>CM034146.1:312652196-313252196 GCA_019776745.2 Taxus chinensis | reverse complement strand
GTTGATTTACAACTCTGACAGTAACAGGGCGAGCAAGTAAAATTAGAAAATAATTAGTATGGCTTTGTGGGGGGCATCCGCAGCAATGATGAATACAGACGGATCAATAAAGAGGGGGAATTTTGTTTGGGTAGTAACTCTACTTAGTGAATGTTTTCTCTAGCCTGTCAATAGCACCAGCAACACCCTTCTTGACTTCTTCCGTCTCCTCCACATTTGGTTGCATAGATGCCATCCTTTCTTTTGCACTCTCAACAAGTGCAATCTGAATCCAACCTGGTCAGCATAATTTACAGGCAGATACAGATTAAAGAAAAAAGTCAGAATAAATTCAAACTTATTTAACTATGAAAATTCTAGTAAGAAGGGAACTGCAACCAATGAGCTTATTCCCCGTTGAGCCCATATTTAAGACTGCAATTTTTAACTGCCAAAGTTGCTAATAAATTTGCAGCTAAATGTCATTTGTAGAAATCAATAAAATCATTTACCAAGTGGCAAGCCTACTGCTGCGCCTAGAACAGAACCCACCATCACATTTCTAGCACGCCAACGTAGGGATCCTGGCACTGTCCAAAAAGGTTTTGTTGTAGTTATAACTATAGCTCATCAAGTGAATAACAAGAGAAAAATTGATTGAATAATAAAGTGTGAATGGCAGGCATGGAGATTTTTTAACACACATAAAGCTCCTCCATCCTAAATTCTGAAGTAACAACACTGACAGATTCTTTCTACGCAGGGTACGATCTTTTACATAAGAGTCCAAATATTGCAGCAGTTGCAGACCCTGCTCCAGCAACATTGTATGCATCATAAACACAGCGATATTCTGCAAGAAGTTGTTGTAAGCCACTAAAACATGCTGTAAACAAACCAAGTTTTGCTCCACCCAAAATTGAGCCACGTGTAACTCTTATGAAACGTTTCTCCATAGCATCTCTCATTACTCTATATTGCTCTCTCTTGTCAGGTGTGCTTCCAAGTTTTAACATTACCTCTGCATCCTTGCTCTGCCACAAAAATCAACCAAATGAAAGACACTGTCATGGGCCATGGCTGGATAATACACAATTCTCACAGTTTTTTCAAGAATTAGATGGGAGAAGACATGATTGGCTTTTATGAATTTTTTTAATCAAGGCTGGTGATGCTAAACGGATGAGACATCAAACAATAGCAAATTACCGTCCCAATAACATTCATTACACTACTTGACCTCAGAAAAGAACACTAGATTGTTAAAGAACAACGAAGTCAAATTGCGACATTCAATCCTGATAATCCTGAATTCCAAATAAAAGTGGCTAAATCTCATTCACATAACATGTCAGATAGAATAGCAAGACCAGATTGCTGGAACACATGAGATGTAGATAAATTGTGTCAATAAACAAAACTAAAGGTTTGAAGTTTATAATTGTCAATAACAAATTATAGATGTTCCAAACAGATTGAAATACACACAGCAAGGTGAAATTACAATCTAGAAATCTGAAAAGCTAGCAAGGTGATAATAGTTTAAGGTTTCACTGCCTCTTAAGATCTTATGTTCCCCAAGATATAAGCCTTCTTCTGTAAGCAATGAAATTGAAGAATATCTCGTTAAGAACGTGCTGGACAAAAAGGAGATATACATGATATTTGAATGCAATGCAAAATCTAACACTGGTGATAAACCATGTTCCAACTTTCAACAAGATTAATATCGATTGATTTCAGATTAAAAATAAGTCATATAATTTTGAAAATGTCTGGACCACAGAAGATAATATTAACAACCAAAAACTGAGATGAAACTTACAAAGTTTTAAACGACACAATTTATTTTCTCTCTAATCAAACGGTCAATGGAGCATTGGGCATACTTTGATCGTTAAAAGAACATGGATTCCTTTTGAGCTACATAAAATCAATGAGTGCATAGCACCGGATGAAACAACATTAACCAAAGTTGAAAACATTATAGAGAAACTCCCCACATTTAAAGCAATCGCAAACAAAAGCATCAGCAAACTAATTGTAGACATCAAGTTGAAACTAGAGCATAATGTACTAAATAATCAATCCTTGAATCACATAGCAAATAATGAGAATAAGATGAAAGTATAGCTTCCCATATTATGGTTCCTTCAGTATGGGGATTTTCAAAGGATTTCCCAAATGAGGAAGAAAACAATAAAAAGGATGTAAGCGAAAGATGGGTGACTGCCAAATGTCAAAAACAGCAGAAGAGAATGACAAATCAGAAAAACTCCATAACATGAACACGTACAAAATGTGGAAGAGAAAGAGGCATGAGATGACCTGAAAAGGTGAGAAAGCCAAGAAAATACCACGAGGAAGGAGATGCAACAATGCATAATCATATAAAGGAAGAGGAAAAATACAAAGGAAATCAAAATTATTCAGTGTTGCATGAGACTTGCTAGAGAGAAAAAGGTGAGAAAGCCAAGAAAATACCACAAGGAGATGCAACAATGCATAATCATATAAAGGAAGAGGAAACATACAAAGGAAATCAAAATTATTCAGTGTTGCATTAGACTTGCTAGAGAGAATTGAGAAAATGTGTGCAGCGATAACATGATCAAACCAAAAGCCTCCTAAGATCACAAAATTGAAAATAACAAAAAAGTTGACAAAACTCATATCTAATAGAGATCAAAGTTTGCGGAGACGCCTCAATTTACATTTCACACAAAGAATTTGATAATGGAAAATGGTTATAGATTTTAAGTAGAAATAAGAAGAATTATCCAACAGGTAGTGGTGTAATGGTTCTTGGGTCTCCTAGTAATTGGGAGGTTCAAGGTTCAAATCTCGGCTCCGTGTTAAGGTAGCCTATTACCGACGGTTTGGATACCCTGGTGATAGGGCACAACGATAATGTGGTTTAATCTGTGGGCTAGCCGAGAGCTTAAACTTCCATCCTTAGATGGTTCCACGGCTGGTGTGAGTTGGTGATGCCACAAAGGGCTAGGGCCCTCTCCCTAGGTAACCTCGGCAAAAAAAAAAGTAGAAATAAGTAGAATTTTGATAAAAAAAATTTAGCTTAGTCATATTGTGTTGTGCGCAAATGTCGACACTAGAGTTAACAATGGATTTCCAGTCAGGTAGCTTCTACTCTTTCATATCAATTTTTCGATTGTAAGCATGCTTGACAACATCCAACACTAACAAACTCTTTGGGATATTATAGTCACATAATATGTGCTACTGATTGACCTCACAATGACTTCTAATGAGTCTGATTTGTGATCATTTCGATATGCAAATTGACAATAGTGTTTAAGCAAGCAAGAATATTCTTGTTGGATGAATACCTTGAGGCAGGCTTTCCCTAAGTCAAAATTTCATTGTATTCAGTTTACTAGATATTGTTTCTAATTGTTGAGACAAATTACTAGATAAAGCCGGTAAAAGGGGAATAATCAAGAATAAAGCTGCTAAGGAAAAAACCAAGCTTTGCACTTTATTAAACGAGAATAGCTAAAGAAAGGATAAGAATAAAGGAGACAAAACACGGAATCATGCCCCTAAAAAGATGTTGGCCATCCACATTTCTAAACGCTCTCTTCTTCAAGTTTGTTTATATTGTAATTCATCCTGCTGATGGATCACAAAGTGTGATATGAAGCGTTGATTAAGAATATCTAATGCAGGTTTTCCATAAGCATTCTTTCTACAAAAAGATATTGATTCGCAATGGAAAACTCTATATTACTCTCTAACTTTTATGCTTTGCAAAAACTCTTCTTTTCTCAAATCAAATGACATGTTGATGCTCACAACCAACTTTGTAGTGTACCTGTCCAAGGTTTTTTCAAACCAGAAAGGAACCAAGATGTAGTCATTATTTTACCCTCAATACTCCTTTCTAACCCCAAGCGCGCCGGCCTATCATCCAGCATACGCTAGGCGCGCCCGAGCGCCGAGCCCCTCCTTTATGTGAGCTTTGCAAGAGAGTTCTATTATGAATGGAGGATTTAGTTGCAAAAACAGAAGTACATTCACTTACTTTAAAAGGTAGAAGATGCAACTAGCAAATCTACACATTGATGCATCACAAAAGCTAAATAAACATTGCACGAAGCACAAGAAACCAGATTTGAATCATGATAAGCCAAATAACATGAGGGTTTACACCCATAAACAAGATGTACATAATAGATCCATGTATATTGATTTAACAGAGTCTTTGGTAGCCATACTACATTCAAAAGGGTCATCTCAGACCATATACACTAAATGATAGAGACTCAACTCCTACAAGCCTATCTAATCAGAGATCCTAACTATACTTTTCCCCTTTGTTTCCCTTGTTATAGATCCCAGTACCCATACATATGTTTTATGGTATCCCTTACAACCCTCTACGGCTCTAACACTAAGCACTCTAAACCCTAGCACCATGAACTCTAAACCCTTAGCATTTTCGCAGCACTTCGTTACTCTCCTTCTCTTTCTCTGCAATCTCTATGCATTCTCTCTGTGTGTCTGCGTGTGTCTGCATTCTCTTCGTGCCTCTCTGTGTCTGCTCCTGTCCCAAGCACCTCTTTAAATAGGATCATCGACCACCGCCATGACTTCTCTTCTGAGTAGATCGCGTGCCAAGTGTCGATGTGGTCCTCCGTTGGTGAATGCTTATCCTCTTTGCAAAGCTTCCACTAACTGTAATGATGCCTCTAGGAATATTCCCTACGTGGAATATCCTTTTCTTGACCTCCAAGGTTCTAGGATGGCACCTTATCCGCTTATTACGCCTATTCGGGTCCTCATGTTTTTCCTCAAATGACTCCATGATGTCGGATATGGCTAAGTCCTTTAAACCTTTGTTTTGCCTCCTGTGCACGTCCTGGTTTCACTTAAACCCTTCTTAAACCCCATTTTCCTGTGCGCTTTTCCCTGAGCACCCTTCTATCTACTGATCCTACGCGCTCACGCCTCTCGGTACTTAGCCAATATTTTAGGGTCCAACAAATGTCCACCAAACACATATAGACTTCATCTTGCTTCTCATAATGATCTCCACAACAAATTTTGTGTTGTATTTGTCCATCATTTATATTTTATTCTCTTGGACGATGTCATTGTCTTCTTCTATCACTTGAGTTTTATGTTCTACCTAAACTCCGATATGAGGTTTTTTACCATCACTTTGAAATTTTGAAGTCTATTTTACAACTTCAAGATTAAATGGTGGTTTGTTTTGGCCCGTAACACCATCCCTTACAAGCCAATCGGCTAATCAATGCATCATAACTATCACCATCATTTACAATACTGTGGCCTAAATAGTTCTTGCTCACTCCCACCATCCTTTACATGACTTTTGGCTAAATATTTCGATCAATATCATCGCCATTCCTTATGGGATTATTGGCCAGAAAATTTGTAATGATAACCACCATCCCTTACAAGATGTTTGGCCCAATCTTAATAGCAATCATTTTTGTTCAATAATAAAAATAGACAAACTTTAGGTAGTCTTTAGCATTTATGAATAAATATCCAACTATTAATGTCAAAATGGTCAACACGCCTCGAAGAGTCAATTGAAAATATCAAAGATACCCCCACTCAATGCTAAAACAAAATCTGTCTATCAACACTACTACATAAAATCGACATAGTTTCCAAAAGAAGCAACTCTATAGAAAAAGGTCAACGAAGGAGAAGATTCTTCATGAAATGAGGTTAAACCCAGTCAAAAAATATGATATCGTGGCAGTCAATTATAGAAAAAACTCTGGTCAATGCTAAAGTTAACATCAAATACCCATGTCATCAATCTCAAATAACACAGATGATCATACAATCCTATGCAATACAATATATAGGATTCCAAAAATCCTAGGAAGATGGGTGCAACAATTGGGAGTAACTCGCCTGGTTGGAACTACTTGTATAATTAAAATAAGCACTCTTAACTCATAACTCTCAACTCTTTTACATCACTACATAATTACTCGTTTATTCATTTATTTAAATCTTTATTGCAAAATGTGGTCTCATCTATCCCCCCATTTATACTCAATCGCCATACCTGATGACTACCAAGGATAAGATGAGACTCATCTAGAGGAGTGCTCACCTGCAGTAGTAGGAGAAACATGGGGTTGTGGCACTCGAGAAGTTTGGTAAGAGGAACGTGAAATGCTCCTCTGTAGAAGCTGTTTCAGCACTTGTCCCAATCGTAATGCTTGTGCCTGTATTGTTTTTAGATTTTACATTATTGAAATGTTGTGCATCCTTGGCCTCCCACTTTGCATCCTTGGCCTTCATATCTTTCTCACACTCCACTTCCTAATTCTTTTACTTAGCCAACTCTAACTCCAACATGGAAGCCTTCCCAGATGCTTCTTCAAACCTTTCATAGGCCCTGTTTGCTCTCATGCAATTTTCAATTCAAGTTCTTTGAGATGAAGTTGATTTTCATGGTCAAACATCTTCTCCATATCAACCATCTCAATCTTCAAACTCTAGTTTCCCAAAGGGACTCACAAATATGTGTCCATTATTTGGTAATCATTTTATCCAAGGCATGTTGCTTCCTCAATCTTTCACGCTCCTCCATCTATTGTCTATGCTTCTTTGCATTATGGGTATGACCATATGCCATCTATAATGATGTTCCAAATAGGCCAACTAGTCAATAGTGGTTTGGAGGGCCCCATTCTCCATAAAATCGTCGAATACTTTGCCCTTGTGAAGCTCTCTCTAGTACACTTCTCTTCATAATTTTGTGTGGCTCTTATAAGGGTGCACCATCTCGTAGGAGAAATCCTTGGACTTGAATTTTTCATATACTTCCGAACTTTCATTGCTCATACTCAACACTGTTAAGCTCCTCTACACTCCTCATGTAAAACTATTTGAGCTTTTCATTAAAAATCCATGCAAGGATAATAGGTTTAACTCCTTTCCTCCAGAAAACGAGATAGAAGCGAGCAACCATTTGTTGCTCTACCTCAGTTTGTTGTGTCCCAGTTTGGTGCTCAATTTGAATCTTGAACTCACTAGCTCTTAAGGATTCACCCCCTGGCACTCTAGGAGCACTAAAACCTCCTCTGACTACACATGCTCTCCTACACCGTGTTCAAGAAGTGTATCAACATCAATGACCTTTTTTTGGCTTCCCTAGTTGGGAGTCTAGAGGAACTCCTCTATGTCAGCCTTCTCCTACTAAAGATCCTCCTCCGGCACAAGCTCTACACTCCATGCCTTTGTATGCTCTACCTCCCTCGCCACGGAGTACTCCCATTGCAACTATCCCAACTCCACGGGGGCAAGCTCTAAAGCCCCCTCTCCAAAGTATTCCTTTGCAATGAGATCAAAGTCATCCTCTGAGGGAGGGACCCTAGTCAAACTCAGCATTAGAGTTGTCCAAAGAAATAGTCAAGTCGTACAAATGTGGTAAAGTGGTGCAGATGGTCTAGGTCCTACCCGCTTCATCATCAATGAAGCCTAACCCTAATCTACTCACGTAAAATCATATTAGTGGGATGCACAAGATAATCTCCTCCAAGTAGTCATTTCTCTTTCTCCACTTTGTGTGCATCCCTTTCATCGCCACTCTCTTTCGTCATCCTCGAGTGAGAAATGTCTTATGGAGTTTCCTTTGTTATCCCCAACCAAGTGTTATGGTTGCTCTAAATCAATCACTGGACACTTACTATCAAACCCTTCTTCCATACCATCTCCCTTCCCCTATTTGTTTTTCCACCACATGTATAACATTCCTCTTTTACTCATAGGGTGACCTCAAAATTGTGCTGTCTTTTTTTTACCTTCACTGGCAGCTTCTCCGATGTTGGAGGTGATGGCACATCTATCGCTAAGAACTCCCATCCAAAAACTAAGGGACTTTAGGGCTCACTTAATGACTTTGAGAAGAATTGAGTGTTCCACCGCTCTCCAATAAGTGGGATTCCTTTTAACTGGATGGCATCATTGATCAACAAGAGAGCATGCAGTGCAATATAAAAACTCTTGGAGTAACAAATGGGAGTGTCATTTATCTTTATTGATAAATATTTGGACTGATTGAAGGCTTCAACATCACACAAACCCTGCATATATAAAAAATTATCCATCCTAGAAGGTTGAAATAATGGAAGACATCGAATTTTTATTTATTTTACTCCCTATTGTTATGGTTTTTAAATTTTGATGCTAACGCAAAAACTCTATCTTGAATGTGTTTTTCATGTGTCACTGGACAAGAGCGACTAGGTGTTCTCAATATATCATATTGGACTTCATATACCCCGCCACAAGTTATTATCGCCTCAAATGTTGGTAAACACTTAAGAATTTCTTTCCTTCTAGAATTTTAATTCTCACGGCCGCATTTCCTTAAGTAAAGTCTAAACAACAAAATTTTGAATGCTAGTTGCTTCCTCCACATGGACCCCACTTTCTATTTTAGAAAAATGACAGTTCCTTGTTAGCTAGTTATAGACCTTCTGCACTCTCAAAGAATATTTGCATAGACCAAACCCTAACACACATTGAAGCACATAGCTTTATCTACAGCAGCACTTTCACTCACACTTACAAATAAGTGTCTCACTTGAAGCCTAGTAAAGCAATCCCAGATCCCTCCTTATGGGAAAGTGACACAAGAACTAAACAAGAGTGGCATTTTCCTCATAAGTTGACAGCTCAACCCTAACAACAACATAAACATGCAGTGAACGCATAAATAACCTTTCAAACATCGGATCTGACAAAATTCATGCATAGTACATACAAAGAGCACCCTGTCCACACAAAAACATGATCCTACCATTAATCTTTGCAAAGTATACCATAATTTAGATCAACTTTTGCGCAATTCTACAAAGAATCATGAACACGTCAATGAATCTTTATAATTATGCAATTTACACTCAAAAATGCATGAAACCCTTGCAATGTGCAATTATTTTTTCAAACCCTCACAAATTGCACAGGTCTAGGCTTTAAATCTACTCAACTTACTAAAATAACACTAGAGAAAAGTATAAAAGTTTACCAATTGCATATACATTTAAGAACAAAGGATTTATTTCGAGATTTTCCCCAAATATTGAGAATACTCCTTTGATTCTTCTTTTGGACTCTTCTCCTTCGCCTCATTATTGTTGAGTTGTCATGCACATTCATCCTTCCGAAACCTTCTCTTGATCCCTATGTCGCTCACGCAATCCCAAATTATCTACATCTAGGCTCACTTCTTGCACATCACGTGTCTTCTCTACAAGATGGAAAATTTTGCGTATATTCTTGCACAATTATCTGCAACTTAGGTGTTCTTGCAATTTGTCATATAATCACCCGTAGCTTGTTAGCTCAAAGCAAGAAGCTAATTTCCTTGACCGACATCTCCCCATACAAGGGAATACTCATACATCCCACTCGACTAATTTCTCTCCTTCCGCGGCATTAATACTTTTGGGTTGCCTTCCTTTACTTCATATGCAAAATCATTCGATAGCTTATGCCACTTCTGTGTATCCCAGCCATGGTCTTCATCTCCTCATATATTTGGAGAAGTGCATCTACTCCCTCTGTTGTCTCAATTTTGCAGTTCATAATTTTCCATTCTTTTGGCACCCGCAATTCCTGCTCTATCGTTTCCTACAATCCCTGTTTGGCATGCACCTCAAAATCATCAAAAAGTTTCTCCAACTTGTAATGCCCACACATGCAAGACCAAAACACAAGACAAAATAAACCAAGATAAAAAAATATCTTTTCTTTTCTTGTTTTGCAAACATCACCCAGGCTCACTTAGTACGTCCCAACATCACATGATACGCTTGTTATCATATAATTGAAAAATTGCAAAAAAATTGAGGTATTAAAATTACATGATCCCTTCGTGAAAATTTCATCTTTTGGGACTTAACTATTTTTCTAAATTTTGGGGGGCATTTTATCCAAATCGGCTTTTGGCTGAACCATAGGAACAGTTCCTTTGTTCTTAAGGTTTGATTGGGCAAATTTGGTGATTAGGCAATAAGTTGGCAAAGTCGGCTCAGCAAGGAACGAGAGGAAAAGTTTTTTCGTTCTCTTTGTTCCCCGCCTCCCCGCATAAGTTGATACCTATTGAGGTTGCGTGAGTTAGTAAAGTCGGCTATGGATGACACTCCGGGAACAATTCCTAAGTTCCACTTATTCACCAATTCACCAACAGACTTGAACAAGGTTTTAATCAGCTCCCAAAGGAACTGAGGGAACAATTCCACAGTTCCTCCCATTCACCAATTGACCAAGTTCACTTTAAACTTTTAAAACATATTTCCACGAGCCTTCCCAGTCATCTATTATTCGTGTCCCCAGATTTCATCCTGAAATCTATGACTACCCTATCTGAAAAAATTTCGTGCTTTTAAAATAATGGGTCGTTTTGTGTTTTTATTGCCTAAAAGTTCTTGTATTGCATCAAGATATTCCCAAAGAGCCCTACTAGCCATTTTCGTCAAATACCCAAATGTCCAAAATTGTTATATTCTGTCGTCGGGATTTGTCTGCGGGAAATTTGTATTTAATTATTTTGAGCCCTGTTTGAGGCAATTTGCGCTCCAATTTAACCCTGTTGTGATCGAACATATCATTATTCCTATATAATAGAAGGATTTTAACTAAAAATAAGTTTTGGGCTTTATTTGTGACTTTTGGCAATTTTTTGTGTTTTTGTGTTTTCCCGTTTCGTTTTCTGTGAAATTTCTCTAAATCAATTCCTTTGCCGGGTTAGCCCGATTCTTGGCCTGGAGTATTCGGAGATCACATACACACATTGTGCCAGAAGGAAGTCACCATCGAAGGTCTGGTTCTCTGGGAAAAGGCAAAGTCGTGCACTAAAAAGCCCCTGCGGGGTTGGACGCATTTTTGGAAAACAAAGGATTTAAGTGGATCATGGGAAAAATAGAAGCAACAAGTAGGTGGGATTTTATTGTCTGCTTTGCAGGGTACTTTTTCCCATGATGGAAAAGTCACTTAAGTTGCAGTGGGAAAATTAGAGGCAGCAGGCAGGCGGGAATTTATGGCCTGCCTTGCAAGGTAAAAATTTCCATTGTCATGTGTTTTTAAAATAGAATTCTATTATGCTAAAAAGTGCACCCTTATCCCATATGGCACCCTATCCGGCCTGCTTATCCAGCTTCCCGTTCGCGAGTGCCGATACCAGACAGCCCCCCGACCGGCCCGGGATGGATCCAGGTCTGTTGCGCCTGGAGTGTTCGGCATAAGGAGAGGAGATATCTATATACTCTATAGATTGCCCTGGCTGGCCCTTTTTGGTATATATTTAATGTTTTTTGAAGCATTAATTGATTAAATTAAATTCTATTTTCAGTGGCTATGGTCAAAGCACACTGTGAAGCTTAAGTGAAGTGAAGAGTGGATGATTAAATTGATTAAATTTAATTTAATGGATGGCTGTCCTTAATCATGCAATTTTAGCACACCAGTTAAAGAGAAAAGCATGATTTTTAATTAATTAATTGCCAGGAATAGGAAGGGCAATTATTAATTATAGAATTATGAAGGTTATATAAGCATGGGCTGCCATAAGGATGAATTAATTAATTCACAGGTAAAGAAGTGCAGCCCAGAGGAAAAGTGCGCCCCATTTGAAGAGGATTTTTGCTCAAAAGAAGATCAAATCAAGGCTAAAAGCTTCCAATTTTGGCGCATGCATTGAAGGAGGTTGATTTGTGTTTGCATAAGTGATACAGGTGCTCAGGTGAAGTTGGAAAAATTCATGCAAATGAAACATCAATTTTTGGGGCAGCAGGTTTGAAAAGTGCAGATTTTTATAATTAAAATTCATTGTTCATGTTCCGGTTGCCATCTTTGTCTGAATTAATTGCAGGAATTCATTACAGGTGCTTTATAAAAGAAAAAGAGCTTTAATCAATGTCCAATACATTGAATATATCCTCCGAATCTGAAGAATTATCCAGATTTGCACCAGTTTTGAAGAAATCCAGCCAAATAAGAAAAAAAAGAATTGTTCAAACAAAGATAGACAAAGACATGGCAAAGAGGGACGAAAAAGAAAGCACAACGGAGTCATGCATCACTTCCAAATTTGTAGACATGAGAGACACAGATCTAGGTCCGGAACCTCTTTCCGAATTGATTGATAGATCTAGAGCTGGAAAGACTTCCCTCATGCGTGCAGTCAAAAGCAGTGGAATCATTCGAGTTGCAACATTTCCATTCATATCCCAGCTGCCAGAATTCGTCATGGAGTGTGCTAGATCCAGATTCAGATCCATAATTGCAAAGGCTTCATCCTCTTGTTTCAAATGCAACCCGTGAAGAAGTCAGTGTGTGGAAAATTCCTTCCAGGATCTTGTGCATGTGCTCCCAATCTTCCAGTTGAAGCCTTCGTTGAAGTTGCATTCACCAGGAGTGCTTTCCAGAATTTTTAATTGTTCATATGCAATTAAAAATAAAAAGTTATTTACGACAAACATTGCACTGATGCATGTACTGGAGAAGAACTGCAAAAGCTTCAAGGATAAAAGAGAAGACAAGGCTAAGGCAAAATTCCAGCCGCTTCCAGATCCAGCTTGTTTCCAGATCCAGTCATTTCCAATTCCAGCTTGTTGTTTCTAGATCCAGCTGTTTCCAATTCCAGCTTGTTTCCAGATCCAGCTACTCCCAGATCCAGTTTGGTGAGAATCAAAGCCAAAAGAATCAGCTGTATGCAAACATGAAAAAGGACAAAACTGCAGCTTTCCTCTTCCTTCTTCTTTCCTCCGATAAAGTAATTGAGCGATCAATTAAATTATACAACTTAAGTGATTGGTTTAAAATCCATTACTTGAAGAAGTCAATTACTTGGAGATAGGTGGCAGACGTGCAAAATAGAAGGTTCTATTTTCAGTTGCAAATCATACATGTCATGCAAAGAGGAATTCCAAGAGGGAGATTGCCAGTTGTTTCCTTTCCCACTTCCACATGTGCCTTTCAACTAAAAGCTTCCGACTTGTACTTTCCCTTTACATTCTATAAGTAGGAGAAGAACCTCTGGGTTAATGATCGGAATTTGTAAGCAGCATTCCTGTGTTCCAGACTTTGTGCTGAAACCCCTGAGAGCCACTTGAAGCAAAGGAATATTTAGGAGCAGATTTTCGGAGAACTTTATGTCACGGTTTATTGTGTTTCTAGCTTTTTATCTTAGATCTTTAAATAAACTTTGTGTTATTTTAGATCTAAATCTAGAGCTACCTTTGCTTATAATTCTGTGTTGATATCTATTGGTTTTGTCTATGTGCATGCAATCAACTCTGCTATCTATTGATTGGGATGCACATCTTCCCCATTTCTTCTCTGTGTTTATATAATTCCCTTCTTCTATAAATATTTTCTTCCTTAAACAGTTGCTTACTTGCTACAAAACTGTTCAGTTATGGTTCATGAACTGAGTAGTTAAAGTAAAACCCCATTTAGATATTAGCATATTATAAATTGACAAATCTGACACGGGAGCCTCACCGTAAATGAGGGAGATTTATCTCATGACTGCCTAGGTTTTGTGCTATGCAAAAAATCTAGCCAACAATTATATATAGGATTTCGCCCAATTCTTTTCATTTGGTAATTCACTCACAAAATTTGCTCTACCCCTGCATTTTTCCCACGTCACCGTAGCTGTTGTTTTGTCTTTTGTGTACTCATTTTCAACCCAATTTCAAAATTTCAAACAGCAACAAGGTCGCCTTGTTGAGGGCTTCATTTTCATCCAACCAATAAGTTTTTTTGTTCTCATTTTACCAAGTTTTGGTCAATTCTCCTCATTTGAACTTCCATTTGCCCCTATGTTGCCCAATTTCTTTTATATGGTTTGTTTTCTCCTTTCATTGCCCCCAGAAGATTTGAACTATCAAAATGAAGTTCCAAGACGCTAGATATGAACCCATTTCTTCTTTGGAAACTATCGTTCCCAAAATTGGGGACAATGATGTTAAACACATGGACTTGCCTAAATTTTGTAGCAGAATGGGAAAGGAAAAAAGAACTCCTTTGGCTCAAAAGATTTTTGATAGTAGATTGGCACATGCAAGCGGTTTTCTTACCTCAGTCCAATGTACAGATACTACTTTGGCTTGTGCATCATGTCTTGACCCTTAAAAAAAGGAATTGAAATATCCTCAAGGTCATGTAGTTGCTCAACTTGTCATTTATCATATAAATTTGGCCCTTGGAATCCCTCCCCTTGCAAATGCCAAAGTTTCAACTCTCAAGGAAGCTTAGAAAGGAAAATGACATAACCTCAAACAAGTAACAAACCATGATTCCAAATCTTGGTTAAAAGCTAAGCAGAAGGGTCCTTCCAATTGCATAAAACCTTTTATAGGAGTGATTTTATTGAAGAATTATCAGACATTACCACCCTTCTAGCCAAAGTAATGGGTCTTTCTGCCACAAAAGAATTTCTGGAATGGATGTGTGTTTTCATCAATTTGATATGTGAAGGGAAACGGGCTCTAAATTGGAGTAACATCATTCGTGGAAATTTAACTAGACAAATCACATAAGTATAGCAAACCAGGGCTTTCTACATGACTTCCTATGTGATGTATATTATTGCCGGATATAGGATTTGGGTTGGTCTCTCCGATCAAGGTAGACAAAATCTCTCTCGGCCTATTTATGAATATTACACCCAATTGACACTCGACAGTAGCAAGAGCCACTTCAAAAGGGTAAATGATGCATTTACCATGTTTATAGTCAAAACTTTGGAAGGAAACACTATTAAGGATTTCTCAAGAAGCAAAGCAATTAATGATTAAGTTTGGCAGTTTATTCATTCAATTTCAAATATTTCCCTATATCAAAAACACAGGATTTAAAGGAGCCCCATACAAACTCCAAATTTATTGCAATGATAAGATCATCTTGATTGAGTTATGTAGACAATTGGATATTCTTCATAGGACTTGCAAAGACAAGAAGTTTTCAGGCATCCAATTTCTCTTGTCCCTCGAAAACTACATTTGCAGGTCAAGAATTGATGCTCATAATAATGAGAGAACAATTGCTTCGTTCAATATGCATCCTTTTCAGAAATAAACATCCTTTGATAGCAAAAACTTCATCGGTAACAATCTTCGGTTATCATACTCCCATGATCCAACAATTGAAGATTACTAGGAAGATTGTAATGATGAATTTGAAGTTAGGAGAAGAATATTTGGAATAATGACCCTACAACAAATTATAAATTTTCAATTATATCAGGTTTCTGAAGGTATAATTGATGATGGGTCCGATTTGTTGGAACTTGAGTTCATAAATTCTATTCAACACTCTCCTCTTCCTATCATTGATTGGTCTCAACAGGAAAAGGATAGTATTGATGATCTCACTACTCGTGTTCTCTTGAGAACCAAAAAATGGTTCATGAAGAAATTGACAAAATTTAAGGCTTCTGAGAAAGTCATTGCTTTCCAAGATGTACCTTCTTCCTCAACTCAGCAGGAACCAAGCACAAAAGCATATGTGCAAAATTTAGGAACTGATCCTGAGGAAGAAGAAAGTGGACAAGAATAAAGTGAAGGGAATGAGGAAGAAGATGAGATTATTGAAATTCCCGCTAAAGACATGGAAGAGGGGAGTGGTTCCAGGCAAAAAATAGCTATAAGGAGACCTTTTGCTTTTCCACAGATATCTATTGAGAAGTCTCCATCAGTCAAAATCATCCCCACCCAGGTGTTTTCTCATCCACCCCTCATTCTCAGTGTACCTGTGGCAAGTTCATCAGTTGAAGATATCACTGGTACTTATTTCTCATGGGTCCAACCAATGGTTGAAGAAAAGAAAAGAAAAACTCAATCGAAAATTATTGTTCTAGATTATGATGTTGTGGCTTCACATCTTGGTACCTTTGTTCCCAAGAAATTTAAAACAACTTTTTTCCTTGTACTGACACCTCAGAACAAAAATTTGTTGAAATTGCAATACCAACATTTGATAAAGGTAAACATGAAATCACTACATTTGATTATGAACTAACAAGAATATCACTTGGAGATCGACTCCTAAAGGAAATGTACACAATTTGAGAGAGATAATTTCTGAAATTATTGAGAGAGTAGAGAAAGGGAAGTAAACAGAACAATTTGAAGAATAGGTGCAAACTCTCTCAGCGTATATCAAAACCTTTCTCTCTTTAGATCCAACTCATGCATCTCTCCTATCTTCCACCTCCATGAGTGATATTGATATAAAAGTTGTTTCAGAATTTCACAAGCACACTCTACGGGGTAAAGTTATTGTGGCCTGGGTTGAAAATTTATTGATAAACAGGTCGAAGTTTATTGATTAAGGGTGCAAAGTATATGAGAGCTCGGTAGTTGCCCAGAAACAAATAAGCTTTGGAATTGAAAACATTAAGAAAGAGGACAAGCTTTGGGTTAATGTCATTCAGAATCTTAGAATCATGGCAGTGATTGATGAAAAGCTGCTCCTACCTGAGAAGATTTTTGATGATCCAAAGAACACCATTTCTCGAGCTTGGTCACATAGTGTGGAATGGAGACTCAAAGTTCTTGAAGAAGCCTCTACAAATCTACAAAATTCTTCAAAAAGGTGAATCCCTAAAAGTCGAGAGCTTTGTTGATTTCAATCTTTTTCAAGACAAATCCTCTCAAAAAAATATAGTGGATGAAATCAAAGAACAATTTAGGAAGATGGTTAAGAATTATTTAAACCCAATGATTTCAACCAAGATAAAATGGATGAAGTTTCTAAACTAAACAATGTAATAGTAGAAGCTTCCAAGAACTTAGCTCAATTGGGTGGGACAAGTTCCAAAATGGAGAATGCTTTCGGAAGCAGGATGAACAACCTAACAAACACCGTGATCCAAAAGGAATCAAATATTGCTTCTGTGGTGACGAAGTTCAAGATGCACATACTCAAGCTCAAAGTTCCAGCTTCCTCCCTTCCTTCTTAGGGACTTACAAATAGCTAAATGTTATATTTCTGTGTTGCACTTTCTATTTCAAGTTGTTAAGAATGTAAAATTCACTTAAGTGACTTAATTAAGAAATAGTGCACTTGTTAAATAACAATTAGTTATTGGAGGTAGTTACAGTTCTTTTTCTTATAAAAGGTATCTCCTCTTTTGTACAAAGGAGGTGGTTGATTTTTGTAAAGAAGGAAGAAAGATTGAATACATAAGAGCATTCCTCCATACCAGGACACCAAACCAGAGTGCTTGCATGTAGAGTCAATAAGGTAGATGTGGGAGGGCACTACACAACTCCTTTATCTTAACATTCAGTTCTTCATCTTTCTTGTAAACCTCTTCCCGTATATTTTTATGCTTTTTGCCATCCTCTCTCCCGATACTTGCCCTCGCTTCTTATACAACTTTATCACTTTTCAATCGTGCGCCGATAAATTTGTCTTTGAATTTGGACCTAGCAACAATCAATTTTGCTTCCTTCATACACAAATGTAAGTTGTCCTACTTCTTTCCTCGCTTTATCTAGCTCATCCCTTCTTTTTTTGTTGACGGTTCAGTTAGAAGTTCTTCTAGGAGCCGATGAAGAAATAGCCCTAACTTGTCTATAGATCCTAGCCTGCCAATATCTTCTCCCTCAAAAATCCACGGCCTCTTCTCCAAAATTTTGGCATATTACTCGCCTATCCACTTGTTCCTTTCTTCCACATTTGTTTTTGTTCTTTCGTGCATCCCCCTTTCCAGCTCCAAATCTGTGAGGTACTCATCCACCTCATTATCCCTCGACTCATAACGTGTTAACTAAATCAGTCATTCTTTGGATCATCATCAATTGAATTCGTTCCAGATTTAGCCTCCTTCGGTTACAAATTTGTGATCCTCGTCCTCAACTTCTTGTAGAATTAATATCAGCCTCCTTATACCTCATCGATATCAATGCAAAATTACCAATTTTGAACAGTGGATCTGCTTGATGCTACTCCCTCATCAAAGCTTGGCACTCTTTTGCCATACACTTCAGCTTCTTAAATCTTCTAACCTCCTCATTCTCCAATGATTTGGTATCTGACTCTTCTTCAATCTCATCCCTTCTCTCCGACGTTGTCTCCTCACTTTTTACATCCATATTTTCTTCTCCAGTGTCCGAACTACTCCCCGTAATAGTTTCTATGCTAATCTATTCTTGCTCACTTTCTTACACGAACACCTCTTGCATGGCTTCCTCTCATTCTCACACATGTCGGGCTCTTGATCTATAGGGTTTGTAACACAAGGATTTTAAGACTTCCTAGGTTCTCCTTGGTTCTTTCAAAATCCCTAATGCAACATGTTCCTACGCTCCCGCCATTGTTCTTATGTCTCTCATTGTCACCATCTACGTCCATGGCATCTTCCCTTTATTGACAACTATTGTGGTTATTTACAGTCTGATGAACCTACCTTCCTTATTGGAGGATCTTCAATTATCACCCTTGATTGCTCTATTGATTTCTCTCCTTTCGCTACTGCTGCAGCAACCTTCTAAGCCTCTCTCACTCATTCTTCTTCCATGCACACTTTTTGAACTTCATCTACAATAGGCCTTTCTCCTCCAGGTGCTGCAATCACCGGATACTCATTAAACCTTTTCTTGTGTTTCTTTTCCTTTTTCTTAACACATATAACACCTTAATCTTCTCATCGTCCAAGATAACTTCTTGCGGCTTTTGCAGCCTCAACAAGTCTTCATCAAACTACTCATCCTCATAGTTAACGACCTCCTTCCCTTTAATGGTTGTCAACAAACTCATTCCTATGCTTATCTACCAATGCAACATCCACCAATGTCCTTCTCAATTGTCTCATCCTCTGGAGTAACTTCTCCATGTATTCTATGGTTAATGCATAGGATAGCATCATCCAATCTTTCCATCTACCATCCTCTCCCAACCTTACCAAAGTTAAATGTGCCATGGTCCAAAATTTTGCCTAGTCCAAATACACAGTCGGCAGTTGTTGGAGAATTCGCTCTTCATTTTCAACTACTGCTTTGATCATTATATAGCACATCTTCATTTTTCTTTCGTGGTCCCCATGTGTCACACTTCCCTTTAGGCTACATTCCTTGAATTTGTCCACAAAAATGCCTTTTCCCATTGACTTATGAACTTGCATCTTTAGGAACTACTATTTCATCAAATAAGACCAAGACCAAAAATTTGCCCCATCAGAACTCTCCTCTATTTTTATAAGCCTCATCAATTGCGCAGTTGAGTTAATCAGCTATGTACTTAGAAATACTATACTTTTTCCTCTTATAACCGACTCAAAGTACCAGATACAAGACTTCGCGTGGAATGAAATTAAAATCTCCCTTCGCCAAAACTTTCACGAACAATAATCTTGCGGCAACTTGTGCAGGCTTACAATCAATCTACTCCACCTTGTTGGTCTTTCCCTTTGTGGTCAACCACATGAATTTCATCGTTGCATCACGCATTTTTCATTGGCAAATACCCTTGCAAGATCATCCCATTCATTCAAAAAATCTACAACTTTTGTTAACATTTCTGCTATTAAGGATATTGCATTGCCTCTACTCTCTTGTAAGGCGCAACCTTATTAAATCAATTGGATTCCCAAAATAAGGGATATTATTTAGGCTTTCAATCCTCGTCTCCTACAAGTGTTCTTGAATCGCATCTCCTTTCTTTAAGTTTTACTTTAATTCTTCCCCAATCTTCTTTGGATGTTTGTAGAACCTATGGTTGTATTTTGTTGTTGTGCACCATTCAACCTTGTTTTCTAGTGGTTCTCCTGCCCTAGCCGTCTTAGAATAAGTCATAAGGGGCATCCTCTTCTCTTCCCTCTAGTTTTTCCTCATCTCTACCTCTTATCTTTTATGCTCTACTAATTTTTGCCTTTCCATGGCGCTCTCAACTTCCTATTAGGTTGTCTCTTCTTCTCTATCTTGTTTCAACATAATTTCCTTGGCTAATTTAGAAACCTCCTCAAGTGGATCTTCATGGATCACAAATGTATCTCCTTCCACGCCTTTGGTAATCTCTCCTTCCACACCTTTGGTAATCTCTCCTTCATTTGAGATACTTCCCACATCCATAGTCCTCGCTCTCTCTGTAAAATCCAATTATCTGCTAACCATCATGTTTGGCTTTACACTTGGCTTTTATTTTCAGGTTCCCACTTCTTAACACTCTCTAGTCTCTTCCACTTCTCAACGTCGTGGTTCAGATCTCCAATATCTCTGAACTCGATGAAAACCCTAATTGCTTTTACAAATGGTGTCCAGGAAAGCACCTCTTTTTCATCCCTTGTGCATTTATTCCTCCTAACAACTTCAACCACTTGTATATTCCTCGTTTTTTACTCCAATTTTCGAGATTCCAACTCCCTCTACCCTTATGTCTCCTCAACGATCATGCGACATCAATATTACTTGAGCCCAATCCTTCCTTTCAATTAATTGCGCAACATCACCAATCTTTCTACCTTTTTGTGTCACGTGCCTTTGCCTTTTGCCTTCTCTTACCTTATTCAAGCTCTTCTTCCAACACAAATCTTGTGTTATTCCCTCGTGTGAAAAGTTTACACTTTTTTGCAGCATATGATTTTGGAAGATTATCCAAGTCCTTGTTTGCACTCTCTCTTTTGGTTGCGTGTTTGTCATGGATCACTTGTCACACCACTCGTACTATTTTCGCTTCGTAGTGCATAGGAAATCCATGTTGAGCTAGACTAGAAACTTAGATGTCTGGTGTGAAAACGTGTTAAGTCCCACTCGAATCGCCCGACAAGATTTACAAACCCATGACTCCCTTTGTACTTTTTTGAGTGATGATACTTTTGTCCGCATCTCACATATTTTCCTTGTATGAGTCCATGTTTCTGCCTCTATACATATTTACAAAATGTTTGGAGCATAGCTCACTCATTTGCATAAAAGCAAAGACAAAGGAACTTATTCAAAAAGAACTATCCTAAAAACAGGTAATATTTTTAGTTGGTAGTTTATGGCTGCCAAATTTATTTATGGTCTTCCATTTCAAAACAAAAAAATCCCATACTTCATCTGCATCCACCCATCTTGACAAACGAACTTTTGGGGACCATATGCTCTAGGGACCCATTTTTGTGTAGTCACCTAGGAAACGTGTGCCTCACACGATGTAGCATTAGGTTTACTTTCCTTAGCTCTCCTTTGCTTGTTCTACGCAGTTGATGTAGATGTCTTTTCTGCACTCCATTCTACTAATCTTTTCTTCGACAGTTCTCTATTCTTGACTAATTTTTCAGTTCCAATTTTACGTAACTCCGTTTTTGCAATCACCTTTTCTTATGTCCTTACTTCCTTCATTGGGACTTTCCTTTGGCCATCATCCTCCATTTGTGCACTAATTTGCTCGATCTACTTTTTTAGCACATCCATGCTCATTGTATCAAAATCCAAACGTCTTCTTGCCTAAATTGGAGGTATGTGTGATTCTTGCGTAACCACCTTCACCACATTTTCCATCTTTGGCCATCCTAGTTCATTTCTTGCACTGTTTTCCCCTTGTGTTACCAACACATACCTATAATCTTAGGTGCCTTAGTATTACACTCTTACCTGCCCTATGAATCCATCATTTTGTTCTCAGACTTCATCTGCATCTACCCATCTTGGTAGACGCAATTTTGAGGACCATATGCTCTAGGGACCCATTTCTATGTGGTCACCTAGGAAACGCATGCCTTAGCCAATGCAGCATTAGGCTTACTTTCGTTATCCCTCCTTTGCTTGTTCTACGCATTTGATGTAGAAGCCTTTTTTGCACTCCCTTCTTCTAAACTTTTATTTGGAAGTTCTCTATTCTCAATTACCTTTTCTGTTCTAATTTTAAGTAACTCCTTTTTTGCCTAAACGAGAGGTATGAGTGATTCTTGATAACCACCTTCACCACATTCTCCATCTTTGGTCATTCTGGTTTATTTCTTGTGTTGTTTGTCCCCTTCCAACACATACCCGTGTTCTTAGGTTCCTTAGTATATGAACTCTTGCCCACCCTAGCAATCCATCACTTTACCGGCCTACTCTTCTGCATGATAAGTCCGCTGACTAAGTTGAGTAGTTCACTCATAGCACTATCTTCTCTACATCTTTGCACTCCCGAGCTACCTTTTCCTGGAATATCACGACTTGCCACCATCTTGCACAAGCCAAACTCATGGGCTTCACTTCCTTGTGATCCCAATCAATTTCCTCATCTTGCTCTGTTAGTCTATGGAGGTCTATTTCTTCTTCATCATCCTCTACATTCTCCAAATACATGGGTCCGCATTGTGTGTTTAAGGATATTACAACTCTTTGTTTTCCATTTTCAAAACTTGGGTGTCTCTGTTTGAAGCGCATATCTGCCTTGTTGTCATAGTTCCATGACCTTCCTAAAATAGTTGGATATCTATATTTTCTAGCCATCTTGATCACTTCAAAATCTCCAAAGAATGGTACACTCTTGATCTCAATGTCCACATCGCGCAAAACCTTAATAGGCCATGAAGTCGCCTTGTTGCCCATGCATAGCATGTTTGTAGTAGAATGTAACACAGGTTTTCCCATCCTTACCCATGCATCCTATGTCAGCAAGTTGACCTCAGACCCTATATCAATCAAAATCCTTTTCAATTTCAATCCATTCAATTGGGCATCAATTAATAGTTCTTGATCAAATGGAGTGCTTGGGACCACTTTGCTTCCATTTCTTGTGCCACTTGACTCTGGCATGCTGACAGTACCTCAGCCAACTTCATTGGTTATGTGGGTGTCCCCATATTTTGCTTCAGCCACGTTTGCAAGTAGTCGATCACTCCCCCTGTTTTGAGCAATGCAAGAAGTTCAGCCAACTCCTCAACCTCTTTCAGCCTCGTTCTTGTGCATCTTTCCCACCTTTGTGATTCTCCCATTTCTTGCGCTGATCACAACTTATTCTATGATTCATACAAGACTCCTTTGGATTCATAAATAATATATTTATGTTCCACCGCATCTAGGTAACTTCCAAATATTTTTGTGTATGCATGTTAAACCTTGGCCTTCCCTTTTTGCACATATGCTTGTGTTTGACCTTGAACATTACCACCTCTTGCAGCCATATTCACTCTTTTTCCTTGCCCTCTACCTCAATACCTTCCATACCCACAAGGATTTTGTTGTTGTTCATGCGCAATTGTAACCATTCCCGTAGTTTTGTGAATGGCAATGTAGGATCCTTTGCGCAGCTCTAACAATCTTCAAAGTTGTGCTCTTCTATGCAACTTGTGCAAGTAGGCAACTTCGAACACTGCCTCTTATAGTGGTCAGTCACGCCACACTTAAAACACATTCCCCATGCGTGATTTCCCTGTCCTTGTCATTGTCCACCTCTTCTCAGAAATCTCCTTGATCTAAATCCCCATCCTTCATTCGGTGATACAAATGCTTTCCTTGGTCCGTGTGCCTTCATTTCTTTCATCTCTTCAATAAGGTGTCAATTTGCGGTGTCATGCATATTCTCTTTCAAAATTGTACACCAGCACACTACCTCAACTTTCCTAGCATTGCGCAAAAGAGAACAGTTGCTTGTCTCAGGCACCGCATAACACACCTCACAACTCGGACTTGTTGCACAAACCCTCTTCCTAGAGAAATTATTCTTTGTATGGCCTTTTGTTTCACAATCAGTACACCACAACCCCTTATAAGTTTCTTGCACAACATCCGCGGATGTCAACTTCTACAGGTTTACTGCGATGAAGAAAATTGCGCCTCCAAAAATGGACTAATGCTCACATCGAAATTTCCTGCAAGCTCCATCCTCGTGGCATCATCTAGGGCTTCCCTAGGCTCGAGGAAACTCTTTAATGCAAATTGTCTTTGAAATGGCGAAAGCAATCCTTCAACAAAGCATAGAACATGTTTGTATAGGGTGACTTTCATAAGATATCTTTAAGAATAACCTCTTTCTTGATCTCTTTTAAAGCAGAAATACTTTCCTACTCAAACCCGAGGATGTGAAACTCTGTTATAAACGTTTTCAATCCATTAAAATTTACAACTGTTTGGTTGGGGTCAAACTTCATATACCAAATATGCACTCTCTCTAGTAAGATCATTGCAAAAAGGCTAGCTTTCATCTCAAATGAAGTCACACACTTTGCTCTCCATGCAAGCTCGCATTTATGCACATGCTCAGTGGCGTCCTCTACACCTCTATACTCTCGCAACTTCAAATCCACCAGGTGGAAAAATTGTGGCTATGCTACACTTGGAAGATTCATTGCAATTTTTTGCGCAATAGGTGTCGTTCCAACACCATACCCTACGGGCAGAACCACATCGCTACCTGTAATTTGCACGAATTATCCCATTTCAACTAATATTGCCTGCATGACAAGTACCAGATTCACAATTGTCGGCACATTGACCATTTGCATTGGACTTAAACGTCCAACCCCCAAAACTCCAACACTACTCGAACTGGAAGTCACCATTGCAATCTTCTTTGCCCAGTCCAAACTTCCAATTGATGCAAAAACCTCCTCGTTTTCCATCGATGCAAAAACTCCTTTTCCAAGCGTAAATCCTACTATTTGCTCCACCACAAAAGTTTCATAACTATCCAAAAACTTATCCCTATTAGTCACATCAACACTTTCAAATGATGTTCTGTAATATCCCTTTTTAAAATCTGAATCACATAAAACTGGAAACTCCACAAAGATGATTTCTAAAATAATATCATACTGCCAAATAAAGCAACGATGAACAATAGACTTAAAATGATTGTTATGTATTCAAATAATCACTTTCCAAGATACCCACAAGGCCCAAAATGGCGACTTGGGGTCTAAGAACAACCCACAAGTGAAATCTGAATTGTTCTATACTTATATGAATTTACAAAAAAAAAAATTAAGGGCTGGAACAGTGTAGAAAATAACAGCAGTGATTTTTATTGAAAATACACCAATGGAGGGCTTTCAATGATGCCAAGCATTGCCTCCGATGATGGCAAAAGATCCCCAGTCACCTACGGTCCGTACAACAGTGAAATGCCCTTCCAAAAGGGTCGTACCACTCTCTTAGGTGATCATTTTTAGCCAAAAAGAGCCCAGAAATTCCCAGCTGCAAAATTACTTGGAGACAACAATGGTTTGGCTGATCCAAACCCCACAAAATTCACAAATTCAGATCTGAAGTGAATCCCAACTGATATGGAGTGAAAACAGCCCCAAAAAGTGCCCCAGATCTGAAACATAGCCTTCCAATGACTAAAAATCTGAAGTGTAGCACAATAGTGAACCCCGGGTGGATCCACCTCACAAAGTTGAAGGGTTTTCGTTCTTCAACCTTTAAACCGAGTTGGTTTTCGTCCCCAAAGCTTCTTCTCCTTAAAGGTTTTCATCCTAAGAAGAATTGATGCAAGAAAAATAGCTTAACATGCAATGAGAGAAAAATAGATTAGCAAAAATGACCCCATGGCTCCCCACACCTCTATTTATCTTTTTTTTGTCACATATCCCAAAGAAAGGTACCCATATGGTTCACCCCCTTCCTTTGGCCTTATGTTTGCACTTTAACCTCTAGGAGGGGTTCGCCCCATTATGACAACACTTTATGTTTTATCTTTATGACTTGCCAACTCTATTTCTATATTGACTTTTACCTTTTTTTCCTCCTTAACCACTTTAAGTGACATTAGAATAAGTTGCTTTATAAAATAAACATAAGAAATGACTTTAGCTACTTAAAATAAAAGTCACCACCTTCTTCCCCTTTTCACACACTTAAGCCCCCGGGAAGAGAATTGGGCTAAGGGTCTTCATAGGATTAATGTCGAGAAGGGGGCATTACAGTGCTCCCCTCTCGAAATTGCTTACCCACAAGCAATTGTAAGTTGGGATGCTCCAAAATTATTGCACCTTCCCAAGTGGCATCCTCCATTGGCAAATCCTTGCAACAAACCAAATACTCTTTTATGTTCTTGTTTCTCAATCTTTTCTCACTTACATCAATGATAACTTCCGGAACCAAAATGAGTTTGCCCTCATCATCCATGGGTGGAAAATCTGGAGAAGGAACTATATGCTAGTAAAGTGCTCTTTTAAGTCATGAAATATGGAGCACATTATGGATCTTCCTATGTTTCGGTAGCTCTAGATCATATGCTACCTCACCAACTCTTCTTAGCACTTTGTAGGGCCCATAAAAATGTAGCTTGAGCTTCTCCTTAACACTTTGCTTGATAGAAGATTGCCTATAAAGTTGTAGCCTCAAAAAGACAATGTCATCCACTTCAAAACTCCTCTCCACACGCTGCTAATCTGCATAGTGTTTCTACTGATTTTGGGCATGTTGGAGGTTCTCTTTGCACATTTGTAACACTTCTTGACATTGTTGCACCAAATCTTATGTCCTAGGCACTCTACTATCGGTTGGAACCACATCTATGAATGAAAAAGCATCATACCCATATAGAGCCTTGAAAGGAGTCATGCCCATAGACATGTGATGAGAAGTGCTGTAGCAATACTCACACATATAGAGCCATTTTATACATGAAAACTGCTGCCCTGAAATGAAGCTTCTCAAGTACCCTTCCACCCATTTATTGACTGCTTCGATTTGTCCATCTGTTTGAGGATAATAGCTAGTGCTTGGAGTTTTGTACATACCAATCTGAAAATTTCTTGCCAAAATTGACCCATAAACCTGTTGTCCCTATCACTCACAATATTCTTTGGTAGCCAATGCAATCTAAACACTTCTTTGAAAAAAATATCAGCCACCAATGGAGCGTCATACTTGGTTGGAAGTGGCATGAAATGAGCAAATTATGTGAGTCTATCAATCACTACAAACAAACAACTCTTACCTTGGACTAAGGGCAGCCCCATGATGAAGTCCATGGATATGCTTTCCCATTTTTTATTGGGAATGGGTAGTGGCTACAATAAACCAGCTGGAAACACATGCTCTACCTTATTTTGTTGGCATGTAAGACACTCTCTAATAAGCTGCAATACTTCATCTTTGAGGCCCTTCCAAAAATACCTCTCTCTTGCTTGTTTGTAGGTCTTGAAGAAGCCTTGGTGCCCTGCCAAAGGTGAATCATGGACAGCCCTCAAAATTGTGTTTCACCTTGGAATCTCATGCCAAAAAGACACCATTCTTATACAAAATCAGCCCATCCACTACTTTGTATTCTTCATCATTCAATGTACCTTCAATTATGGCAGTTGTGAACTCATTCTTGGCATATTTCGCTATGATGTGAGCCTTCCATTCCGCTGCAATTTCTGTTAGAGAAAATAACACGGGCTTTCTAGACAAGAAATCAGCAACTATGTTGTTTTTTCCTTTAACAAATTCAATGTCAAAATCATAGGCTTGGAGCTTACTTAACCATTTTTGTTGTCTATCATTGAAATCCTTTTGCCCCAAAAAGTATCTCAACAAATATTCTACATACCAAATACTGTCTAAATTTAGCCAAGGTATGGATGATAGCCAACATTTTTTTGTCATAGATTGAAAACCTTCTTTCCACTTCCTTAAGCTTTCTACTTTCAAAAGCAATAGGGTGTCCCCTTTGCATCAAAACAGCTCCTATTCCTTCTCCTGAAGCATCACACTCAAGTACAAAAGAAATAGAAAAATCTAGAACAAGTACGGGACATGTGCTCATTACCTTTTTCAAGTTGTCAAATGTAGCTTGGGATATTCCGGACTAGCTGAAAGCTCCTTTCTTGGTCAAATCAGTCAAAGTGGCAGCAAGTTGGGAAAAACCTTGGACGAATCTCCTGTAGTAACTGCATAATCCCAAAAATCCCTTCAAATGTGTCATAGTGATGGGTGGAGGCCAATCCAAGATGGCTTGGATCTTTTGTTGATCCACATGGACACCTTTGGCATTGATAACATGCCCCAAATATTAAGATTCAATCACACCAAATTCACACTTTGATTCCTCGACATAAAGTGACTGCTACTCCAAAATTCCCAACACCATATCCAAGTGTTGGAGATGCTCCTCCCATGGTTTGCTATAAATCAATATATCATCAAAGAAGACAAGGACAAGATTGGAATGTAGCCGATGCATTCATCAAATCAAAAGGTATTACAAGAAACTCAAAATGCCCAAAATGACATCTAAAAGCAATTTTGTAAACATCTTCTTCTCTTACTCGGATTTGATGGTGCCCGGATCTCAAGTCTATCTTGGAGAAATATTTAGCTCAATGTAGCTCATCAATTAGTTTGTCAATCCTAGGTACGGGGTACCTATTTTTTATGGTCCTCTTGTTCAATAGGCAGTAATCAATGCACATTCACATTCTCAGAGTCCCATCCTTCTTTTTTACAAGAACAGCCGAGGATGCAAAAGGACTAGAACTAGGTGTTATGTGTTCCATCTCCAAGAGCTCTTTGATGGCCTTCTCAATTTCTTCTTTGTAGACTTTAGGATGATGGTATGGAGTAGTAATTACCACCTTTGTGTCAGGTTCCAACTCGATAGTGTGCTCCAACCTTCTATC
Organism: Taxus chinensis; assembly: GCA_019776745.2. NCBI lineage: Eukaryota > Viridiplantae > Streptophyta > Pinopsida > Cupressales > Taxaceae > Taxus > Taxus chinensis. The sequence goes on along the minus strand of CM034146.1, from coordinate 313,223,662 downwards.
CGGCGGTAACCCATGAGGAAGATTGTCAAAAACCTTGGTATGCTTGTCACAGATAGCATGAATATCTTTGTTATACTGCTGTTGCTCAACAATCGGATCCAGCACGACTCACATCTCTATTGAACAAGGACTCCTTTCATTGGAATGAGGCAGCCACCAAGGCATTCAAGAATCATAAGGAGGCCATGTGCACCACTTTGATTCTAATCACTGTAGATTTTTCCAAAACCTTCATTGTAAAATGTGATGCATCAAAGCATGGTAGGGTGCACTTCTCATGCAAGATGGCAGGCCCATTGCATTTGAAAGTCGCGAACTCAAAGGTAGGAATTTGTTGAAGTCCATTTCAGAGAAAGAATTGTTGGCTAATGTTCATGCAATCAAATAATGGAGACTTATCTGATGGAAAAACATAAGGTGAAGATTGATCACGACAGTCTGAAATACTTCATAGAACAAAGAATATCATCAAAAGAGCAACAAAAATGGGTCATTAAAATGTTGGGATATGACTTTGAGATCATCTATAAGAAAGGAAAGGAAAATGGAGTGACAAATGCACTATCAAGGAGGGATGAGACAAAGGCATTGTTATGTGCCATATCCATATTGCATCAGATTGGGTGGATGAAGAAAGATCTGAATGGCAGCAAGGCACAGATATACAGACAGAAGCTCATTCAACAGTTTCAACAAGATCCTAATGCTTCAGATAAATTTGTGTGGACAGGGGACTCCTTCTGGTACAAGGATAAGCTATACTTAAGCCAAAAATCAAGGCTAAAGCAGAAGATTTTTGAGGAAGCTCCATGTTTCTCCAGTCAGAGGACATCTGGGATTCTTGAAAACATATCATAAGGTCAAGCAAGATTTTTTTTTTCAGGATTGGCTCAAAGGTGATGTATAGAAATTTCAAATTTGTTAACAATGTTTGGTGTGTCAGCAGAACAAAGGTGAGACAATCAAGACTTTGGGCCTTTTGCAGCCTTTATCTATCCCCAACCAACAATGGGAGGTGGTCTCCATGGAGTTCATTACAGAATTGCCAAATTCGGAAGGGAAAAATGTCATTGTGGTGGTCATAGATAGACTCACAAAATATGCCCATTTGTGTGCCTTGTCACATCCTTTTTTAGCAAGTGGCGGCAGTATTTATGGAGACAATTCAGAAGCTACAAGGAACTCCTAAGATTATAACATGTGACTGTGATCCCATATTTACTATTAATGTTTGGACTGATTTATTTTCTTGTTTGGGCACCCTGCTAGCTCACAGCTCGTCATATCATCCCCAATCTGATGGTAAAACAGAGGTGGACGAAAAGTGCTAGAAACACTATCTCCCTTGTTTTACTTCTGATAAGCAGGCAAAATGGGTTAACTAGCTACCACTAGAAGAATGGTGCTTTGACACTTCATTCCATAAACCTTCCAAAACTTCCCCATTTACTACCTTGTATGGTTACCATCCACTATCCATCACCTCATCCTTGAAAGTACAACCACAAGTTTGACCATTCAAGGAGCACATTCAACACCAACAGGATGTACTTTCTAGTCTCACAAAGAACTTAGCCATGGCACAAAATGAAATGAATCAACGAGCTGATCAGTATAGCAGTGAAAGACACTTCAATGTAGGTCATTGGGTTTTTTGAGGTTGCAGCTGTATAAGAAAATGTCCCTGAAGCAACAAAAGGAGGATAAAAAACTATAACCAAAATATTACGGTCCACATCAAATCTTGTATAAAAATTGGCAGCATGACATACAAATTGGAGTTACCTTAGTCAGCCAAAATACCCCACGTCTTACATGTTTCTTTTTTAAAGAAAATCATTGGCCAAAAGACTCCAACCTAGATAGAGTTACCTAGGCTCAATGAAGAGGGAAGAATCATCATGGAACCTGAAGAGATCATCCAAAGTAGCTTTAAGAGGCTGCAGATGAGGGTGATCGCAAAGTATCTTATCAAATGGAAAAACCTTCCTAGAGAGGATGTGATACGAGAAGATGAGATTTTCATACATAAGCATCCACAGAAGGTCAACATTGAAGACAACACTTGTTTGAAAGGGAGGGAGAGGGTGGAGAGGATGATTATGCTATGCCCTTCACCTGCGGCATGTATTGGGATATGTGTGGCCAAGTTATGGTAGCATAGCCTTTGAGATAGTCGTATGTTGATTTCTCTATTTGCATATTGATGGTAGGAGTTGGCTTATGAAGTCCCATAGCCTAATTAAGGAATATATAGAAGGTAGTGAATAGTATTGGAGCATCATATTACAAATATTGTTCCTATTGTAAAGATGTGGAGGGTGCCCCCTCAAAGTCGCTCGAACATATAGTTTGGTATTCTACTCTCCTTTCATTCATATTGTGGGGATACACCCTTAATTGCAAGTGACTATTGTTCTACTTATGTGATATGTCATATTGCAATTTATTGTTGTGATTTTTCTTTAGAGATAAAGGAAGTTCAGCACACATCATTTTGATAAAGGTTGGAAATTACTCAGAATTGATACATTTTGTATATCTCTATAAATGTTGTAAGCAAGGTTTTCACTGTGGTAAAATGCCTAACTCAAATTTCACTTGTAGTGATAAAAGATGCCTTCCATTGTGAATCTGTCTTACAGATAATTTCAAGCAGAGAAGGTGGGCATGAAGTTGAATGGCCGTTGATGGCTCTTCCTCACCAAGGTAGCACCTATTGCACAGTCATAGAGTACCTCTATGTGCATCCACAGAGTAATCTCAATGGCCTTGGGATTCTAGTCCCACAGCATCTCATACGGCATGCAGAGCAGACTCTAAAACTGCCATAGTTTTCCAAGACACAGCTAGGGTAACAAGTGGGTCCCATCACTATGGAATAGCAAGTATTTTAATAGACAACATGAAACACGGAACAACTAGGAAGTCAATGATGCGCCAGCAAATGGGCGCCAAAATAGGTAGCAAACCAATATGAAATATTATGAACCCCTATCAAACCTTCTAGTTTAATTTCCTTGCGACCTTGACTGGACGCCAATCTGATCTTCCCCACTTGTGGATTTTCATGTAGCAGCCACATGGTTTACATCATGCCCTCCACTCAAGAGGGGAGTTTATATTGTCATTTTGTTTTTTAGACTTTGGTTTGTGATGATTTCCACCCATTATCTTGTTTTATTATGATGTATATTATACTAATGGTTGTTTGGGTTCTTTGATTGCAGGTTGCATGCCTTATTCTGGCCAGGTTTATGGGGCATGATAACAATCTTCGCTATTTTCTTTGCAAATGTGACTGCTTCAATGTTTTATTTATAGAAAATAAATGTGATTCAAAAGAAAAATATATATCGAACAGAACACCCATGTCAACCCAATCTTCAGGTAAACATGAAAATTTGCATTTAAATAAATAATATTCCTTGTACTCATCCATTACTTCTATCATTTCATGATGTAATGTAAGATGCATGCTTCAAAAATTGACACATTTCAGAGAAGACTAAAACAATTAATAGAGGAGAATATGGTGATGACTAATTGAGGTTGGCACTACACATGAAGAGAGGATGAAGAAAAAACACTAAGAAAAGAAGAAAGTGTGAATGGGGAAAAGAAGGATAATGTTGCGGCAAAGGAAAACATCATTTCTGTTGAACTGCTTGACATCCAAGCACCGTCTCCGTAATCATACCTTTTTGATGACATACGTTTCCATATTCAAAAACTAGGAGCATTAAAAACAATCTCCATACAAGATTTAATGTTTACCAACCTAATGGAACTGGCAAAAAAAATGAATATAAATACAATAAAACAGTATTTAACTACTTACAGCTGATGCAACTGCTTCTCTGCTGCCCCCATATAGCAACCCAGCAAGAACACCTATTACTGTTGTGGCACCAAAGTTAAAATAAGCCCTTTTCTTTGCCACCTCCTGTTTACAGAGAGAAATAATGCTTAGTTGTGCCCTTGATCGTACTAATACCATTACATATACAGACAGGCTACACTAGTGTCAAACAGAATACAAACCATCCTAACATGGCTACCAGCAAATCTAACAACAAGGATGTTATGAACTGATGCCTAACATAAACAAGCAGGATAGAATCATTCTGATGTATAGCATTAAAATTATTTTCCAGAGAATGCGGCACTGTGAACAAAACCTCAAAACGTTAATTAAAATTATTGTATCACAGTTAAATGCCAAAGAGATAAGATCAAACTAGAAATCAATTGAGCAAAATTGAAATGAAAGATGTATATGGGTACTAGCAAAGGAAGAGTTGCAGAAGAATTAGCTTCAGATTTTGGAGGCCTCGTATCCAAATTACTTGTGGAGCCTCTTAGCAATTGAACCTATCAGATGTACCAACTACAACATAAGTATAGCCTGCTTCCACATTATTTGATACTAGATAAGATAAGATAAGATAAATATATTAAATGTCCAACAAATGACCACAAAAGTAGGTCAAAGGGACTGCAGACAACAGCGGGCATCGATACAAAGCGGGAAAACCAAAGAGTTCCCGAGAAAGACAAGTACAAAAGCTAGAAGAGGTGGCCAACCAGAAGGAGAAATCACATGCACCCAAAATGGGGGTGGAAAAACAAGTGAGATGAAGAAAGGGGGAAAGATGACCAAGGAGAAGAAAAGAGGAAATCCCGTCAAGGAATGGTAGATCCATCTCTCCTAATATCCGAGGACAACTAGAAAAAGTTGAGGATAGAATGCCGACCCGCTGAAGAGAGATTATGCCTACTACGTCGTTGTTTGGACATAGTAATATCCCTCTGATGCCTGGCAGATCTAGTTTGTCTCCTGAGGCCAGACCTAGTACGGGTATGCCTATGATGGCTCGGGGAACCATGGATGGTTTCCCCTGGGCCGAACCGATCTAGAGGAAGAAGCGGGATCAGTCTCACAAGGGCGCTTAGTGCCTCTCTCCGAAGATAACACTATGAAGAAGGAAGTGATCCGCTGAGTAGAGTCTAGTCTGGGATGCAGCTAAAGAGTGTGCTCACAAAGCTTCAAAGCCTCCTGTAAGTATAAAGTTAGGCAACTCTGATCCTCAAACCTAAAGAAGTCCAAAGATCCTATGTCCTCCTAAATAAACAATGGAGCCTCCCTCAAATCTCGTAGTAAATGGGGCACCAAAATATGAAGTGTGTATTCTCTGTTGCATGCATGTTTTTCTATGTAACTCTGCCAGTCACGTTGAAAACAGAGAAACAATAAGAATTGCTTGAAGTTTCATTCTTTCCTGAGCTCACTCGGTATGTGTTGAATCTGTTAAGATCCTAAAGGACTATATTTGCAATGAAAATCAATGATACTTTACAAAAAAAAATGAGATTTGTCTTGTTCTTGCAAATTATCATGCATTAGACAAAGATTTTTGTAAAGAGTTAAAAGAGGATTCTCAGGCTTAAGTTATCAAAGGTAAAACTTGCACAGGACTCCCACAGATCTCATCCCACTGGTTTAGAAGGAAGAAGGTGGCTCGAAGCATCCAAGGAGTATCGAAGTCGTGGAAGGTGAAAGATAAGTTGAATCCCTTATCAGGTTCTTGGAGACCCTGTTTTAGGGTTTAGAGCAAAATCTTCGTATCTTTTCTATTACACCATCTCCAAAGCTAAAAACTCGAACAAATGACTTGTGTAGGGTGCTCATTAAGATGAAAACGTTAGCAGAGAGTTTCAGTGAAGTTGTAGGGAGATCTGATTGGCAGTCCTCTTGGAGGACAGTATAGAAACCATCTAGACCTAATTGGTCAACCCTCAAGTGTGAACTGCACAAGATCTATATAGAATTGAACTACTGAACTTGGGAACCCTCTTAAAGGTGGAAACGGGTATTTGAAAATGTTAACATGGTTTGGAGAAAGTGAGTTTTAAGAAAACTAGATCTAAATTTGCCTAAAACCAGACCTAAACTATGGCAGGACAGGTTTATAGAGACAAAAAGAAAGATCTTGTGAATTTGACTCCAACTGTCTTCTCTGCTCAATACTTCATGATTACAAGATTGAATCAGGTAATTAGACTCTGATATATCTCTGTTATCTGCAAGATTACATTTTCTTAGCTTTAAAGTGGAATTGAGATCTCATTGGTGAAGTACTATAACAGTAATATAACTTTGAATGAATTGAGATTTGATTAAAGAGTTAGATATCATCTTCCTAAAGGGAGATTGCCAGAGCAAACAGAGTGAATTAATGTTGTTGTTTATCCAGAAATGATGGAGGGAAGCCTATCAATAAGGTTTGGATCTGCAAAAGTCGAAACTCAATTTTAGTTGGTGTCATCTGCTTGGCTGATGATATACAATGAAATCAATGCATCATAAGCCTAGCTGATGACATCGGCCAAAATAAGGGTACTAAGGGACGTTATTGATCAGGTCAATGCCGTTAGCTATGAGTAGGCATTGTACAAAAATAGGTCATAGGAAGGATTAGGAGGCTAAAAAGGAAAAATCTGTTGATATGACGGTGATATGAAAGTGGTAGAAAGGACGATACCATTTGACACATCTCTTACGAAGTGTTGAAACCGACCCACCTTGATCTTGACATGTGCAAATGCATCCACTCAGGGATTAATATGCTGATATAATGTTTATGCAATCCCATAGAAGGGGGGCACCAAACTTCTATGAGGAGATGTTACACACTAATTATAGAAGCAATCTGCCATCATAGTGGTTGCATGGTGTAGAAATCATGAGGTTCTGCTGCAATTTTATAGATCTGCAAAAGTCAAAACTCAATTTGACTTTTATAGGAGGGAAGCCTATCAATATGGTTTGGATCCGCAAAAGTCATATCAATTTTAGTTGGTGCTCATCGGCTTGGCTGATGACATACAATGAAATCAATGCATCATCATCCTAGCCAATGATGTCGGCCAAAACAAGGGTGCTAAGGGATGTCATCAATCAGGTCAATGACGTTAGCTATGAGTAGGCATTGTACGAAAATAGGTTATAGGAAGGATTAGGAGGCTAAGGAGGAAAGATCTGTTGATATGATGGTGATATAAATGTGGTAGAAAGGAGGATACCATATGACACATATCTTACGAAGTGTTGAAACCGACCCACCTTGATCTTTATGTAGGCAAATGCATACACTCGTGGAATAATATGCTGACATACCTTTGGACAAATAAATGTCAGTAAAGAAAAAATAATGTTTATGTAATCCCATGGAAGGGGGTCACCAAAATTCTATGAGGTGCTACACAATAATTATAGGAGCAATCTGCCGTCATAGTGGTTGCATGGTGTAAAAATCATGAGGTTCTGCTGCAATTTTATAGAAGATTAAATTTACAACTTTCAGTTTTTAGTTTCAAAAAAACAAAGATGAAATTGGATTTTCCACAAGTTTTGAATTGGTAAAATAACTTCCAATAAAATAGGAGCAGGTGTGGGAAACCTCCAGCCCCTCCTTATTCCCAGCTGCTCAAAGTTTCTCCCTAAACAATTTGCCCCCTCCTCATTTTTAAGAAAAGACATTAAAATTTTATTTTTCACTTATTTCCATTTTTCATGGGGCCACTTGCTCATTTAAAATAGAGCTCTAGCCCCTTGCATGGAACTCCTGCATTAATCTTTGATATTTTATGCAAGCCTCTACTGGTAATCTATGCTTCAACTGAAATTTCACCTCCATGCATCCAAGCTCCAAATTAGTTTGGATGAGCAGACAACTATACATCAATCTTCTCGTAGCATGGTAAATTCTGGAAGGATCGGCTAGGCAAGCTCAAGGTCGGGATAAAACTGAGAAGTTCCTAATGTGAGAGTTATGGGCTCAACATTTCAAATATATTGGTCTCTCTAAACTTGACGAATTGATGATAGATGACACAGGAAGTGGATTTTGAGCTTACCCCTGATTACAATCTTGTGGGTACTTACCCCAATAAGGAGTGGTGAGCTTCTATTCAACAATTTTGTTGCTTTGTTCTATTTAAATCAATTTATCATGATGCTGTTTTGACATCTGTTTACAAAGTTTTTGAAGTTGTTTAATAATAAAAAATGCAAATTTATATAATTCAAACTTATTGATGATGTTTTTTTCCAAACTTTAGCCGGTGACAAACTTGTTTCAATATTTATCCTTGCTGAACATGAACATGAATTTGGTGACTTATGTCTCAAACAATCTCCTAGAATGTGGTACAAGAAGTTTGATAATTATGTTTTGAGATTGGGATTTGTTAGATCCAAATCAGATCGTTGTGTTTATTATAAACAGGATGGTGATCATTTTGTTGTTATCACTTTGTATGTGGACGACATGCTGGTGATTGATAAAAGTTAGGTTATGATAAGGGTTTTAAAATCTCAAATTTCATCACTGTTTGAAATGAAAGATTTAGGAGCTACTAATTTTATCTTAGGGATGAAGATTACAAGAGATAGAGCTAATAGAAAACTTTGGCTGATTCACAATAAGTATGTTTAACTCTGTGTTGCAGTGGTTTAACATGAAGGATTGCAAACCAGTGTGCAGTGGTTTAACCATGATTTAGGATTGCAAACCAGTCTTATTTCTATTGGAACAAAGCTTTCACTTGAGCAGTGTCCTTCTACACCTATTGAGATGTCAGATATGAGGCATGTGCCTCATGCTAGTGTAGTTGGGAGCCTCATGTATTATATGGTCTGTACTAGACTAGACATTGCACAAGCAATGGGAGTCTTATGCTGATTAATGGCTAATCCTAAAAAGGATCACTGGTTGGCAGTGAAGAGAGTTTTCAAATATCTTTTCAGTACCTCAAATCACTCTATTTGCTATAATGGATCCTTAGCAGCCGGGAAGGTCCATAATGGACTCACATTTGGCAGAAGATGTTGACCACAGTAGGTCTACCAGTGGCTATGCATATAGCATATGATTGTTGGTGACATTAGTTGGATGAGTAAGCGGCATGTTGTTGTCGCTTTATCCACAATGGAGGGAAAGTATATGAAAGCTACTCATGTTAGGAATTATTAGTGTTTATGTTAGTAGGTAACTAATAATGCTATATGTGAGCAATTATATTGTGTGCGAGTTGTGAGAACAACTCACGTAGAGAAGTGTCATTAGAGAATAATGGAGATGAGAGAGATTGAGGGGGAATATGTTGGGAAATGATGATAGGGTGAAATTCATCCTTACATATTCAACACTCTCATTGAATGATTAATAAAAAGTTTATTTTTGTGTTAATTTGATCAAAGCTCTAAAAAATCTATCATTTGGTATCAGAACATGTTATGGCTCTAATTTGTCAAGAAGGGCAATTCCATTGGAATTCATGGTTGCTCATTCATGAAGATTATTATCATGACATGGTGGAGGATGGAAAGGTTGTACTGGACAAGGTGGATATTTTGGTAAATGTTCGACATGCTTTGACGAAGCCTATGAGCACAGAGAAGTTCAGATGCTGCAGCAAGGCTATGGGCAGTTCTGTCATTTGCAGTTAGTTCCTTTTTTTGATGTTCCCTTTTGCTCTTGCAAGGTATATGACAAGTGGGAGCATGTTGCGGATTAGGTGTCATACACACCTTGCAAATCCTAATGTTGGAGTTTGGTTAATTCTGTATTAATTATGGGTACACGCTTCCCACTTGATGTGGCTAATTTTTCGTCACATGTATTATGTATTAAGAGCATGCATATAGGGAGAATAAAAGGTGAACTAGGAAAAATAAAGCGCTAATTCTGGAGCATAAGTGCAAGCCAAATCAGCATGCACAAGGGCAGCTAATTTTTGTGGTTAAGTGTTGTTGATGCACCATGCAATATAGGCATTGGATATGAGCTGTCTATTTTGGTAATCCATCATGCAATTAAGGTGGTGAAGAAATATATTCTTGGACTGTCCATATTTAGTGTAACTGCTGTCAATTTATCATGCACAGTGAGTGGCTGAGAAGTCTAATTATAGACTCTATTTTTTGGAAATAATTCTCTTGTATTCTAAGCATGGTTCGCATACTCGTATTCAGCGAATATTCGGCAAACCCAAAAAAAGTTGACTCGGCAAATATTGGGCAACTTAAAAAGTACTCAAATTTCTTTTAAAAACATAAATTTTATGCAAAATATAGGTACAAAATGGATCAAATGAGTCTATAAAATGTTGGAGAAGTATTTTCTATTAGATTTGAATATCAAATACAATACAAAATCGCATCATCATGGGAATACAACAGCCGATTGATAAGTGCTATGAATTTATGATGATTGTCATTGAAAATTATCATCATAAATTTCATATCTATGCAAGTTACAATATACAATAAGTTACATTTTCCTCTTCCCCGTTCTACAGAAATATTGGGGAGAGGGTCTATTGCCTCTACTAGTCCCCACACTCGGCTGCGTCTCCTCGCTCCTCCTAGAAGACTGTGACTCTGGCTCCAACCTGGATAGTAGATGGTGGTGGCTCCTCTGCTCCATGTTCGAGATCACCTCCAAAGATGTCATCCAATCCAATATCTCCTGCTAGTGCTTCTCCCTCCATAGCTTCCCTCTCGAAAGAAAGAATCTCATCCTCTATGAACATAGGGATTTCCTCTTCTTGCCCAGTCCACTTGTTGTATGGATCTATCTCATCCAAATCAATAAGCTCCTCTGATGTGGCCTCCACTTTTCTTGTGTGAAGCCGGAGATTGTATTGCACAAAAACCAAGTCGTTGAGGCGTTTTTGAGTCAACTTGTTGTGCTTCTTCGTGTGAATGGCCTCAAACAAACTCCAGTTGCGTTCACATCCAAAAGCGCTACAAGGTTGAGATAAAATTATGAAGGCTAGCTTTTGAAGATGCATGGTATTTCCTCCCCAATCCTCCCACCAAGAACCTACAAACAAGATAATCAAAAGTTTATAAGTAATTAATAAAATCAAATTTGTAACTAGTAACACATATAAGTAACTTAGTAAACATTCTAATTTTTATTACCTGGTGACTTGTGTGGTTCTCCCTCAGATAGTTAACCCTGAAGAAAAGAGCCTCCCCCTAACATGTTTGTAATTTTGCAACTCTAAAATAATGAGGTCCCTCATCTCAACCTTTGGTATCATCCTCTCAATACATGTTGAAAGGCCCTTCATAACCTCTCCGTTCACATCTGTGAAGCCATCAGAGAAGAAAAACATGGGGTTGAGGTAGTACCCCGCTGCATGAATAGGTTGGTGGAGTTGATTGTTCCACCTCCGATCAATTATCTCCCAAAAGGGACCATATCTGACGATATCCCCCCTATAATAGTTTTGGATAGCCTCTTTGGCCCTATCCATGGCCTCATAAATGTACCCCATAGGGTTTTGCTCCCCATCAACCAAACGCAAAACCCTCACCAACGGCTCTGACACCTACACACAAATTAAAATGTAAGGTTACAAACTTACAAATAAAGTAAAAAAGTAAATAACAATATATTTATAATTTAACAAATTAAAATAAAGGAATCAACTTGAAATATAAATCGAAGTTTGAAATTACTTTGATGATCTCTATAGCTCTCTTTGCAAAGATATCATCAAAAACTATCTTTGCAATCCTCTCTCCATCAACTTTCTTTGAATATTGTGAGTCTAGCCATGCTTGACTCACAAACATTTGCTTCAATGATGATCAACAAACTAGAAATACTTTGCAACGTCAAGAAGTTAGTTGCAAACCTTGTGACACCGGCTCGCACAAACTCTTTCCCCTTTGTGTGTTCTCTCATCAAGCTGAGAACCCAAGGGTGATTATATATGTACTTGGTTATGTTTCTTGCATCTTCTACAACTGGTCTCACCCAATCAATTTTGCCTATGTCCTCTAAAAGAAGGTCAAGGCAATGAGCTGCACAAGGAGTCCAAAAGAGTGATGGATGTCTCTCTTGTAGTAGTCTCCCAGCCGCCACATATGTTGCTGCATTGTCTGTGACAACTTGCACAACATTCTATATACCCACCTCTAATACAACCTTCTCCAACATAAGACTCAAATTCTCTGCATTTTTAACTATGTTAGAGGCATCAATTGACTTCAAAAACACCATCTCACCATTTGAAGCCTTTAAAAAATTAATGAAGGTGCGGTTCCTTCCATCCGTCCACCCATTTGAAAGAATGGTGCATTCGTATTTCTGCCATTGTTTCTTTTGATCTTCTAGAATTGTAGTTGCATCTGCAACTGCACCCTTGAGCAATTTCCCACTCAAGTCTTTTGGAGAGGGTGCCTTGTACCCTTTCCCTGCAACTGTCAATGTTGTCACCAAGTACTCCTAGTACGAGCTCTTTGCCACATTGAAGGGAAGGTTGTTGTAGTACCAGAAATTCACACATGCTTTATCCGCTTCCTCGTGCATATCCTTGTTCTAGGTCTGTACCTTGCAATGAAGGTTGTGCTCCAGGTATGTTTCTTGGTACAAAAAAGCTATGTATGCCTTTGTTCGAACTCGATGAAGCAGATGTGCCTCTTCCGGTTCATATGCATGGACCACAAGTAGAGCCCACAATCATGTTGCCGCATCATCCTCTGAATCCTCTGTCATTCTAGCCCCAAGTCTAATAGCTTCTGCTATGGTTGCATGCACCCTTTCCCTCTCTAGTTTCTTCTCCTCTAGCTCTTGTCAACTCTGCTTTCATCTCTCGCTTTGCCTCTTCTGTAACATTGGGACATACCACACCGTTCTGGAAAACAATACATGCAAATGATACTTCAGGCAATTGATGCCTCCAGAAAACGTTTTTGTTATAGAAATTGCAAACCACTATTCCCCCAACCGCTCCACGTACACCATACTTCCAAGCAATGGTACGGGCATTAGCAGGAATGGTTCCTACTAGTGATGTTGACCCAGATGCCGAACCTGATGCCAAGCCCGATGCCATTGGTAAGCTCTAATCTGCAACACAATGTACATTTGAAAAATTAAAAAAACGTAAACTTAATTAAAAATAAATTAAAAAACGTGTCTTTAAACCCTATTTACCAATTTAATATTTAAAATTGTAAATCCTACAAACAAGAATACATTCTAAAAAAAGAAATTAAAATAACATTTACAAAATTTTGTTCAACAATACATATGGCAATTTCATTCATTAATGACAATGTCACGGCATAAGTCATGAATCAATTAATGGTCATTGAATTAAAAATTTAAAATGATTTGAGTAAACGCAATTTAAACATAATGAATACATCCGGTTCCAAATGAGTGTTAAAAAAAATCATTCGCAATGTTGAATACATTTTAAAATTTCAGTAAACATCGAATACAATACTAATATATAAAATTTAAATAATTCAGAACGAATTTGCGAAAAGAAAAAAAACAACTTACCTTCGGCTCCAAATGACTATTAAAAATTTAAAATCATTCGCAATTCAATTAGATGTATTTAAAATTACAATATGAATATATAAAACTTAAATAATATAGAACGAATTTGCAAAAACTAGAAAGAATTTTTTTTAAAAAGAACTTACCTCCAAATGCAATTCTCCAAATTTCCTCTTCAAATTCGCTTTAAAATCCGTTCAACTCATGCAATGCAAGTTCAAATGGTTGTGTGAATTGAAAATGAAGTGCTTTGGTGCCTTAGAAAAGATACAAATAGTGTATTTGTAAGCATTTATTTGCACGTTTCTGATGTTCTTCTGCGTGCTGGCTCGCAATGTGTGGCGAGTATATCTTCACACCAGAATCTTCACAGACTGCTTCTTTCCTCTTCAAGTGCTTCTAGTCTGGGATCAGCAGCTTCTTACTATCAGTTTAATTCTCTTCCTCTGCACAAAGACACCTTTACTTCTTACAACAGTCATGGTTATGCCAAGCACGGAATCTATCCAGATGTGTATGCATACATTTCTGTTGCGGCTCTCATTCTATTCACATTTAACAGGCCCATAGTTAGAACAACACTTCTCCACCCCTTGTTTGAAATACCACGAATAGATGCAAATTTTCCTTTTTTTTTTCGTTTTAAATTTTTTGGTGCTTTCAAGCCATGAAAATCAAATCCTTACTCTCGTTCTCTCTCATGTTTGGAGATCATGGAACACAATGGTGAAATGGTGTTTGGAACTTTGGACAATCAAGACAGCTTCCATACCAAGTTGAAAAGCTCTTGGTGAGAGTACTCCACTCCAAACTTTACATCTGTTCTGAGGGAACTTTCTTTGTAGAATTTGAAACCGTGCAGATAGAAATTATAGCTTTTAGATGCCAGGTTTGTCATGATTATGTCCATCTAGTTTTGAGTATCAACTAGTTCAACAATAGTTTTTTTTCAGAAATATACTTAGGAAAAGGCCAATGTTCCGAATTAGAAATTTAATGATATAGAATTGCAGAGAGTCAAGATACTAAGAAGAAAACCAACTTGGCTATTCTAGGTCCAACAATGATGATAAATTGGCACCCATATAGCCCAATAAGTATTCGAAATTTTTACATGGCAGTATGGTTCAGTCAAAAGGATCCCTTTTTTTTTAACCCAATGGAAGAGCAAAACATTCACTCAATGGGTTATAGACTATAAATGTCAATAAATATACATTGTGGTAAGCAGCGATTGAACTGATTTGATACTGCACTAGTACACGATTTAGGATCCCCACTCATGAACTGATTTAGTGGAAAAAAGGCAATAAAGGAGTATAGAAGAGAGAGATCCTTTTCCAAAGACATCGTCACTTTTTTTCTAGAGAGCAATGTCAGGAGCATATTGATACTATAGCAGCTTTATTGTTACTCCTAAGCACAGACACTTTGTGCTGAAGAAAATTAGATAATTGGGAGATGTCGAAGATCCCAGTGCTTCAGTTCTGGAGATCTGTTCCTCCATCCTTTTTGCAGATTTCAGTCTGTCACTGTTGGATTGTACTTCAAATATATTTTCTATTTTTGTTTCTTTGCCATTTATGAGACTAGAAAATAACATTGGTAGTTATTTATGTGGAATCTTGACCCCAAAATAAAGGCTGATCCCTCCTATGTTGTTGCATCTTCTCCAAATTCTGTTTATTTTAGCATATCATTGTTGCTGTTATATTCCTACTACAGTCATGACACATTATTATGGTTGAATCATGTGTATGTGGTGCATGTCTAATGTATGGCACATTAGACGTGATAACCAGCCTTTGAATCCCAGTCTTAAGGTTGAAGCCAGGAAAGTTGTATGAGAGGTGGTGAGGATGTGAATGAAGACTTGTGACATGAATGATGATGGGCAATCATGTATTGGCATGGCATGATATGATTCAATGGAATGATATGCCAAGCGTACCTACGGGGCATAAGGGGTTTTCTTGGGGACTTCTGATGGCCACAAGGTCGACCTTGACTAAATGGCCCAGGCTACCATCCTTAAGTGCTAATGTCCCTTAAAACCATTGTTATGTTGTTATGTGCCTGTATTGCACAGATGTAAGAGAACCAACTCTTATCTCGTTATGCTTTTGGTCCAACCCTACAAGATACCCCTTATATATGTTTTGGTTTGAAAATATACAAGTATTATCTGTTTTGGTTTGCAAATATATAAGTATTACCTGTTTTGGTTTGATCTATTTTCCCTCTCTCACTGAGTCTCTGGTAAGGTGTTAATTTTGTGATAAGATGGATGACCTAAAGAAAGATTGTAAGAAGGAAAACTGGCTTGAAAAAGAAGAAAAAACAGTCCCAAGTCCAACAATAATCAGCTCGCATTGTTGTACAAGAAGAAGATGATATATATGCCTAGGTGGTTTCTCACCATGAAAATAGAAACAATAGTGAACGGTATTTTGATCCATGTGCTAGCAAACGCATGTCGGGTAGGAAAGACAGGCTTGTGATCTTTATAGAAGATAATACAAGGTCAGGAGTTGTAATTCTCAGTTATAATAATTGACATTATATGGAGGGTCATGAATATGTACAAATCAAGCTTGCAGGAGGTAAGAAATTGATATTTCAGTTGCTAGCATTAAGAATATTTTGTCTATTACTCAAATGACTAAAGGGACATTTGGGCTAGGTTGCCAGGAAATGGGTACAGATACGAGTTTGAAATGCGGAAACGCCAAATTTTAAAAAACCCTTGCGTACGAAATAGCACGGAAACGTCCGTACAATATATTATTAAAAATATATATATATAAACTGCATAATCCTCATTTTTGGTCCATAAAGGCTAAAACAGTTCAAATATTTTGTATTCATGAAAGTTCAAAACATTCAACTTGCTTCAATTTTCATATGTACATGATAATAATCCAGATTGTAGAATATATCATCTAGATTTTCCTCAAAATCAACTCCATGAATGCCACTAGCAGCTCCTAAATTCCTTCTTCAAGCTCCTAAATTTGCAAAATCTGAAAGTGTGTTTTGAAATGCAGCAAAGAGGTGCTTATATAGCTTTTGGATAATGTCTTTAAGAGGTTGGAGTAGGTAGATTAGGGTTAGGGTTTCTTTTTTTTGTTTGTGAGTTTTTTTATTTTTGGCATTTAAAAACCTGGAGCACAGCTGAAACAGTATGGAAATGTCTGGGGTACGTCTTGTTATACTTGGGATAGTGCCACGTTTCTGGGATGTACATGTCTTGTACTAGGGCCTGTACCCATCCCAAGTACGTTCATATGTGGATATGGAGGCTTGCATGGCATTTCCAGGTATTTGAGCGTTAGGGTGTTAATTTTTTTGCAGAGTTGGATGTAACAAAGGAGTAATAAAACTATCCTCTGAAGTTAGATATCAGAATCTCTACAGGTTTCTAGAGGTTGATTCTTCATAGACACGTGCTTTGGTTTTCAGGGCTCTTTGACATCAAAGGTATGGTACTATGGACATCTGAATTTTAATTATCTTTCTATATTGCAATACCACACAGTGGATTGCCTCAATTACAGTGAGGCAAAGAGGTTTTTGCAGTGTGTATGGCAGGGAAACAAACAATGTAGGAAGCCTTTTTAAAAAGGGAAGCAAAGAGCAAAGCAATATTTGGAAGTGTGTTATGTTCCAAATACCAACAGAAAATGGAACTGCAAAAATAGAGTAGAAATGTTGATAAGCAGAAAGATGGGAGCATCTGCTTCCTCAAGGGTGGATTGCAGTACAAATCCGACTGTAACAAAACAGTTGTCACACAATGGCAGCAATCTCTTGCATCAAGTTGATAATGTAAAAAGATACATTCTTTAGGGTTTTTCCCCTTTTTGTACTCAACCACTAGAAAGCCTAATTAACCCATGGCTAACTCATGGCTTAACCCTTCCCTAACTCTAGACACCCAAAATATTATATATAATATTAAAGATAATGCTAACTAAGCACATAAATATATGTTATGATTAGGTACAAACATGCCGTCCCCCTTAAAGAGCTTTGACCTCAAAGCTAGTCAAACTTTAAAAGCACAAAATTTTACATTGTGAAAATGGAACTCAAGACCTCTACCTACGACAAGAAAGCTTTGACCATCATACCATTTAGCACTACTTGACATAACGCATGAATGAGAATAAGGGTTTTTTTTCCTTTCTTTCTTTTTTCCTTTTTTTTCTTTTTTTAACTCCCAAGTCTTTCCTTGCATTTTGGTGCATTTTCCAACAAATTCACACTCTTCCATGCTTTCTTACGGATTCACCATTTTCAACCATATCGGGATATTGTTTCCCTCTCCTTTCCAGCTCGCACATGTGTTTTCCATCATTTCCAGAAATTCAATATTTTCTTTTTCCAGCGTGGATACCGCTCCACAATTTTATTTTATTTTATATCCGGTTATTTTTAATATATCACCTGCAATGTGGCAAGTTTGGATGTTTACAGATAAATTCCACCATCTCCAATGTTGCATCCTCCGCTGGAAACCCCTTCCATTTAACCTTCAACATTCGGACCACCTAATTTTGCAGCTTCCTAAATTCTTCCTCGACAATACAATCCAGTTTGAAAACCATCTTCCTTTCTTGATTTATAATTGGGAGTTTTGTTTGTGGCATGGTATGAACTATGAACTCCTATCTTCTTCTTCAGGTAAGATACATGGAAGACATCATGCAATCTTCCCTTATTTAGTATGTCCACTGCAAATGGAATTTTGCAGGCATTTTCTCTCACCATGTTTGGCACGTAATATTTCAACTGCAATTGTTGCTTCCCTGTGGCTGCCTTCTTTAATGTCAACTTCTTATATGGTTATAGCCGAACAAATACCATGTCCCTAATTTCAAATGTCCTCTCTCTCCTGTGTTGATCTACCTGTTGTTTCATCTTGTTGGCACTTACTACCAAATTGTCTCTCTGAATATGCAAAGTTTTTGCATCTCCTCCAATGCTTCCTTTGTTGCTTGTACCCTTCCCCTTTGAATCACCAAATCGAAGAATCACTAACCAAAGTGGGTCGTACCTATATAGAGCCTTAAACATTGTCATTTCTATGGTTGAGTGATATGTTGTGTTGTATCAATACTTGCCCAAATGTAACCATTTCACCCACTTGCTCTGCTTATCCCCTACATATCTTCTGAGGCGCCCTTCCAGACACTTGTTCACCACCTCTGTATAACCATCAATTTGGATGTTAGAGATCACAAGCACTAAGGGGGGGGGGGGGGGGGGGGTGCGGGGGGGTGAATCAGTGTAGATTAAAACTTTTATAGCAATGTTAATCCATAATTCTTTAGTGGAGTGTACCAATGTATAATAAACATTTAAACAAACATATGCCAGACAAGATAACACAAAGACACACAAATTATAGTGGGAAACCCTTTCGGAGAAAAACCCACTTTGAAACCAAGGCTTTATTAGGAACACCAATTCCAAAGCATACAATTATGGTTTCGGTTGAGCACCCACTCTAAATTCTGAAGCACCCACTCTAGATTGACTTCCAAGCACCCACTCAAGATAACTAAGCACCCATTTTTAGCAAGCACCAACTTGCAAGGAGCACCCACCCCTACAATCTAAGCACCCACTTAGAAATATCAATTTTATTACATATACATTGATCACTTAGAATCAAGATTACTTACACAATAGATTATGATCACTTTTCTGTATCTTTCTATGCTTTTTCACTCTCTCTTGCTCATCTGAGTCAAACTCTTTTGCTCAATCAGTCAGCTACACTAGTTATCTTCTCATCTGATATTATCTTCAACACTTCATCTTTTTTCTCTTCTTTATCTTTCTCTTTTTCTCTGTAGCTCCTTCAGCTTGAATGCATCATTTTCTTACTTGAGTGACTACCGTACTTTCATGGAGATTTTAATTTGATAGAAATTCAACATTCTCCATCACTTCCTTGGCGTGTCATGCACTCTTTCTCTCTGTCGCCTAAAATATAGTCTATTAAATGCATGCAACAAACTCCAGATTTAATCTCTCTATATTTGGCTTGATTTTTTTGTTCAGTACATTATTCCAGGAGCCATTTATGAGACAATACAAAAATAGATTTCTCATCTTTTTAGGATTTCCAACTGTTCAAGATGAGCGAACCATTTTCTTCTCTGATATTTAATTTCTCCTAGAAATCAGGAATTTCATAGAGAATGTAACTGCATTTCCAAAAAGTCAAAGAGCATTAAATTTTGATAGCTGGAACTGGAGATTTCTTCAGGATCTGATTTTCATGGAGCTCAAGTTGTTTACACTTCTCTAATAATAAACATTCAAATCATTATTGATTTTAGAGAACAAAGTCTCATTTGACCATATTCAAAATAATTTGATTGTTCTCGAGCCCTGTCCAATCCATATTTGTTCAATCTGCACGTTCTTTAGCTTCTGTGACTTCTCCTTTATACACTGCTATATCCTTTGATCAATGACGTTTTCTTTGATGGCTTTTTTTAGTTATCTTTTTCCTTTACTTCTCATGGCTTTTGCAGTCTTCATGCGGCTTTCCTTTTGTCTACTACATTCTTTAGTACTTCGCAGCTTTGTTTCATGTCCGCAGCTATTTTCTTTTACCTGCGGCTTTTGTAGTTCTCCGCGGATATCTCTAGTCCTTTGTGGCTTTTCTCTTTAACCGCTTCCTCCAGACTTTCCTTGCTTCCGCGGCTTTTCCTTCACATTTGCGGCTTCACCTTTCTCACCCGCGGCTTCGTCCTTTTGCTCGCGGCTCTCACTAAGCCTCCGCAGTTTCTTCTAGAGCTTTCTTCTTCTAGACTTCTTCGACTAACTCCTCATATCCACGGCTTGCAAAAAAATAATTAAGTCCCTTAGAACTTATCCTTATCATCCTAAAGCCTCTGAGAGCTGACACTACTAATCAACCTTCACATTTCTTTTGCCAATTATTTCTTTCCATACATGGTTGATCTTGAGATACCTGCACAACACTTGCACTACTTTTTGCCACTTTTACCATCAATGTAACTTGATCAATCAACTTGACATCACTGACAACACATATGATGATGACAAAGGTCCAACAAACTCCCCCTTTTTCATTGATGACAACACCTCAGAAACCTACCAATCCTTTGATGGCAAAAACATTTGATACTCTTTCTGATAACACTTTCAATCTTCCTTAGCTATTTCTTATCTGATTTTTGACTTTTCTCTCTCCCTTATTAGCTGGTTTCTGATTTCAGCTTCTCTCCCCCTTTGACAACAATGAAAAAGGACCATCTATGCCACATAATGATGAAAATGCAAGTAAGCTAGATGATGCTTCTGATTCATATGATCTAGTATGCTCACGATAATGCTCCCCCTGAGCTGATGCATACTTGGACAAATGAGCTAGTAGACTAGTTCCCCCTCTCATGGAGATTGTTTTACACTAATTAGGAGTTTATATTACATGAGAATTCTCCCTTACCTTGTCTTCACACTTTCTAGTTATTGGTGGGATCATGAATGACCCCCAACTCATTCCTTAAGTGCTCAAATGTTGCTTTTGAAAGTGGCTTGGTCATAATATCACAAATTTCTTCTTTAGTGCTCACATATTCTAGGCTGATTTTCTTGTCATTCACTTTTTCCCTCAAGAAATGATATCTAATTGGAATATGCTTGGTATTTGAGTGGAACACGAGGTTCTTGGAGACACTTATTGTGCTAGTGTTATCACAAAGCAAAGGAATTGGACTATCAAATTTTACCTTGTAATCTTCCAATGTCTGCTTCATCCAAAGAACTTGAGTGCAGCACATCGCGGCAGCTATATATTCTGCTTCACATGTTGAAAGTGCCACTGATGATTTCTTCTTGCTCAACCAGGATACTAGGAAATTTCCAACAAAGAATGCTCTGCCACTTGTACTCTTCCTGTCATCAACACTTCCTGCCCAATCAACATATGTATATGCTTTTATGTTGAAGTCATTGCTTTTGGGGTACCACAGATCCATATTCAATTGTTCCCATAAAATATTTTAGTATTCTCTTGACTTCCTTGAGGTGTGTTTCCATTGGATCTTCTTGGAATCTTCCAACAAGGCCCACTCCTGCATAATAGCAGGTCTTGATGCAGTGGAGTAGAGTAGACTACATATCATGGATTTGTACAAAGTTTTGTCTACTTTTGGTGAGCTGTCCTCTTTGTTCAGCTTGCATCCTACTTCCATTGGTGTGCCTATTGGTCTGCATTCTTCCATCCTAAACCTTTTCAACATTTCTTTGATATATTTGGTTTGGGATATGAAGATACCTTGGTCTGATTGACTGATTTGTAAGCCCAGAAAGAATGAGAGGTCCCCAAGCATAGACATTTCAAACTCTTCTTTCATCATATCAGAAAATTCATAAGTCATTTTATCATAATCTCCTCCAAAAATGATATCATCTACGTATACAATGACAATAAGCAAATGATCTCCTTCTTCCTTGATGTAGAGATTATTGTCAACAACACCTTTTCTGAAACCCTGCTCAATGAGATATGTATCCAATCTACTGTACCAAGCTCTAGGAGCTTGTTTAAGTCCATATAAGGCCTTTTTCAACCTACACACATGATCTTTATCTTCAGTTAGTGAAAATCCATCAGGTTGTTCAATATATACCTCTTCATTTAGAAAACCATTAAGGAAGGCTGATTTCACATCCATCTGGAACACTTTGATTTTCTTGTAAGCCGCGTAAGCTAGAAATAGTCTGATTGCTTCCATTATTGCCACTGGTGCAAATGTTTCATCAAAGTCTATTCCTTCCATTTATGCATATCCTTTGCACATAATTCTTACCTTGTTTCTTGTCACTTCTCCTTTCTCATTCAGTTTGTTTCTGAATACCCATTTAATTCCTATCACATTTTTGTCCTTAGGTCTTGGCACAAGCTCCCAGGTTTCATTCTTTTCAATCTGATCAAGTTCTTCATTCATGGCATCTACCCAATGTTGATCCTTGCTAGCTTCTACAACATTCTTTGGTTCTATCATGGATAAGAGTTCTATGTCTTCATGATTGTACTGATCTCTTAGTCTTCTTCTTGTGAGAATGTCACCTTCTTTGTTTCCAATGATCTGATTTGTTAGATGATCCCTCTTAACTTTTCTTGAGGGTGTCTTAGTGTCTTGTCTTTCTTCCACTTCATCTACTTCTTCACGCGGACTATCCATTTCTTCATCATCTTCTTGTTCTTCATGACTGTCATTGTGTTGAGTGCTGGACTTGGTAGGATGAGACTCATCCACCTTTACATTTGTCCTCTCAATAAATTTCTACAACCTCTTATTGTAGCACCTGTAAGCCGTGCTGACTGTTGAATAACCAAGGAATATGCCTTCATCACACCTAGAGTCAAATTTTCCCAAGTTGTCTTCATCTCTTTTGATGTAACATTTACTTCCAAAGACTCTTATGTGTTTTACATTGGTTGGTCTGTTTTTCCATAGTTCATAGGGAGTCTTGTCGATGTTTATTCTTAATTATGCTCTGTTTAGAATGTACACCGTTGTGTAGACTGCTTCACTCCAATATCTATCTAGGAGTTTAGATTCATTTAACACTGTTCTTGCCATTTCTTACACAATCTTGTTTTTCCTCTCAACAACCCCATTTTGTTGAGGTGTTCTTGCAGCTGAGAATTGTCTTCTAATCTCATGTTCTTCACAAAATTCATCGAACTCATTTGACCAAAATTCTCCACCTCTATTCTGATTTCAAGAATTTGATTTTAGTGTTCTTCTCATTCTCCACAAGTTCCTTGAAGGTTTTAAATCTTTCCAGAGCTTCTGATTTTTGCTTTAAGCAATCCACCCATGTCATTCTGGTGTAATCATCTATTAATAACATGAAATATACATCTCCTTGTATGCTTTCAGTTTTGGTAGGCCCACACAGATCTGTATGAATCAGTTCTAGAGGTCTAGTGGTAGAGTACTCTTTTGACATGAATGATCTCCATGTTTGTTTACCATGTAGACAAGCCTTACATAGTGTGTCTGTTGGTTTTATAATCTTTGGCATATGTCTCACACCACCCTTAGCACTTAGCTTTACAATTTTTCAAAACTCATATGTCCTAGTCTCCTGTGCCACAACCAGCTGTAATCAATTTTACTTGAGAGACACTTTTCTTTATTTATTTCATTCAGAATATACATATTGTTTTTGGTCAGCTTGGCTTTTGTAACTTTATTTCTTGTTCTGCCATTTATAATATCACAGCCTTTGTCATGAAATATCACATTATAACCTTTCTTGCACATTTGACTCACACTTAACAAATTGTGTTTGAGGCCTTCAACATATAATACATTCTTTGTGATTGTTTTACCATTATCTAGACTCAAAGTTCCCTTTCCAACTATGTTTGTTGAGTTGTTATCACCAAATCTAACAGCTCCTAATGCATTGTTTGACAGAGAGATGAATTTACTTTTGTCACATGTCATATGACTGGAGCATCCACTATCCAAGTACCAGATTTTGTCTTCATTTTGCACATGAAATGTGGTTTGCACTATTGAGCAAGACTCTTTTCTTTTGTTGACATCTTTCTTTACAACATACACCCATTTGTTTTGTTTGGGTGGTTCTTGTTTGCTCGTTGAATTTACATGACTCTTCTTGTGATATTTATAGTGAAAAACATTATATTTCATTCCAATTTATGAAGAGTTATATTTTCTTCTATATCCTCTATCATATCTTTTACATTTCACGGCCTTGTGTCCAAACTGGTTACATGAAAAATAATAACCATAGAAAGAGTGTGTGTACCTCATAGCATAGATGATTCTAGGAGTAGTTGTCCTTTTGTTGGCAGCTTTGATAACCTCTTTATTTACAATAGAAGAGGTGCTTGGAATTGATGTAGTCTTACTTTCTTCATGCTTTGCAGGATCCTTTTCTTTAAGTTCTTCCTTGAACCCTATTCCTGATTTGTCATTTGTATCTCGTTGACTGCTTAGGATACCAGTTAATACATTTGAGCTCTTTTCCATCTTTTCATACATAATCAGCTTGTTGGTCATTTACTCCAACTCAGTCTTCAATTGTTCCAATTCTGAGTTCAGTTTTGTGCATTCATCCTCCTTTGATTTGTAAGAGTTGGAAATATTTTCTAGTTGTGTTTCCAGTTCTTTGAGCTCATTGGTTTCTTCTTCTTCTTTCAAGCTTTGTCTTTTCTCAAAGACGCGGATCTGCTCTTCATAATCTTTTAAGGTACTTCTTAATTTTTTATTCTTTCTACTACACAGTTTCAGTTCTTCAAGGGTGCAAATAAGTTCTACTTCCATATTTACACTTGCTTCTTATTCATTATAGTCTTCATAGTAAAATGTGTTCTTTCCTCTTGAACTACATTCTTCATATACATCCATAGCCATGAACAAACATTCAGATTGATCTTCATTATCCTCACTTTTAGAGCTATTAGGATTGTTTGAATCAGATTCACTCGATTCTTCTTTTGAATAAAAATTCCTTTTGTTTCTGAAGAATTTCTTCTTTCCGTCTCTCTTCTTGAAATTAGCCTTTTGCTTAATTTGCTTGTGATTTTCTTCATCATGATCGGATTGAGTTTCCTTATTCTTGTTTGGACATTTTGCAACAAAGTGCCCTACTTGTCCACACTCAAAACATTTGAATGGAAGTTTTCCTTTGTACTTACCTGAGCCTCTTTTTAGTCTTCTTACAAACATCACCTCAATCTTTTCATCATCAGCTTCATCCTCTAAGTCTGATTCTTCTATCTTTAGTTTGGATTGGGTTTCTTTCTTAGCTTTAAATGCCACTTCTTTCTTTGTAGACTTGGATCCAATAGTTCTCATCTTGTATGCTGAAAGAATACTCTGTAATTCATCCATTATGAGAGTCTTCATATCTTTGGCTTCTTCCACAACTGAAACCTTTCAATCATATTTGGCAATCAGAGATCTCATAATCTTTTGGACTATAACTGATTCTTCTAGTTTCTCACTTAGGCCTCTGATCATATTGATAACTTCATCTATTCTCTACATGTAGGATGTTATGCTCTCATCATCTTTCATTTTTTATATTCTCAAACTGAGCTCTGTAGGTCTACAATTTTGCTAACTTAACTTTATCATCTCCTTCATAAATTCTTTGAAGTTTGGTCCAAATCTCTTTTGCAGTTGTGCAGTGCATTACCTTTACAAACTTTGTTTCAGTCAGACCACATAGGATGGCATTCATGGCTCTTGAGTTGCACTCATATTCTACCTTGCCTACTGAAGAATTGATTGGTGTAGTTGGAGGATTGTATCCTTTCTCAACACATTCCCAGATGTCAAAACCAAGTGACATAAGATAATTTTCCATTCTTATTCTCCATAATTCGTAATTTTTTCCAGTGAAGAGAGGTGATCTTGTTAGTGATAAACCACCTTGTGTCTGATTTGTTGCCATTCATGTGAAGAGAGGATCTCCTTGAAGATGTTAAGATTCTGCTAAAAGGACTCACTCTTATACTAATTGTTAGACATCACAAGCACTAAGAGGGGGGTGAATCAATGTAGGTTCAATTTTTTTTACAATAATGTTAATCCAAAATTCCTTAGTTGAGTGCAACAATGTATGACGAGTATTTAAACAAACAAATGCCAAGTAAGATAACACAAAACACATAAATTATAGTGTGAAACCCTTTCATTAGAAAAACCCACTTGAAACCAAGGATTTATTAGGAACATGAATTCCAAAGCTTACAATGATTTCAGTTGAGCTCCCACTCAACTCCTGAAGCACCCACTCTATATTATTCAAGCACACACTCAGATAAACTGAGCACCCACTCAACATCCTTTTAGCAAGCACCCACTTGCAAGGAACCCACCCTTATAATCTTTTAGAAATATACATTTTATACAACATTGATCACTTAGAATCAAAATTTCTTACATAACTGATTATGATCACTTTTCTTTATCTGTCTTTGTTTTCTCTGTCACTCTCTTTTGCTCATCTGATTCAAACTCTCTTACTCAATCAATCAGTCACACTGATGCTCTTCTCATCTGATATATATTTAGTAATTAATATGTTTTCTCTCCTCTTCTCTCTTTCTTCTCTTCTGTAGCTCGTTCAACTTGAATACTTCATTTTCTCACTTGAGCAAACCCCGTATTAGTATGGATATTTTCTTTTATAGACTATCAACACTCTCCATCACTTCCTTGGCATGTCATGCACTCTTTCTCTCTAACGCATGAAAATGTGGTTTATTAAATGCATACAACTAACTCCATATTTATTCTCTCTATATTCGGATTGATTTCACCGTTTTCTATGCTTTAATTTGGGAGCCATTTATGAGTAGATACCTAAAATAGATTTTTCATCTTTTTAGGATTTCTAACATGACCAAGATGAGTGAACCACTTTCTTCTCTAATATTTAATTTCGCCTAGAAATCAAGATTTTCATAGAGAATTTAATTGCATTTCCACAAAGTTAAAGAGCATTAAATGTTGATCGTTGGAACTAGAGATTTCTTCATTTTTCATGAAACTCAGGTTGTGTATATAGTCGTAATAATCAGATAATCAAATCATCATCAATTTCAAATATTAGAGTTTCACTTGTCTATGTTTAAAGCATTTTATTTGTTCTTGAGCCCCTTTCTCGTTCATTTCGCGACTTTGATTAACTACTATGACTTTTTTCTTTACATCGCGGTAATATCCTTTGATGTGCGGTGTTTCTTCTTAGATAGCATATTTTTCAGTTATCTGCAGCTTTCATTTTCTTTTCACGGATTTTGCAATGTTTCACGGTTTTCCTCCTTTTTCTGTTGTCTTCTTTAGTATTTCATGGATTTGTTCCATGTTCACGGCTATTTTCTTTTAACTACGGCTATTTCTAGTCCTTCACGGCTTTTCTTATTATTCGCTACTTCCTCCAAACTTTCATTACTCCCACAACTTTTCTTTCACATCTGCAGCTTCACCTTTCTCTCTCGCGGCTTCGTTCTTTTACTTTACAGCTTCATCTCATTACCCATGGCTCTCATTAAGCCTCTATGACTTCTTTTTAGACTTTTGCAGCTAACTCCTCATATTTGGGGTAAGCACAAAAGTTGATTAAGTCCCTTAGATTCCTTTATGAGCTTGGTGGTTGTTGGGACAATTGAGTAGTCTTGTAGCAAATCTTGTATCCAAGCAGCTTGGCTAATGGAGATCTCATGAAAGACAGGAGATTCGTCCAAGAAAGACAGTGCATCTACCACCACATTCTCCTTCCCTTTCTTATAGAGGATCTCAAATTCATAGGTTTGTCGGCAATCAATCCACTTTTTTGGTTCCTCTATTACTGTTCCCTGAGTCAACAAGTGCTTAAGGCTGAGAGGATCAGTCTTAATGAGAAACTTTCTCCCTAAGAGAAACTAACGTTGTTTAGCCATTGCGTGCTGGATGGCTAACATCTCTTTTTTGTATGTTGACATCTATTGTTTCCCATCATTCAATTTTGTGCTTTCAAACGCAATGAGGTGGTCATCTTGAGATAGTATTGCCCCATAATCGGCTTTGGAAGCATCGCACTCAAAGATAAAGGACATGCAGAAATCGGGAGTCGCTAAAACTAGAGCCAAAATCATATTTGAAAGCATCACATTCAATGATAAAGGGCATGGAGAAATCGGGAATTGCTAAAATGGAGTAGAGACAAGAGCCCATTTGAGATCCTCAAATGATTTTTGTGCCTCAATTGTCCACTTGAAGGCATCCTTCTTGGTAACGTTCGTCAAAGGACAAGCTATTGTAAAGATGTTCCTTACAAACCTTCTATAGAATCCTATCAATCCTAAGAAACCACGAAGTTTCTTAAGAGTCTTAGGCATAGACCAATCACATATGACCTTGATCTTTCTAGGGGCAGTGTGCACCCCTTCAACAAAAATAATATGACCAAGGTACTCCATGGATATTGTTGGAGCTAAAATTTGAACCCTGTTAAAACTGGGTTCATTAATTTCAGTGTAACATGGGATGATCTCTCAATGTGGGACTTGGTTGCATGAGATCATCCTCCGGAGAAGGCCGGCTTCCTCGCATCAAAGGGCTGGTTCCTTTCATCCCAGTTCGCTACAACTACTCTAGCCAGCTCCTACTCTATCACTAAACTAAGAAACTCCAAGTAGACAAGGTGAGAGGGAAAGAACTAAAATAAAGGGAGGTGATGCACCAAACTGGAAAATGGATCAATTCAGGCTCTAAAAAACACAGATGTAAACATGCAAATGAAGATTTAAAAGATGCACACAGCTTGAGAGGAAATAAAATGGAAAAGAGTGAAGGCACGCAAGGAGACAGAAGTGTTTGCATTAAACGTGGAGCATTCAAAGAAACAAAGTCACACTTGCATTAATATCAACACTCAACCATTTACAGACACAAGGCTGAGGCAAGAATTTTCACATGCGAATTACAAAGGCCACGAGCAAGGGTTTTGCAAGCTCATAAGGAGGAGCTTCCAATTCAGTAGAAAATAACCTGTATAATGTGTCAAAGCACTTACATTTATAGCATTTGAGAGAAAGGGCAGGAGAAGAAGTTGATCAGATCCAGTGATTAATGAACTCAACCATCCACCACCCACCAAGGACCACTCGTAGGCTAGGTATGGGTGCCTGACATTGCCCCAAGCACACACCATCAGATTTGCAGGATGAGAAAGATGGCGGCCATGCTTCATTAATTTTTGGTTGTGGAGGTAGTTGGGTGTCTGGTTTAGAAATAAGCACAGCTTTCATGTGCCTCGCGGCTCTCTCTGATCCACGGTTTCCCGTGGCCTTCTAAATTCCCTGAATGATGAGTGGATTTATTTCCGGCCTCCGCACTGCATTGTACCACCCACAATCTTCCCTTCCTCCATCGACAGAGCTTCTATATTTCACAGTATTTTGAACATTCCGCGGTTTTTCAAATATTCCACACTTAGCCGTTTTAATGCTCCAATTATGTTGCAAGGTCTCCCCCCTTATATTGCGACTATTTTATCTACGACCATGTTCCTTTGTTCTATGGCCTACTTGCTTTCGTCGCGTGATGCCTTGCAACACATTTCCTGGCATCGTTGTTTATGTTGACCAAGCTACATGCTTTGTTGCGCGGAATTAACCAACTCCGTTGAATTTCGTATTTTCCAAGTCCCATAACACTATTTTTCACAAACCCTGAAGCACAACCATTTCAAATATGTTATTGCTCCACGGATCCTGTCCTTAGCCGATTTTCCAACTTGATTACATACTTTGCGGCCTCTCGTGGCGTGAAAATTCCATAGTGTTATGATCTTGCCTCATCGCCGCAAAGGACTGATATCATTAAAATCCGCCATAGTCATGAGCTCAAGCTCCTTTGCTCAGCGGGTTAGGAGAACCCGCGGAACACTGCATTTACGCACTTCATGAAAGACTTAGTGTTTTGCGACTTCCTGAGCAAAAGGTGCCTAAGTCCCATCTTAGATGATTTATTCAAAATTGCATGGGGTGTAATTTTGGACAATAGTTTAGCGACCCTCAGGGTACATATGCCTACTAGATGTCCAGATCAGTAGCTTTGAAGCATCCATTAGGCATGGAGTCGAGCCCGAGACTTGAATCTGATCCTTAAATCCTTATAATTGTCCTTGAATCCGCATGAACTCAACACTGATTTAGAAGTTTCTTCTTAAGTTGATCTTTTGGAGCTTTAAATAAAGCTTGAAAACTGCCCCAAAATCTTCTAATTTCTGCCATGGAGAGAAAAAACTGAAATGATTTGTGTATGACTGTAATGGACTCCCAAAACCTATATACAAAAGAAGAGGAAGTGCATACATGCTTCAAGTGAAACATGCAGAGTGTGCACAAGCACTTATTACAAACAAGGATGATCACCAAGGCATGGAGAGCTCCCAAATCTTTCTCATGTATGGGTTGTCCCCAAAATTTGTTATGTGGCTTCCAACACTACTGTAATCATGCATTCTTCCTTCAACAATCAGAATTAGGATGGTTGGTTTCCACCCCCAAATCATCACCCATGAGCCAAAATCAAATACCAACAATCATGTCACCAAATATATGTAAAAAATCTGAATTTTGGAAGTGATAGTGGAGTTGGTCCTAATAGTATTATCCATAAAAATGAGAGGACAGCAGCTAGCATAATTCAGAATTTTTTTCCCAACATGAATGATCATTAAGCTAGTGAACAAAAATGGCTCCCATGTAACCAAAATTTCATCCTCACCCATAACAAACTGAAAATTATTCAAAAACACAGCTGATAATGAAGTGTCTTGAGAAAATTTCATACCATGTTCCTTCACTTTTTCCAAAATTTTCATTGAAGCTCAAATGCAAGCAACAACAACCAAATATTCCCAACGCATAACCTTTGAAAGCACATCAATCAAACACCCAAGTGGAAGACATAACTGCTGTTCTAAATCTGAAAATTGACTTCTTACCATGCAAGGTGTAGTCCATGTGATCCATCCTTCCTCCAAGGCTTCCAAGGAAATAGGAGTTAGCATTATTTGAAAAAAGAAAGGAGATGATATCCATGTATCCACATAAAGCTTGTAAAACTCAAGTCCTTTCATCCCCTTATTACATGAAGCAACATATGCAAGATGACACCACAAATTTCCTCTTCTTCTATACTCAAAAAGAAAGGAGAGAGCTAAAACATAATGCATGTTTTTATGAATATCATAATAGAGAAACTAAGGAGCCTTGTACATTGCTTTGTGCCAATGATTTTCCTTTATGAAAAGGAGCAAAACACTTGAAACCTTCATACCTTTGTGCCTTCCAATGATGAATTCCTCATACGAACCAGCTAGCTTATTGTTATGACTTCCATCATTGGGAATAGTGATAATCACTCTTTCTCTTTTTCCATCATGCACCCAATTGTTAGGATTAAAAGTACCAACAAGAATGTGACCATTATACCCCATGTTACACACCATATCTATCTCCCTATCATGCTCAAAATCATACCCATCAAAACTCAATATGAAAGGAGAAAGAAAATATAAAATATCATACCTTGAGCTGCTCCCAACATCTACAAAACTCAGAATTTTTGAGTTTGGAACAGCACTATTTCCTTTACCATTTTCTTCATCCAAAGCCCCTTGTTCTTCCTCACAAGCCTTCATACTTGGTGGGTGATGACTTGGGACATTCATAAGACTCATGCTTAGGTGAAAAACCTCATTCATTTTCCCATTAGGGCCTGCTGTTCAGAAAATTACAGCGAACTGAAAATTAACATAAGCATCCCATGGTGTCCTTCATAAGCATACCTCTTCACAAGCCCATCTTCCAAATCTGATTTCTTCTTGCACCCATTCAATTTCATGCAATCATTAGATGCCAAAAATGTATCATCAAAAACAAAAGAGCTCATACCTTCATATAGTTTGTCATATTGATGTTAAGTATGGTCTAGCAAAGAATAATTATGTGACATCTTATCAATGCTTCCTTGAAGATTCACCCAAGGAGAAACATACCCATCATGCATGCAAGTAAAGCTCTCAAGGAATGATGACATAATTGGAAATACATGGGCTAAACTTACCCAATCAAAGGCTGCCATAAGGAATCTCTCGATCTAAAAATTATCATTAGTGCTCGAAATGCCTTCCCTTCTTACTTCACTAGGCATGCAAATATTAGAAGACAAGGAAATCTTTTCAACCAATAAAAAACTTTTACCTTGCTTCTCAACACGTAGCTCTTCTTTCTCTTGGATCCAATTTGATTTTACCTTGCATTCATTCTCAACCTAAGTAGCATTAGTAACAACTAAATAATGACCATTGGTTACCTCTTGGCTGTCCTCATTTTGTTTGTCCATGCAATCTTGCAAATCAGATTTTTCTTTCCTCTTGGACTTATCTCTCATGATTATCTTATCAACATGCATGCAATCATACAAAGGCAAGGAAACCTCTTCAAAAAATAACTCTTTACCTTGCTCATTTGCAGTTAGAGGCTCTTCTTCCTTCTCTTCCTTTTGAACTAAGTCTGATTTTTCTGTGCAAATGCCAACTCTCATGAAAGTATTAGATACCAAATTTTTATCATTAGACACCAAATAACTCATACCTTGGAAAATCATAGTCTTCACTTTGTTCGAACATTGCTCTAGGACACCTTGGGCTAGTGTATGAGCAACACATGATGCCTCTTGACCCAATCCTTCCTCCAACATAGATAGCAAGTGTGTTGGGAGACTTTCATATTCATTTAATATCAAAGACATAATGGCTTGCATGGAAATCATGATCTCTTGAGCATGATCATTACATATAACATCAAAGAACACCTCAAACATGTGAGAAATAAGATCATTACATTCTAAATCCATCATTATAACACAAAATCTTACTTTTGCCATAGTGTTCAAAATGCTAACCCTCTTACCAAAACAAGGGCTTGTGAGGTCTCAAAGACCTTGGAAACTTCCCACCATGACCTCAAAGATGTCTTCCATGATAACATCACAATATGGCAATTTTGGGGTTGTAATTCGTATAACCTCACTAATGTAGAAGATAACCATAATTCTTACCTCCCCATTTTCATGATCCAACAACTCGTGTCTTGCCAACTGCATAAACAAGGAGTCCCTTGCAAGAAACATGGATCCATAGTCATCTTGTTCTATTGTTTTCAAGCAACTTGTTGCTTCTTCCAGAATTTTGAGCAACTCATCCTTTGATGGAGGTAGGTACTTGAGTGCTCTACCAAGTTTTTGAAATCTTGCCTTCATATTACCTTCACTAGATAAATCCATGATCCACAAGCAATGTCAAACCTCACAGGTGCAGAAGAACATGCTCTGATACCACTATAATGTCTATGTCTAGGACAAGTTAGGAAATAATATAAATTTGATCACATGCTACTGGAAAATAATTAATTTTCAAACCCCAACTACTGCAATTTTCAAAAATTCATATCTTTGGCTAGAGAAGTCCAAATGAGCTGAAATTTTGGATATTGGACCACAAAAATATGAAGAATAATATGCAAAACCCAGATTTTGTACAGCCAACACGAAACCCTAATTTTGACCTAAATATTAGGTCGCTCAGCACATTTAGGGCACCAAATCTACTCCAAAAATTATGAAATCGTCTTCTCCTTATTTCTCCTAATTTCTACAATCATATTCAATATTAAATTGACCCCAAACTGCAGATCTGAATTTTATAACAGTAGTTAATCAATAACAATGCACCCAGGAAAGCTGAAACTTGGAAAATTCATAACTTGCCCAATACTTCATCTTTTGCCGTGAAATAAAGTGCAGACTAATCTTTAATTCAAGAGTTTTCCAAATATATTAAAATCTGAATTTTATGACAGCTGAAACCCCTCCAAAACAGCGCCCTAAATCCCCAAACCAGTCATTAGGGTTAGCATAAAACATGTAAATTATTTCCAGCTCTTAAAACCCTTCAAAAACATCCCAAAATGACTACTTACACTCAGAAAAATAAGCCAACTCAGATCAAATTACAAATATAGCTTGTTCACCCTTAATACATGTCAAAAGATGCTCAATTCAAGTTGTCGTAGTCAGAATAAAACCAGCAATAACTAACAGATCTAAAGCACCATAAAATGCTTCACAATATTCAATAACATACAGATTTTTCTCTCAATAAAATGCGCCAATATTTTAGACAAGTCGTCAAAGCTAGGAGGCATAAATCATGCACAAAGACACTTCAACACAATGAAACATAATGAATGGAACAAGAGAGTCTTCAATGTCTTCAACAATGGCTTCCAAATGAGAGAGAAAAATGCAAGAACTAGGGCATACATCCCAATACTCCAAGCATGGAGTGAAATCAAATGATTATCCAACATAATCCTCTAAGGAAATGAGACCTCCCTTTTATAGAACTAAGGGGTGCAATATCCAATAAATACCAACCTTTCCCTTTTGGAGGGAAAACATAAACTCTCATTAAAATATTTAATACTAAGACTATGTGCACTTTATTTATTTTTTAATTAAATAAATAAAAGTAACTAACCTATGTGCACATTAAACTAACTAAAGAGACTCCCACTTGTAGCGCTAGGCATGCCAAGGGGTTACAATGCAAATGAAAAATAAATATTAATAATGTCCCGAAAAAGGGGACATTACATCAAAGCTCTTAAGAAATTAAGGAATGCACCTTGAGGAGTTGGTCTCAGAAGAACTGGAATTTTGTTCCGTGTTTTCTGAAATCTAAAGTTGAAATCTGCCATAAGTTCATTGGGGGCCCTTTTGATAGTTGTTAGTTGTTCTAACAAGGATATCTTGTTTGCTTTCTCATCAAACTGTTGACAAAGCGTGGTGTCAAGCTCATCCCATGTGTGAATGGTAACAGGTCTCAAACTCCTATAACATTGAAGTGTCTTTCCTTTAAGTGAAGAAGCAAGAAGCCTAACTACAACATCATCTTCAATAATTAGATGAACTAAACACATTAACAACATCATGGATATGATTTGCAAGGGTAGTAAGGTTTTCACCAGTGAAGAAAGGAATACTTTTCAGGTCAAACACTGGTACATCATTTTGGGGATTTAGAGCCAAGGGACTACAACCATTAAAGATGACAAAGGGTAAATTTCTTTGATGCGCCATGAAGGGAATAGACCTTAAGTTCCTAATGGAAAACGAGAAGGGTCTACCAAGTGGAGTGGAAAGACCTCTATTTGAAGGTGTTGGAGATCTCTACAGTGACCTTTCTCTTCTTCTTCTTCGTGAGACTTGAAGATACTCAAAAGGTTCACCTCTGGATACACTTTGCCTTGTTTGTATCCTTCTCATGAAAGTGGGCATTGGATTGCTTAATCAGTAGATTTAAGCTTGGGAGTTGCCAGATGTGTTCAAAGATGCCTTCAAAGGAAGGAGTCCACTAAGACACACACCAATTTTAGTAAAAAATTTGTAAAGCTCATCGAACTTGTCCAACCGGGTATGCCAAAATTGTTGGAGCTGAACTTCGCACCCTTCTGAAAGTGGGTTCAGAAATTTTGGTGCAACATGGGATAATCTCTCAATGTGGGACTTGACTACATGAGATCATCCTTCGGAGAAGGAAGGCTTCCTCAGATGAAAGGGTTGGTTCCTTTCATCCCAGTTCGTTACGAATACTCTAACCAACTCCTACTTTATCACTAAACTAAGAAACTCCAAGGAGACAGGGTGAGAGAGGGAAAGAACTAAAATAAAGGGAGGTGATGCACCAAACTGGAAAATGGATCGATTCTGGCTCTAAAAGACACAGATGTAAACATGCAAATGAATATTTAAAAGACACACGCAACTTGGGAGGAAATAAAATGGAAAAGAGTGAAGGCACGCAAGGAGACAGAAGTGTTCGCATTAAACGCGGAGCATTCGAAGAAACGAAGTCACACTTGCATTAATATCAACACTTAACCATTTACAGACACGGGGTTGAGGCAAGAATCTTCACATGCGAATTACAGAGGCCGCGAGCAAGGGTTTTTGCAAGCTCATAAGGAGGAGCTTCCAATCCAACAAAAAAGAAACCGTATAATGTGCAAAAGCACTTACATTTATAGCACTTGAGAGAAAATGAGGGAGACGAAGTTGATCACATACAGTGATTAATGAACTCAACCACCCACCACCACCAAGGACCACTCGCAGGTCAGTTATGGGTGCCTGACATTGCCCCAAGCACATGCCATCAAATTTACAAGACGAGAAGGAAGGTGCCCATGCTTCATTAATTTATCGCTATTGAGGTGGTTGGGCATCTGGTTCAGAGACATGTGTGGCTTTCATGTGCCTCGCAGACTCTCTTCGATCCATGGTTTCCCGCAGCCTTCTACATTCCCTGAATGATGAGCGGAGTTATTTCTGGCCTCCACAATGCATTGGACCACCTGCGGTCTTCCCTTCCTCCATCTACGGAGCTTCTATATTTCACAATATTTTGAACGTTCTGTGGCTTTTCAAATATTCCGCACTTGGTCATTTTAATGCTCCAATTATGTCATGGGGTCTCCCTCCTTATATCGCAGTTATTTTATCTGCAACCATGTTCCTTTATTCCACAGCCTACTTGCTTTTGCCGCGCGATGCTTTGTAGCACCTTTCCTGGCATCGTTGCTTTTGTTGAGCAGGCTACATGCTTTGTTGCGCGGAATTAACCAACTCCGCTGAATTTCATATTTTCCAAGTCCGCAAAACACTGTTTTTCCCAAACCACGAAACACTACCATTTCACATATGTTCTCACCCCGCGGATCCTGTCCTTAGCCAATTTTCCAACTTGATTACATACTTTGTGGCCTCTTGCAGCATGTAAATTGCACGGTGCTCCGATTTTGCCTCACCGTCGTGAAGAACTGATATAATTAAAATCCATAGTCATGAGCTCGAGCTCCTTTGTTCAGCGGGTTAGGAGAACCCGTGGAAAATTGCATTTACACACTCTACGAAAGAATAACTTAGTGTTTCGCAGCTTCCTGAGCAAAAGGTGCCTAAGTCCCATCTTAGATGAGTTATTCAAGATTGTATGGGGTGCAATTTTGGACAACAAATACATTCGAAAATTCACACTTAGAAGCCTTGACATACTTCTCATTAGCCAGGTTATATAATACCATATCTAGATGCTCAATATGGGACTCCAATGAATCGTTGTAAATAAGGATGTCATCAAAAAATACAAGGACAAACTTACATAGGAATTTATTGAATACCTTGTTCATTAGCGCTTGAAATGTAGTTGGAGCATTGCTAAGACCAAAAGGAACAACCTAAATTTGTAGTGCCCCTGTTGAGTTCTGAATACAATCTTCTCTTGATCTTGAATCCGAATTGGTATAGGATAGTATCCAACATGAGGCTATCATTCAGAAACACCTCACCCCATGCAACTCATCAATCTTTGGCATAAGAAATTTATTTTTAATTATGAATTTGTTAAATAGCCTATAATTAATATGGAATTTATACAACCCGTCCTTCATCTTGGCTAGGACCAATGAAGTTGGATGCTAGCTCTTACCAAGAATGAAGATAGCAGCCTCCAAGAGCTCACTCACCAATTTTTCTATCTCTGATTTCTGAAAATGCCCATACCTATATGGGTGTACCACAATTGGACCCTTGGTATGGTCAAGCTTGATATAGTGTTCCAATTCCCTATTACGTATGAGGGTTTTTGGTAAATCTTGGAAAACTACCTTATACTTGCAAAACAGCTCTGAAATCCATGGGGCATGTTCATGTGTGTTAGAAGAGTCCACATCCATACAATAAAGGTGAACCATAAAACCCAAAATACCCCTTCCTCATTAATTTGTTCACTTGACTAGAATAAACCATTTTGATATCTCTTGGGAGCAAAGATTTGATAGTGTACTCGCAGTCATCCAACTTAAATGTCAAGAATCCCTCTTGGTGAATGGTGGATTGCGTTCCAAGCAAGTATAACCACGGAATCCCCGAAACAACACCCACTACCTCAATATCAACAACATAAAATTTATCCTTGAGGACATAATCCACCGCTGAAAGTTCCACATTATGCACTACCCCTAAGCAATCAATGCTTCTATGCCCTAGAACCCGAATGGGAAAATTCTTAGAAGTGTCTACATGGAGGCCTAACCTATAGACTTGTTTCTTATCTAGAATATTAAGTGTAACTTGGATCAACCAAGACCACAACCCAGGCTTTTCTTGACATGGGCAAATAACTTTAAGGTGTCAAGACAGTATCATCAAACTCAAACTATGGCTCAGATTGACAAACATCTTCTACCATATAGGATTCTTTTGTGTTACATACATGACCCTTGCTCCATGGTTGAGTGCACCTATGACAAGGGTTTGTAACAATGGATATCGGCACAGAGTAACTACCAGGGTTTCTAGACAATGCAGACATGGATTTCCTCTCATCCTTAGGCTTCTTATCAAAAGTAAAAGACCTTTAAAAAGCAGATCTTACAATTTTATTTTTGGGGGCATCAATATGTGTTTCTGCTATTCTAGTTACAATAATAGCCCTTTCAAAAGATTGTGATTCGAACATCCTTACCTCTATTTGAATCTAATCCCACAAGTTGGAAATATAGATCTTCCGCACTAGATTCGGAGAAAGCTTGTCCTTGGACTCCGCAACTTGGAATTTTTCTATGTACTTCTCTATGGACGTATCTTTTTTAAAAAGGTGTATTAACTAGGTATCATATGGCTCATCCCAGTTACAATCTGCTCTCTGAGTTAGAGCATTGGAGAAACAAACTTACAATCAGGGTTTGTAAAATCCCATCTCTCAACATGTGGGAAGCACCATCCAAATGTTGTTGGGCCACATTCAGTTTGTCCTCTTTCCTTTTAATCTTTTGCAACCTAAAGACCAATTTGAGCTTGCTCGACCATGTGTGGACCTCCATCCTACCTCCAAATTCATATAGTGGGATCTTCATTTGTTGGTTACAAACGTATGCTGCAAGCCATCTTCCTCTTCCTCTTCATCATCTGGTGGGTCATGTTTAAGATCCCCCCACTGGTTGATATCTGCGTCTTCATCATCCAACTTCTCTCATTGTTTTCCCATGGAACGAAGCTCTTTTCAATTTCCTTGGCAAAGCAGCCAATAGCCCTTTTATCTCATCCTTGGTCACAAATTTCAAGTTGTTTCTTGGATAAACTCCCTTCGGCACTTTTGCAACAGCCACAAAAAAAAAGATTGAACCTCTGATACCACTTGTTATGTTCCAAATATCAACAAAAAACGGAACTGCAAAATACACGGTAAAAATGTTGATAAATGGAAAGATGGGGGCACCTGCAAATCCAACTGTGACAAAAGATCTCTCACAAAATGGCAGTTATCTCTTGCAATAAGTTGATAATGTAAAACATACATTCTTTACAGTTTTCCCCTTTTGTATTCAACCACTAGAAACCCTAATTAACCATGGCTAACTCATGGCTTAACCCTTCGCTAATGCTACACACCCAAAATATAACATAATAGAGATAATGCTAACAAAATACATAGATATATATTGTGCTTAGGTACACACAAGCTGAAAGATAGTGATATTTTCAGGCCCTTGAAGGCAAATTCTATTTCCGATGCAATGTTCTTTCTTTCATTTGTTGATGACTACAGTGAAAATATGTGAGTGTACATCCTCAAAAAGAAAGATGCTTTTGAGAATTTAATCATTTAA
The DNA here is from genome assembly GCA_019776745.2 of Taxus chinensis. NCBI lineage: Eukaryota > Viridiplantae > Streptophyta > Pinopsida > Cupressales > Taxaceae > Taxus > Taxus chinensis. The sequence continues at coordinate 313,183,963 of CM034146.1, read as the reverse complement.
AGTTTTAGAAAATCAAACTAGTGAGCAGATGAAGGCTTTCAGACCTGACAATGGGGGTGAATTTACTTCTGAATCTGTGGCTCAACTGTCTATGTCCTAAAATTCTGCAACAAAACAGAAGCTAAACAATAAAATGTAAGGAACTGATGTTTGCTGGTTAAAGTGAACATTCAAAGGCATATAGGTCAATTCATAACTCTAACAATAAGGAAGCCATCCATAGATTCCAAACTATATGTCATAAGTGTGCTTAAGATGCTTAAAAGTGTTGCATTTGTGCATGCTCAAAGCATATTGAAGTACACTTTCATTTTATTAGAGACCTACTTAAAAGAGGAGATGCTGAGTTGCAATATTGAGCAACTCGAGCAAACAATCAACATCTTGAGGTAACCTCTTGCACCTGATAAATTCATCATGTTTAGAGATAAGCTTGGTTTATTCCCTTATATGATCATTAAAAGAAGATATTGGAATACACACGATGGTCGTCCATATTGTACATAGTTGTGACTTAGTTTACAGTTACTAGTTGTTGAACAGTATCATAAATGTAATGCAGACCTGAGCATAATGCATGACATATTGCTCCCTCTCCTATCTATATATATTCTGTTATGTTTTAATTTACCGATAAGAGCATAGAGGCTCCATGTCTAAAGAATATCAGAATTACTCTAATGAGGATTTTAAAAGCATATCTAAAAGAAGACTATTAGAAAGTGAAATGCAATGATTGAATTGTGTACATACTTTTTACAGGCACATTAACAATTAAATATGATAAAGATAAGGAGCAAAAATATTGAATATAAAAGGGGTTGAAGAATAATAGACCCCGCGTATAATGGTAGGCTTTTGGTTTGTAGTTAGACAAAGACTAGTTTACAAGGTGCGGTAGATGTAATTAGTTAACAAGTTAACAATAATGAACATCCCATATACCAATACAAAAATTTTCTGTGAGTTGGGATAAAGAAGTTCCTCTGGAAAATAGCTCATTCAATTTTTAAAGAAAATACTACAAGGGAGAAAGAAATCCAACTCAATTCCTTCTGAAGTTTGGATACTAAATAGTAGTGAATCAACCAAGGGTAAAACTGAAAACCACGTTAAAATCAGAAAGTAACCAGTTAATAATTCCAATCATAAGCCTAGTAATATTGAGGTTTCTTTCTTATGTTAATAACCACAATCGAAGTCCTAAATTACATATTAAAATGAATAATAGAACTTCATATTTGTACCTTCTGAGCAGCTTCCCCCGAACCATCTATTCCTGCCATTATTTGATTTTTATCTTTATAAAATGCAAACTTCTTTGGAAAACTGCACAAAGTACATGCAACATATGAGGAAGTTGCTTTCGCAGCAAAAACGTAAACACACTAAATCTATAACCGTACATATTTGAAGTCACTGCACAGTGCACATCCCCTAAGTGTGTGTACAAGTCTCAATCAAGAACTTTCCAATACTAAATAGCAGTAATTTCATTTCCATTGATAAAACAATGACAAGAAACTTAAATTCCATTCTGCATTTCTCGGTGAGTAATGCATTAGCATCCTTCAATGGACAACCATTAGGGCCTGGCTTGCAGCTAAGCTTGAAGACTGTTGATTGTTCCCATAGGGTTACTACGATTCGTGAACCATGTGAGAATCATATGCCTATCCAATGGAAGTACCCATCATAAAAATAGGGTTCTTTATTAACATGCATTTTCTCTTCGTCAATTGCTAAACATTTGAATCCAAAAATTAAAAGTGCACATTCAATACAACAAAAATATGATTTATGATGGAATCAAAGTATAGTTCTTCAATTACAAAAGAAAAAGGAGATGGAGAATTTTCTCAAAGGAAAATGGAGAAACTGGTACAGAGTCAAAAATAGGAATATCAAAGACAGAAGTAAAATAAGATGGTGAATCATGCCTGGGAGCAATAGAATGGGAGTGGAAAGCCCTAGATATTCCGAAGGAATGGCAAACAGGCACAACAGAAAGGGATTCTAAGGAAAAACGTAGAAAGGAATATCTGAAAAAAGAAGCTACAAAACTGCTAGCAATCTAATGTTCAATGACTGATCTGCACCACGAAGCCCGCGATTATGGTGCTGGGTAATTTGGCTTTCAAGATTGCAGGTTATAGAAATGAATGAACAACTATTACAACAATAAACCAGAACACATTTAAATGTGGAAGAGATTTGTAGAATGGTGCAACTTCTCTCCAATGAGAAAGAATAGGGTAGTGTATAATGCTGTTCAATGTTCAGCAAGGCTGAGAATGAGGATTCCTATGATCAGAAAGGGAGAGACACTTCCTAACTAATCAGGGAATGTTAACATGTGAGAGAGATGACCATGTCCATTTGTCCTTGTTCAAAGAAAAAAGAAGCTACAAAACTGCTAGCAATCTAAAGTTCAATGACTGATCTGCACCACGGAGCCCTGTGAATGAAGATTCTTATGATCAGAAAGGGGGGAGACACTTCCTAACTAATCAGGGAATGTTAACATGTGAGAGAGATGACCATGTCCATTTGTCCTTGTTCAAAGAAAAAAGAAGCTAAAAAACTGCTAGCAATCTAATGTCCAATGACTGATCTAAACCAGAACACCTTGAAATGTGGAAGAGATTTGTAGAATGGTGCAACTTCAATCCAATGAGAAAGAATAGGGTAGTGTATAATGGTGTTCAATGTTTAGCAAGGCTGAGAATGAGGATTCCAAGGGGGGAGACACTTCCTAACTAATCAGGGAATGTTAACATGTGAGAGAGATGACCATGTCCATTTGTCATTGTCCAAAGAAAAAAGAAGCCACAAAACTGCTAGCAATCTAATGTTCAATGACTGATCTGAAAAGGGGGAGACACTTCCTAACTAATCAGGGAATGTTAACATGTGAGAGAGATGACCATGTCCATTTGTCCTTGTCTAGCATCGAATGGATGCTTATACACAATCATTACTAGAAGGCAGTTACAACTGATGACGGTTAGAAAAGAGGACAGTTACAAGAATAGTTCATCTTCTGTCCAAGTGACGGTTGGACTGCGTGTAGGTGTGGCAGTTACACTTCCAGTGTCGCAGTATGCTGACACATGCTCTAACATGGTGCATATGTAGAGACTGCCACTTAGCATGCCGTGTGGCAGTAGGAAGCTGACATAAGGACATTGGGTTTGGAGATCCTATGCAAAACTGTGGTAACACATGGTATGCCGAAAAGCATGGCATCGATGTCCAAGTCTTCCGCAGGTCTATACATAAGGCATTTCATAAGGCCCGCACGGCACTAGGGAATTGCACAGTAGTTCACAAGCCAATGTGCCAATGTGTGAAGGTACTGTTTGCACAAGATGACATACGGCCAGGGGAGCACCAAGCCTTGAGGAAGAATATGTGGACCTACATGGCTGCGCACAAAACATTTGCTCTTTCTTGAGGAGCAATGGCCCCCATTGCATCTTCAGTCAACTATGGAAATTGAACCTGAAGTTGTTGAATGTTGTACCACTTAGCCTGATCAATGTATTGCACTACCTTGGCCACTCAAAACAATTGATGTGTGCCTTGGTAGGCTATGTCACAAGGTTCTCCAAATTTTTTCAAAAAAGTTTGAATTTTGTCGAACTTTACGCTCATCAAACATGACCTCAAACTTTATTCATTATTTTTGCATGGAAAGTTTTTGACACAATTTTGCATTATTTTACAAATGTGTGTGCATACATATAACAACTGAAACTAGCGGACAAAAAACTCTCTCCACTTAGTTCCTCTGACATATTTATGCATTTTTTTCAAAAAACAAAAATGATAGAATAAAATTCTCCAAACTTAAAGATGTCTTTTTCCTCGAACTTTATCCCTTGGCGAACTTGAACCAAACTTTATCCTCGTCAAACATAAACACGAACATGAACCTTGTGACTTAGTTGGCGGGTAAGCAATGTTGACACTTCAATGATTTGATCCCTTGGCGTTGTGTTCAAGTGTTCAAATCCATGTCTGAAGGATATCGAATTGTTGGCTCAAGAAAAAGAGGAAGTATAGCTTAATTAGTTCCACATTGAAGTCTAGATGTAGACCCAAAGTATGGTGGTAGATCAAGAATAGAAGCGTTCTCACCTGCTGCACATAGTATGGTGTAGGGACCATAGCTCAAAGGCTTGATCTTCCAGTGTGGACCCTTGAAGCATTCCTTCTGAAGATGCAACCAAACTTTATCACCCACCTTGAACTTATGAGGTATGTAATGCTTACCATGGCGCACTTTGTACTTCTCTTATTGGTGTGAAAGTATTTGTTGATCTTGTTGGCGAACAATTTGGATGCGTTGCCGAAACTTATGTGCCTTGTCCACTTCCTTTTCTTGTGCGCCCAAGACATATGTGGAATGGACAGTGCCCCATAGAGTTGCACATAACTCTATTATAGGCATGTTGGATATAAAGCAAATTGTCATCTGTGGACATTAATATAAGTTCTAAATTTTCTAGCCCTAAAGGTTCTTGCAAATTAATTGAACCTTTTATGGTCTCAAATTTATCTATGAAGCCTCAATGTCTAGAGAACTTCGTCAGTTGTGATATGTTCTCCATCTTCCCATATATACAGAAATCACAAGTTTTGCAGTACAGTGGAATGCCTGCAAACCTGGTGCAGAAGAATGACACTTCTAATTATTAGAAGCTATTGAGAAAACATGCAAAATTCGGCATAAATAGATTAATAGGAATTAAATAGTACTGTTTAGTTAGCATGTTAGGATTCTTGTTAGAGGAAGACAAGTCCAGTTGAACTCACATGCAAAGAGTGTAATTAAGTGCAAGATGTGTAAAGTATTAAGTCGTTAGAGAAAGATACTGATAGTAATCTAAAAATGCATGTCAGCTCTTTTATATAAAAAGGTGAGGTGCAAATATGTAGCAGACAGTATTTAAGGTAGCTTAAAATAGGATAAACGGAGAAGTTAAAAAGCATATCTGTTTCATACTTGTGGATGTGCGATTTGTGGTTGTGAATTTGTGTTTTATTGGTAGTTTTTATTTTTATTTTATTATGCACTGTGGGTTGTGCTTCTTTAACTCCGTCTACCCATATCCATTACATCCTTCTGTTTGTCTCTTTGGTTCTCATCATTTCCATGTCCCTCACTGTTCCCAGGCTTGATGCTAAAAAAGTATGCCCTAGGTGCCATGGTGACTAAGTATGATTTAAGTCCTCTGCGACATAAACATGACAAAGGGTATCATCTCAAAGAACTATGAATTTGGGTCTATCCTATATGGAAACAACAGCCAGGAATATAATTTACATACTCTTGACAACACAGAAGACTCATTCTTCGACCAACAAATTCAATAACGAGTTTCAAATTAGAGGAAAACAAATGGCAAAGTGTTTTTACTAAAAAAAATCTAAAACTAAAACTCGGGTTCAATGGTAGAATTATGTGATTTTGGTGCTATGACAGTCTGAAATTTGATTCAGAGAAGGGGAGAATGGGTGGCATTAAATTGTAGTCCAATGATGTTGAAATGCACACCACAGACCTTTGCAGCAAGCTGTGAAAAGAACATAAGTGACTGTGAATGCATCAAGGAAGCCACCAATTTATCATACAATAATAAAAACCCAAAACTCCTGTGTGAAACCAGAAATGTGGGATCCGGAAAAGGGCAAAATACAAATTGTAAAACCATTGTAAGTGCTATTGATTTGCATTATGAAAATGAGACTGCAGGTACCTCTCTGCTTTAAAATCTTCTCTCTAACAACTCAAGATAAAGGTCTCACGATCTTCATGCCCAAAAAAAACCGAGAAAAGTTACGACCGTCGAAGCATATAGAACAAACAGCAAACAATCTCGGATCCATCTACTTCGTAAATGTAAATACTGAAGTAATGAGGAGAAATTGATAAAAAGAGTAATCCATCCTTGACTCAACATCTTTCTACATCCTTGACTAATAAGAGAAATTGTTAGAAAGGAAATATTGATTACCCTTTGCTACTTTAAATTAATTTTCGGTCTCAATTTTATTTTTTTGGGTTTGCAACCGCCATATCCCACGGTTGAGGTGGGCAGACTTCTTCAGCTAAGCAGCCAAGGACTAAGGGGTTTTCATTCCGCCAAATTCGCCCAGGGCACGATCCCGGCCTCATCCCTTGTTACAATATCTCATGGCTTCGCTTTCAATGAGAATTGAACCCTTGTGGGCTCTTTAAGAGCCAAGCATCTTTCACCATTGAGTCAAATGCCATTTGATTCAGTCTCAATTTTATAAAAACGTGTGTTTTGGTTTTTTATTGTGTTTATTTCTAAATTAAATCTTTTTTTTTCCTTTAAAATGTAAGTGAAAACTATAGTTACTTAAGACTTTGGAATGGAGGGACGGAATTTTTGAGATAGTAAAAAAAAAGTAATGACAAAAGAAGGCTACTTAATATATAAAGTGACTAAACTATAAAAATTACTAGGAAGAGACTTAAATAAGCTAAATAAAACCATTTAAGTCTTAAATAAGTTGAAATAAAATTATTGCGCTTGATCAATTTATCTGATATTGATATTATTAATTTAAGATTTTGAAATACATCAATAATCACCAATAATCCAAAAAAAAAAAAAAATACAAGTTACAACTCAAAAATCAGAATCATCATTTGAAATAGCATCCATGAACTCCTTGTTAGAACTATCATTTTCATCCTCAACGAAGATTCCAATCGATCCCCATTACACAGTGTGTTCCTCTTCTACCTTCCTTAGCTCCTCATGATCTACATCCCACTATAATGTTAGGGTTTGCTTGTACTCGGTTGTTTTAATGTATGAGACATAAAGCATTATGTACAATTATAAGCTTTTATTGTCTCTTAAAGGTAAGTTTATTCCTCTTAACATAGTAGATCCAACCACATGTTGACCAATTCCTCTCAGTAGTAGAGAAACTATAAACCTAGGAAAGGAGGCGAATTACAAGTGTTCACGGTGATCTTGGACACCCATATTGTCACCACCAACTCGCCAACTTCTCCTATGATAATGTTCGCATATCCATCATCATTGAATATGTGTAACCATCAAATTTAGTGAACTTGGACCACTTTATGTTGACCGATGAAGCCTCCTCTGCACTAACCATTTTTAAAGGGCCTTCATAAAGCCCTTCTTCATCTCCTCGTCAACCAAAGGGATAACTCTACTTGGCCTCTTCGCTTACCATTTTGGATTAAATGTATGTGCAACCATATGAAGTGGTGTGTTCAACTTATCCTATATATGTTGAATGATGGGTTGAATATGCCCATGATAGAACTCTAAAGTGGGATCCCTCACCCAAATAGTTACCTTCATTTAGTCAAGCTCAATACACTCATATATCTCACCAAGATTGGGGCTATCAAAATCCTCATATTTAATGATGCTAAAATATGAAGATATAATTGATATGAGGTATTTTACTTTGGCCCAGAATTTCTCCCTTGCTTTGTCTCGAACTCATTCCACTTAGTCCAATCATATGGCATGATCATAACTTGCAGGGGCTCCTGCAACTCAAGCACCCTTTCCAACAAAATAAAATAGAATGCAAAGTAGGTGTCAACTAGTTTGAGGAATTCTTTCCTTGAATAGCTTCGAAATAGTGCCAACGATGTGTAATGATTGCATATGAATATTTGTACCTCCCCAACCTCAGCCACTACTTTTTTACCAAGTCAATAAATCATGTCTATTTTAGTGCATTATTCATGGCATACACACCACATGGGTCCTATAAATATGATTGTAGGTACCCTCCACTAGTTGCCTGCTACTTTGCACACATAAGTTATATCTATGATTATATGTACAACATTTGCAAGGCCAAATTCCTCAATGGCTTCCTTCAAAATCTAAAACTAAAACTCAACATCTTTCTACTTCCCAAAACAATCAAATTCTATTGATAAATACAATTAATATTTATAGGAGAAAATGATATTGATGAGTGCGAGGTGTCTAATATTTGTCCACCCATCCATAACAATGATGCATCCATGCAAAACTCATGTGGCCTTCATCTCCTCCATTGATAAATTAAACCTTGGAATAGTTTTTATCCAAGTTTTTTCTCCAAAGTTTGGTGTCCCAAAGGGGCGCATAACTTAACCTACTTTTACTAGCTTTCCAATAACCTCCTTATAATAAGGAGAGTGAGTGTCATTAAATGGGATCGCAGTAACATAGAAAAATTTCCCAATAACAGAATCGACCTCTTCCCTTACCTTCAAATAAAACATATATATAACTAGATTGGGGGCAGCCACCGTGGCTTTCCTCTTCCCTCTAGTTTCCACTCTTGTCACCCTAAAACTAGAACTTGCCAAAGTATCCTAATGAGTCCTACAGGAGAAACAAGGGGTGGCAGTGTCAATGTAAGTACGATGAATTTATGGAATATCATATGTGGTATTTTGATTATAAAATATTACCATCTTTGCTTTGTAATCAAGTGAAAGAGCCTTAAAACTACCAACCCCCTTCATGCAAGGTGCAAAAAGTGTGCATTGGTCCTGGTGATGTTATCATGCAAAGTATCTAAATAAATAGTGTACTTCCATAGTTTACTCTCCCTTCCAAATTTGGGATTCTCAAATATTTGAACAAATTATTGGGATGGCTTCCTTTTATTAATGGTCCCATGGCAAATTCATCCAACATTTGAGAGGGGCAATTGGTAGCAGTCATAACAAAACTACCAATTTGCATTGTCGCTAATTTTTTCTTCGCCTCCCCTACTATTGCCACCACTAACACTTGCACCTATCTCAATCATTTTTTTGTTTGATTCATATTCAAAATAACTTTTTGTTGTGGCTACAATGATTTTAAAAATAACTATAACTAAAAAACAACCAATGAATTCTATCCAAAAATTTAAACACAACTATTGCATTTTGACAAAATAAAAATAAAAACAATAATGAATAAACATTACACGCACGCACGCACGTGCGCGCACGCACACACACACAAATTATATGTAATTTATAAGACATTTTCAATCGCAATCAAGAACATGGAAAATGAGATAACAATAAATTACAGACCCTACAATGGGAAAAGAGAGAAAAACCTTTATTTAATGGGATTCAAGAGTTTTATATTTTAAATGTACAATCCTGACAGCTAAACCATGTGCATTTTGTAAAATACTCGAAACTAAAAACAACTTTACAATGTACATACAAAAACAACACTTACAAATATAAACAATCTGTAATCTCATTTTGTAAAAACTAAAAACAACTTTACAATGCAGTATGTACATAAAAAACACAAATTTGTTCAAACAAGAATTTTGTTTCTTGAATTAAGTTTCAATGTAAATTTTAAAAATTAAAGAGTAGTATGTAAACTAATTAATAGTAAATTGTTATATACCTTGTGATATGATATCATAATGTATATGGGTTGATGGAGATTCCAACATGTGGCACACATCCCCTTAATTAGTTATATGTTTATAATGTATGGGGTCACATAGGAATTAGTTATATTGGGTAATGAGTCAGCCTACATTGGGATTAGGTGTTACCCATCCATCATGAGTAATGTATGTCTATATAAAGGAGATGATTATCATTATGAGATATGTTAGGTATGTGTTGAGTATTATACTTGGTAGAGGTATATCGGAGATATCCCCCTCGAAGTGGATTTTCCATATTAGGATATTGTTGAGTTATTTCTTAAGGAACATTTATGGTGTTGCCCTACCTTAAGGGTATTCTTTTATTATTCTGCATATATTGAATATTAGGGCATCTTAGCCCACCTGATCCATAAGGATCCAAAATGACTCTACTTCATTAGATCAGCCAACAACAAAGAAGGAAAATGAATAAATGGAGGTTATGTCTATATGTTAACAAAACTGCCATTCTGTGCAGAGCAGCGGTTACAGAACTGCCACCCAACCAGGGCGACGGTTTTGTAACTGTCACTCAGCCAGGGCAACGGTCCTGTAACCGTCACTTAGCCAGGGTGGCAGTCATGTGACTGTCGGTCTGCATTGGGCGACGGTCTTGTCACTTTCAGACATAAAATAAAATTCAAAACAAACAGTCCCAAAACTAGAAAGGCTACCCATGTCTCTTCTCATCCATGACCTTTCCCATCCTCCAGTACACGAGAGGGCATCAGAAAGACTATAAATACATGTAGGAAGGATAGTTTTGATTATCGGAAGTAAGAGACTTCATAGGAGTAAGTGTAAGAGTTCTAAAGTGTTGGAATTGGGTTTGTAGAAGAAAGAGTTTGAGAACATAGCAGTCAAGTAGTTGGGAGGAAGTGTGAGACATTGTCAATTTCCTTTCTCACTTATTGTAGAGTATGTATCTCTCATATTTTGAATTGGCCAATAAAGCAAAAAGGGAAGAAAGAGTTGTTTGCCTTTCCCTACTGATTTTCCACTTATGGAGGTTTCCAGGATAAAAATCCTTGGCGTATGTGTGTGTGTTAATTCATTTTTCTTGTAAATTTCAGTTATAAGGCTATAACAATTCAATCACTAGCTCAACTGTCATTTTCTATTTGAAAGTAGAACAATAGTATAATTATGGTTTTGTGAACGAATTCCAAAGTAGATAGTTTACATATCATTTTGTTATCAGAGCTAACAAGTATCCAGGATTGTGGTATTCGTTCTTGGATTTGTATGACAGTGACGAGATCTAAAGGCAAAGAGGCTTTACCTTGCGATCCAGATATTTCTACAAGGAAGTGCAAACAGAGAATTCGGGGACAAATGGAGGAAGAGAACTTGGTCTGTAGAATCGAGATGTTGGAGACCATGATGGATAGGATGTTTAGAAAACAAGAAGAACTTGCAAATTTGCAGAAGACGACTTCTATTAAGAAAGACTCCATGGACTCAATGGTTCGAGGCTTAGTAAAAAAAATTTGCATAGGGAGGAGCCACAATAAGGAAGAATATGGAGAAGAGCATGAAGAAGAGACTTCAATGGCAAGAGAGAAGGTAAAATATGATCATGCTCCTTTTAAAATTGAAACAAAAGTTGAAATTAAAAGCTTTAAAGGTCAAGTAGATGTAAAATTGCTTGATAAATGGTTAAAACAATTGGAAGTCTACTTTAGAATCCATAAGGTCACTAAGGCATAGAGGATCACCTTTGCACGTCTCAAAATGGAGGGACACGCTCTAGTTTGGTAGGAAACCCATCTAGCCACTTGTGAAAAGAAGAAACGTCCTATTGTGAAATCTTGGAAATAATTTAAAGAATTACTTAGAGTTAACTTCTATCCTATTGGCCACAAGACTGACCAAATGATTAAATGGCAGTATTTTAGACAAGGCAGTGGTCAAAGTGTGCAGGACTATACTACGGAGTTTCGGAGGCAAGCCATGTTGCTGAACATGGACTTAGAGGATGAGAATATTCTAACTAAGTACTTCAGAGGACTTCACACTCACCTTCGAAGAAAATTCGTCTCCACGAAGCCCAAATATCTCAATGAGGCGTGTGTGTAGGCATACTATATAGATGATGAAAAGAAGCAAGGAGAAGCAGAGCCAAGGGCAAACTAGTCGAAAAATCAGCAAAAGAAAGAACATGGGCAAACAAGTAACAAATGTAAGTGGAAAGAGAAAGGTAAACAAGATGTCACTACTTTAAATCCTTGTAAAGATCCCAAGATTTTTTGCAAGAACTGTGATATCAATGGTCATATTGATGCTACATGTTGGAAGTTGTATTCAAATTTACATTCGAAGAACTGAACCAAGGACTCAAAGAAGTCCATGACAGCTTTAAAGACAGAAGGGGAGGCATAAATCGAAGATGACTATGATGTAGATGAGAGGCTTGGATGCATGACCACCAACATGGATAGCCAGGAAGAGGAGATGAGTAGACTATTCCAGATCAAAATCCAGATCAAGAGAACTAAGGTAAATGCTTTGGTTGATATCTGTTCTCAATCTAACTTGATTTCTGAAGAAGTTGTAAAGAATCTTGGTCTTGAGACTTACGAGCATCCACACCCTTATCCTTTGGGTTGGGTAAAGAATGGTGTTGAAATTTAGGTAACAAAAAGATGTAAGGTCAAGTTTGGGATAAATTCCTAGTATATTGATGTATTGGAAGTTGATGTTATTCCACTTGATGCTTTTGATGTTGTTTTCGGGAGTCCCTACTTATATATCAGGGATGTTATATTTATGAGAAGGGAAACCCGATACAGATGGGTCAAGGATGGGATCAGCTACAACATCCGAGCACACTAGTGTAAGACACATGTTACTATGGTACGTGTTAACCAAGCAAAACAACTTATTCAGGAAAATCATAATCATTTTTGTTTACTTTTGTTAAAGGATAAACAAGATGGGGTAGAAGTTTCAAAGATTTCTAACCAAGGAAAACAAGATTTGGATAGTATTATTGAATCTTTTCATGAAATTTTTCAGGATCCCAGTGGGTTACCACCAAAACGAGAAGTAGAGCATGAGATTCAATTGTTGACAGTGTCCCCTCTACCAAACATCGGGTTGTATAGGCAATCCTTGTTGGAGAGTACTGAAGTAAAGAAAAAACTTCAGGAACTACTAGACTAGGGTGTGATACATCCGAGCACCTCACCATGTGGTTCACCTATTGTGATGGTGCCGAAGAAGGATGGTTCTTAGAGAATGTGCATCGACTACCGCACTTTGAATACGATCACCATAAAGAAAAAATATTCACTTCCTCGCATAGATGATCTCTTAGACCAGATTCAGCATGCCAGATTCTTCACGAAGTTAAATCTCAAGTCAAGTTATCACCAAGTTAGAATGGAGGAGGAGGATATATGGAAGCCTGCCTTTAAGACAAAATAGGGTTTGTATAAGTGGTTAGTACTTCCATTTGGTTTATGCAATGCACCCGCTACATTTATGAGATTGATGAATGACGTATTATGGGATTTCATAGATGCATGTGTCATTGTTTATCTGGATGATATCTTGATTTTTAGTGCCACATGGGAGGAACATCTAACTCATTTGCAACAAGTCTTGCAAGTTCTCAAGGAGAAACAACTGCTTTGTAATATGAAGAAATGTGAATTTGCTAAACAGTCACTTGTCTATCTTGGGCATGTGGTTGGAGGAGGAGATCTACAAGTGGATCCAAAGAAGGTGGAAGCCATCACCAATTGGGAAACACCAACAGTAGCCACAAAGACTAGAATTTTTGTGGGAGAAATACATTATGTGTGGAAGTTCATTCCGGGCTTCTCCGCGATTGCAACACCTCTACACACAATGGGTGTAAAGAGTAAGGGTTTTGACTAGGGTAAGGAACAAGAAAAATCCTTGAGTTATTAAAATACAAGATTAGTCATGCACCAATGCTTGTTCTTCCTAATTTGCAGTAGCCCTTTGAAGTAGAGACAAATACCAGTGATTATGCCATGGATGCAGTGTTTCTTCAAGGAGGTAGACCCGTATGCTATCATTCTGAAACTTTTACTTCAACAATTAGAGGATATTCAATAAATGATAAGGAAATGTATGCACTAGTTCAAGCAATTAAAAATTTGAAGCATTATTTGTTGGGTAAAGAAACTATTGTGCACACTAACCACAAACCTCTCCAGTATTTGCAAGCACAGTATAAATTGTAGCAGGCAAGCCACTACAAATGAATGGGGTTCCTTCAACAATTTCATCTGGTGATCTAATACAAGAAGGGTAAAGTTCTCCTTCTTGGCCCCTATCTCTCAGATCGAGCCCTTCACGAAGGAAGCTTACGGTGAGGCATATGCCCAGGACAGAGACTTTGGGGGTGAAATTTCAGCAATTGTAGTCCCAAGGGGCTGAGAGGAGGGGGGTTGAAGATTGTTATCTCAAGGATGGGATTCTCTACAGATGGGGGAAAAAATTGTGTACCTAAAGAAGTAAGACTTCTATTGATGAGGGAAGCACATACCTCGAAAGTAGTGGGACATTTCGGTGTTGGTAAGACCCTAGCCCACTTACAAAGGTACGTGTATTTGCCTAATATACAAGAAGTATCAAAATTTATACGTGGATGTAAACTTTATTGTACCAGCAAGCCTAAGACTAGGAAGGAGGGTTTATATGTGCCTTTACTAGTACCTACTCGTCCGTGGGAGGACATTTCTATGGAATTTTTTGGAGGATTACATATGTCTAAACATGGCCATGACTATCTCTATGTTGTTGTTGATAGATTCAGTAAGATGTGTATTCTTATGACACGTAAAAAGATAGTAAAATCGCATAAGGCAACAATTATTTTCTTTGCTAATGTATGGGTGCATTTTGGCTTACCAAAGTCTATGTATCTGAAAGGGATTCCAGGTTCTTGGGGAAGTTTTGGACTACTTTGTAGGACAAGATGGATACTAGGTTACAGAGGAGCATGACTTTCCATCCAAAGACAGATGGATAGACAGAGGTGGTGAACAAGACTTTGGTACAATTCATCAGAGGGTATAATAGTAAATACCCAAGAACTTGGGATGAGTCCTTAGCCTACATTTATCATTCTTATAACCGAGTAGTACACACATCCACTATGAAGTCACCATTTGAATCATGCATGGGATATATACCTACAAATCTGTTGGACATAGCAGTTGGGCAATAGGATGAGGAGGAGACATGAGACACGAAGGTGACTAGAGAAAACAAACTCATTGAGAGGATCTGACAAATCCATCTCAAAGTCAAAGAACAGTTTGAGAAATCTCAAACCAAGTACAAGGCTAGGCATGATCAACACATGAGAGAGCAAAAGCTTCATGTTGGAGATAGAGTTTGGCTTTACTTAAGCAAGAAGAGACTACAAGGTCAAGCACAGAAGCTCGAACCACTACGATATGGACCCTTCACCATATTGGAGTAGGTTAGAGAAAATTCCTTTCGACTTGATTTGCCACCATTTATGAGGATATACTTAGTAGTAAACTATGAGAACTTGCGCCTATATGAGCCATCTGTGCTAGATGAAGATGAATAACTACAATTATTACCTTTTATTGAGGATTGTGTCTTGGACTCACGAGGCGAATTGGAGGAGGATGTAGTGTTGTAGAAAAAGGTCAGAGAGACTAGAACAGGTTTGCATGAGTCTTGGTAGGCTGGACTAAAAGGGAAGACACCAAGGCAGGCCCGATGATACTCAAAGGAGAAAGTGAAGGAATTATTTCCTCTACTTCATCAGATCGACCAACAACAAAGAAGTAAAATGAAGAAACAAAGTTTCTATCTATATGTTAATAGAACCGCCGCCATGTGTAGAGTGGCAGTTACAGAATTACCGCCCAACTAGGGCAACGGTCATGTAACCACCGTCCAGCCAGGGCAGCGGTCCTGTGACCTTCGGTCTACATTAGGCGGTGGTCCTGTCACTTTCAGACAAAAAATAAAATTCAAAACGAACAATCCCATAATTGGAAAGGTTGCCCATGTCTCTCCTCCTCCATGATCTTTCCCATCCTCCAGTGCACGGGAGGACATCCGAAAGGCTATAAATACATGTAGGAAGGAGAGTTTTGATTATTGGAAGCAAGAGACTTCATGGGAGTAAGTGTAAGAGTTCTAAAGTTTTGGAATTGAGTTTGTAGAAGAAATATTTTGAGAACATAGCAGTCAAGTAGTTGGGAGGAAGTGTGAGACATTGTCAATTTCCTTTCTCACTTATTGTAGAGTTTGTATCTCTCATATTTTGAATTGGCCAATAAAGTAAAAAGGGAAGAAAGAGTTGTTTGCCCTTTCTGAATAGTTTTCCTCCTCTGAAGGTTTCCAGGATAAAAATCCTTGGCGTATGTGTGTGTGTTAATTCATTTCTCTTGCAAATTTCAGTTCTAAGGCTATAACAATTCAATCACTAGCTCAACTATCATTTTCTATTTGAAAGTAAAACAACAATATAATTGTGGTTTTGTGAATGAATTCCAAAGTATATAGTTTACATATCACCACCAATATATCTTTTTTGTGTATCTTATGCATATTTTTTGAATTGTTCATTTATTATATGCAAATATCTTATCAAGTGGTGTCAAATCTTCGATCTGGGCAAGCATTAGGTCAAAACCCTAATTTTGAATATTCAACTATATCTCCAAAATGGTGGTGAATTTTTATTTAATCTCTTAACTATAGTTGTGAAATTAATCAAGGAAACTACCCTCTAAATTTTAGCTTTTTGGACATGTTTTGCAAAAGATATTTCAAGTATAGGGTTCATACCCTAATTTTAAAGATTCATCAATATCTTGTAAATGACTATGAAATTTTTTATAATATTTTTATTGGAGCTGCAAAACATGTCATGAAAACTACATTCCAAATTTTGTAATGTTTTGAGCTATTTGGAGGAACTTATGGCTCTTTTAGGGTTTTCTACAAAATTACTCCATTGACCACAATTTTTGGAAATTTTGTGATTTTTTATATTTTCAAAATCTCTCAAAAATATAATTAGGGTTTTTTTTTTCTATGTTTTCTTATTTGAGGCTAAAATATAGCCAAAATTGGTAGGGTAAATATTGATTAAAAAGGGTATGTTCTTGAAATTCTAGTTTTTGTGGATCGTGGACATGAAAACTTTCTATGGAGATGATTAAATTGATGTTGGAGAATGGTGGATCCAATTTAAGAAAAAATATTTTTAGATAGAATTCCACAATTTTAAGTTCAAATTTGGCTTGGTGGTCCAACATGAATTTGGTGTTATTAAGTGAAATAAGAGAGTCCATATTGGTCTTGGGAGGAAATGGAAACTTCTTGGTGGAAGCTTGGTATAGGACTTGAAATGTCAGAATTTATAAATATACTTTATGCAGTAAATCCAAAAATTATTCATAATTGTGTAATGATCTAAAGCACTCTCATTACATTGTTTATTTTCATGTTTTAGGGACAAAAAACGTCAAAGAAGACATGTAATGTACCTTGGGATATGATATTATAATGTATATGGGTTGATGGAGATGTCGACATGAGGCACACATCTCCCTTAGTTAGTTATATGTTTGTAATATATGGGTTCACATAGGAATTAGTTATATTGGGTAACGAGTCATCATATATTGGTATTAAGTGTTACCCATCCATTATGAGTAATTTATGCCTATATAAAGGAGATGAGTATCATTATGAGGTATGTCGTGTATGAGTTGAGTCTTCTACTTGGTAGAGTTGTTTTAGAGGTGTCCCCCTCAAGTTAATCTCCCATATGGGGAGATGATGGATTTATTCCTTCATTAAGGAGTGTTTATGGTGTTTCCCTACCTTAAGGGCATTCTTCTATTATGAATATATTGAATATTCAGGCATCGTGGCTCACCAATATCTCTTGTGGTATGTTATCTTATGCATATTATTCAAATTGTTCATTTATTATATGTGAAGATCTTATCACAAATACCTCCTGCACTTGCTAGTTGATATTTTTCTTGATCTTGCATGTGTTCTTCCTCTTCCTCTTGATCTTCCTCTTCATTTTTCACTTACATTGCCCCTTGCTCTCCTCTTCTTTTCTTTGTTGAGTTTGTTAAACTATGAATATTGAATTGTGATATGAAATGATGCCATAGACTCATTTTATAAGTTAAATTTTCAATTTTAGGGTTTGGGCTCTCTTGTTATGTTTCTTTTTTCTTTTTTGGATTTCTTTAATTTTACTTTAATTAAAATTATTTTTTAAAAAGAATCTCTCGAAAGTGCACCCTGTAGAGAGATGGCTGCAGGTTTTCTAAGCTTGCACAATTGATCTCTCTCTTTCGTAGATACAATGGAAACACCTCAGGTCTATGGGTATACCTATTTTGAGGTGAGTCTCTGGGATTAAAAGGCCAGTTCCTTATTGATGTATCCTAAATTGATTCTGGGGTTTTAAAGGTAAAAGATGACTGTAAAGTAATTAAAACTAAGGTGATACACCAAATTTGTATGAGGGATTTGACTGAGTATATGCACAATTGATATGTGAAAGATTTTTGATGCACGAGCCAACAGTCTTCTACAGAATTTAAGGGGAAAACACTTGGTTGTACTGAGGGAAGAATATCACAACAACACTGATAAGTTAACATGCACATTAAAATTATGTAGAAAATACTGAATTTGCAGCAGGGTAAGATGATTGATCAGGGAATTTGCATTCACAAGACTAATAGAAACATACACAAGACTGCAAATAATTGGAAAGGCAAAAAATCTTCACACTCAGAAGGAAAAACTGGCAAAAATTGCTTCAGTACTCCTATATCCAAACATTCCTCCAGAAGTTCTTTTGTGCTTTGCAAAAGCACACAATCTATAGCAAAAATAAAGTTCACCCCCTTCCTAAAAATAGCCTAAGGCTTGTACTCGCCCATGCATCTATTTTTATCCTTTATTTAATAATAGATAAGGAATAAAAATAGAGCATGCAATTACAAATAGGCATTAATAGCCTTCGGTTACAACTAGTCAACTGCAGTTGACTGATCTATTTTAAGAAAAGCATGTCTATTTTTAAGAAAAGCATGAGTGGATGATTTGCTAAAAATAAGCTTTGCTTGCTGAGCAAGTCTTCTTCCTGTGCATGTAGACTTTTTCTTCTTTTGCTAATCCTCTTGTGAAGCATGCAAAAATTAACTCTCTATTCATGGGTAAAAGAAATAATAAATACATGCAAAATTTCATTGCGGGGACCACTTTGCTCTTCACCTTATTTCAGCCATCTTTTTTGTAATTTTTCTTGAAACATATACTATAATTCAAATTTTGAAAGTCAAAACTTGAAATGAATATCTTGGATGGCACGAAAAATCTTCTCCCTTTGCTTTTACGGGCCTTCGGGAAAATTCTGGAAATTTTAAGTCTTTTGTGGACTTTTGGATTTTTTGAAGTTTTAAGCCCTTTGCGGACCTTGCAGGACCTTTTGTGGATTTTTTTGCTTTTTTAATTCAACTTCTGAGACTTTATGTCCTTTTTTTCCCTTTTGAACAAATTTGGGCCTTTTTAAACTCTTTCTCCCTTTGGGACTAATTGCGGGCCTTGGGGTAACTTGAAGTTTTAACCCTTTTTGCAAATAAGTCACAAATTTTAACAAAACCCTGCCACTCCGCCAATGTTCTATAGAATTGATTTTGACTTTTCCCCATGGCTTTGAATTTCTCATCGTGAGGCTCGGGCTTGCGGGAAATGTTTGGAACTTTTAACTTTTGCATTTTTAAAGTTTGAAAACTTAAGTGACTCCCGACCTTCGTTTCTCCACTTCTGCCATGATGGTGCCACGTGTACTCTGTGGACTTTCGGGCCTGCGGAGGAAATTTTGACACTTTATAAAATTTGAAAATTATAAGTTGGTCAAATGACCGCCATTTCACTTGGACTACTTTTGCATCGATCTTGATGATCAATTTGTGAGCATTGATCTCTGTACTTGTCAATTTTTTATCATTGATCTCAAAAGCATGATTTAGGGTTTCTGACTTGTATTAATTTTAAACTCTGACTTTGATTGGTTTTCAATCCTTAGCCATTTTGATCTTTGTACTCTGTTGAATGATTCATTGATCGTCGATGTCCTATGGTGATTTTAACTCAATTAGGTTTGATCCTGGTTTTCAATCATTGATCTCGATTATCTTGAGGGATCTTTCTTGATTTTTAACTCATTGTTAGTTGTTTCACTAAACTCACCACCTTTTTTGCATGGTAAAGGTCAATTCGACCCTGAACATCATTTCATTTGTTACTTTTCTTTCTTGTGAGGTGAAGCCATTTTTAACTAAATTTTTATTGTCTTCGATGCCATTGTTGAAGTTTTGAAACTTCAGTGTTCTCTTGCCTTTGGATCTTAAGTTGTCTTTTCTATGGTTGACCACTTTAGTGGAGTTTTATTGAACCATTGTGAGCTTTTTTTTGGGTTTAAACTCTGGGTTTCCAAAATTCTTTCTTGATTTTTAGTTTGATTTCATTCTGAGATTTTCTATAGTTTCATTGTTTGAAGCTTCTTTGATGAGTTCAAAGTATGGTTGTGATCTTTTGACTTGTTTTGATTGCTTTGAATTCATTGATTCAACTATCCCACATGCTCGATGAGCATGGTAAGTTCTCTGACCTTCAATTTCGTTGTTACCTGACTTTTGTCATTTTTTCCCATCTGAAACTTTACTCATTTTTCTTTGATTTATTTGTGTTTCTATGGTTCGGCTCATGGTTGTTTTGAATTGAAATCATTTTGAGGTACTTTTTTCTAAATTTTGAGCTCTGATTCAAATTGGTTCGTAGTCAACTTTGAGTTCCATCTTAATTCACTGAATCTACTGATTTTCTTTAAATTGTCATGGTTTTCTTAAACATTTGCCACTTTTTATTGATTGTTGATCAAAAAATCTCTTTTGCATTTATTCATGAGTAAATGGCTCCATTATTGTAAATTTCCATTTGATTTCCTTGATTTTCAGTTTGAGTGTGAATAATTCATATGAGATTCTGATTCTTTTATATTAATAATGTCATTGTTTTTGTAAACATGTTGTTCTGAATATGATTTCTAAAATTGGTTGTGGTCTGAATGAATCCTTTTCTGAGTTTGTAATTCAAATGAAAAGAAATCATATTATTTCAACTTTTGATCTTTACTTCTTGTTTGAATTGATGGATTCTTGATTTTATTGATCCTCAATTTTGAAATGGTTTTTCATTCTGAACTCTGTAAGCTTTGAAATATATTATTTTTTTTGTATAATTGTAAATTATTTGATCAACCTTGTAGGCCAGCTTTATAGAAATCATTTGTATTTTGAAAATTTTGAAAAATGTAAATCCCTTCTTTTGACAATTTTGAATTATTTTCTCTTTGATGGCTTGGTTATGAAATTTAGCTCTTTGGGTCTTTGTTGTCCTGACAGATGGTAGGCTTGTTCACTTGTTCTGAATATTGCAATAAAATTGATCTCATTCTTAATAATTCTTGATTTTAATTATTTCTTGTACCTTGTAAGTAGCCTTTTTGGAAATTACAAGCAATTCTTCTTGTTCTTTGATACTATTTTCAGGCATAAGCCTTGATTCAGATGCTTTGTTGAAATACTGTAATCTTGTTTCTTTTACTTTAGATGTTTCCTTTAGATTTTCTGAGCTTGTTCTATAGATATTGTAAAAATTTGTAAATGTCCATTTTACATGGCGAAGCCCTGTCAAAATTTTACCTAGAATTCTCTCTTCCTTGACTGAAATCTGGAAAATGTACATTGTCTGCATGCATCTTCTTTGTTTTGTACTGTAAAATCCTTTCCATTTACAGAAAATATCTGAGTTTTGAGTTACATTAACCCTTCTTTCCAGCATGTACATGGTTCTTTTCTACTTGGCTGCAACCTGTACCTGCACACTTAAGAAAATAGTTAGAAAATACTTAGGCTTTTTGGCCTCTCTTATGTCCATGTTTCTTATTCCTCTTTTCTTTCTCTTCTTTCTGAGTGAGCTATGCAGTTTGATCTTCAAGTACTCTATATCTCCTGTTGTTTAGAGATTCATATGCACGAATTAGGATAGTGTAGGAATATGGATTAACCCTGAGCTCTTTATTGATGATTCCTTTCTTTTACTTTTCAGGTACCATGCTTTGAATTGTGAAGACAAAGATGGAACAAGCTGGAAGGGGGACAATCTGCACAACGAAGAATATACAAAGGAAATGATGGGTTCACTCATATTCCTTTGCTTTCTATTTCATGCATGTGTACCTCTTTCTTCAGTAGATGTACTTTACTTTTTAGTCACATCCCACGGCTTGTGTGGGAAACATTTGACCTTCCTTGTGAATAAAACATTGAATTCTGAAATTGAGTTGTGTATTTCCTTCTGCATTTCAAGCTTCTGAATGGAGTGTATGATGAACTAAACAACTCAGTCATATAATTGAATGTCTTAAACATGAAGGAAAGAACATTAATGAGAACCTGTAACATTCAGTAATGAACTCTGATTTCTGTAATCTGCACTTATGTTTGTTGTCCCAAAACTCAACACTTCACCTACTCTGTAATTCGTGTCTTCATCAAGACAACACAGCTATCCTTCGGGCCTTTGTGTTCTTTTGCTGAAGGTATCATGAAATTGTAGACTATGTGATCTGTTACATTTTGTAACAGCACACATAGCTGTAGATTTCACTTAATCATTAATTAATTCAGCAGTAACTAATAACATCAGAACTTCCTTAGCTTAGGTATACTTCACCCATGACTTTCATCGTAACGATGAAGTTTCGAGTTGCCCATTTTTGCACAAGTGCAAAAATTGTCAACATTTCTGGTGATCCTATGGGGAAAGCTGCCTGCTAGCTTAAAGACTAGTGCCTTGCTCTTGTCCATTGGGCATGGAGTCCAAAGCATATAACCAAAATATACCTTTTCCAAAGGTCCAACCCTTCCAAAATGGAACTAAAACTAGGAAAGGATCTGGTAAACCAGATCACATGCACGAATGCACTTATTGAATTGAAAAATGATGCAATGTGTAGAAACTACACTTATTGAAGGGAAATCCTACTCTAACAATCACTGTAAGATATTCAATAACAGTGTTTGAGAAACATACCATTCACAGGAATGGGAAGTTCCTCTCCATTCAGCTTCAAAAGCTGAAAAGCATTGTGTTCCTTGCTAGCTGAAATCATGTAAGGACCACTCCAGATTGTATCAAACTTTGAGTGTCTTCCTGGCTTTGCACGATCAACATCCCATTTTAACACAATATCTCCTTCATTGAAGACTCTAAATTTGGATTTCTTGTCAAAAGTCTTCTTCATTTGTTTCTGATTCTTTTCCATATTCAAATGAGCTTGATCTCTTAGCTCTTGTAATTCCATTAAATCTGCATAACGAACCTGTAATGGTTCATTCTCAAGAAGCTCCATTTGATGTAGCAAATACAATGCAGGTAACTCAACTGAAATAGGCATTCTTGCTTCTTTTCCATACACAAGTTTGTATGGTGAATTGCCAACTGATCTTTTAGGAGTCACTCTGTCAGCCCAAAGTGCTGAATTCAACATCAGATGCCAAGCTCTTTGATTATCTTTAAGTGTTCTTCTAATGATCCTTAACAGATTCTTGTTAGTACTCTCAGCTAAGCCATTACCTTGTGGGTAATAATTAGATGAAGCACTCAAATAAATTCCATGTTTGACAGCCCAATCTATTATCTTAGCACCAAGAAAAGCTAAAGCATTATCTGATATGATAGTTGCTGGAACACCAAATCTGCAAACTATACCTTCATAAAAGGATAGTATTGAAGCTTCATTAGCATATGTTAAAACTACTGCTTCAGTCCATCTTGTGAAGTAATCTGTAGCAGTTAAGATCCACTTATGTCCTTGTGATGAGGGTGGGTTTATCATGCCAATAAAGTCAAGACCCCACTGCATAAAAGGCTGATCAACTGAAATAGGCTGTAAAGGTAGCGAAGCTAGACGTTCTTTACCGACAAAGAAAGCACATTTTTTACACTTTCTAATCCATTCAAAATAGTCTTTGAATATGCTAGGCCAATAGTAACCAGCTTTCATAATTTTTAAGGCTGTGGTACATGCTGAGAAGTGACCTCCTGCAGGTCCTTCATGGAATTCTGACAATATTTTCTGAATTTTATCATAGTCAACACACCGCAGCAAGATTCCATTTATATCTCTTTTGAACAACACATTATCAATGAAGATATAAGGTACAACTTGTAATCTGAAATACCTTCATTTATTCTTGTCCATACCTTCTGGATAGGTTCCATGCTGTAGATAATTAACCAAATCAGTCATCCATCTTGATTCCTGAATCTCGTGAGTGAGCTCAGGCTGTTGATTTCCTGGTTGAACCATGATTTCTGATTGTTGATACGTAATTTCAGCATGTTGTTTTGAATCATCTGGTTCTGTAACTTGTTGTTTTTCCATATCAGCAATTAGATGTTCACATAAACCTTTCCCTCGAACCATCTTAGCAACCCGAATATCAACATCATACTCCATGACCTTTGTTATCCAGTTTTCTCTTTTCTCATTCAACTCCTTATTTAGTAAGAATGCTTTCACACTTGGATGAGAAACAAGAACATGGATTTTATTGTTCGAAAGCATATACTTGAAATTATTTAGTCCTCTGACTACTGAAAGTACCTATTTTTTCAAGAAATGTGTACCTTGTTTCGTAATCATGCAAACTCTATCCAAAGAAAGCAATAGGCTGCTCAATATTTTCATCATTGACTTGAGTTAATATAGCTGAGATTGTTTCAGCTCCTGCAAGTGCATACATTGTAAAATATTTATCAAAATTTGGATTTGCAAGAGTAGGAGCTTGAGAGATAGCTACTTTGATTGATTCAAATCCTTCTCTCCCTTCACTGGTCCAAGAGAAAGTTTTCTCTTTCTTTAGCATAGTTGTGAGTGGTTTAACCAATGCTGCAAAATCTGGAACAAATCTTCTAACAAAGTTGATTTTTCCAAGAAAACTTTGTAATGCCTTCTTATGATGGGGCAATGATAGCTGTGATATGGCTTCGATCCTGAAAGGATCAATTGCTAAACCTTTCTTAGAAACAATATGACCAAGTAGCTTACCTTGATGTACTGAAAAGATAGACTTCAGTGGATTCAAAGATATTCCAAATTGCCTACACAACTGAAAAGTCTGCCTTAAATGCATTAGATGTTCTTCAGAATCTTTTGAAAATACAGTAACATCATCTAAATAAACAAGGATGCATTTATTTAATAAGCTGTGAAAATCCATGTCCATTGCACGTTGAAACATTGCACCGGCATTTGAAAGACCAAAAGGCATCCTTTTGTAAGCATAAGTACCCCACTTAGTGGTAAAGGTTGTTTTATATCTATCTTCTTCCCAGACTAAAATCTGATTATATCCACTGTAACCATCTAGAAGAGATAGTCTATCTGAACCTGAGACTGTTCTCAAAATCTGATCCATATTTGGGAGTGGGTAATGATCTTTTAATGAAGCCTTATTAAGATCTCTGAAATCTACACATAGTCTGATTTCACCATTCTTCTTCCTAACAGGAACAAGATTGGCTACCCAACTTGAATGCTTAACTGGAAAGATAATACCTGATTCAATCAACTTAGATAATTCTTTCCTCATCAGAGGTTCTATTTTGGGATTTACAGGCCTCTGTTTCTGTCTAACAGGTTTAGAATTTGGCTGCAACTCAATCGTATGTTGTGCTAAACTGGGATCAAATCCTTTCAGGTCTTGATATTTCCAAGTGAAAAACATCCTTAAATTCTTTGCAAAGATTAATAAATGACTGTTTTTCAGTTGAGGAACATACCTTTCCAAGAAATAGCTTTTTCCCTTCATCAACCGAGATCTCTTCGTAATTATCAGCGTGAGTTGACATTTTAGTCTTGACCTTTCTTAACTGATCGTCAGTGCTGAAGATGTCTTCCAATGTGACCAGACCTCAAGGTAGTTTATTTGTCTTCAACTGAACAATCTGGTCACCATATAAGTGTTGTAATTTATCTTGATTAACTACAGAAAACTCAGCTTCTTGCTGCAAAAACCTACAGATTTGATCATCACTTTCAAAAACTTGCCAATTTGAATCATTATCAGGTATTGAGGGCCTGACAATTAACTTTATATGAGGCTGGATTTTGCTATTTTCAATCTGTTCCAGCACTTCAAAACTAGCCCCAACTGCTGCAAGTCTATCTGCATGCTTGTTTTCAGCTCTAGGAATAGACTGAATGTTAATAGCATCAAAATCTTCCATTAAGTCTGAAACTCTATGTCTGTAAGACTTCATTAATGGATTCTTACAAACATTGAAATTTCTTACTTGATTGATAACCAACTCAGAGTCACCAAAAATCTGTAGCATGTTGATACCTCTCTTTCTGGCCCAAAGCAAGCCATGAATTAAAGCTTCGTATTCAGCTACATTACAAGTACATGAAAATTGGAGACTCAAAGCTGAGAAATACCTTTCATTCATTGGGGAAGTGAGCATCAAACCTGCTCCCTGTCCTTTCTTGTTCTTAGCTCCATCAAAATGAAGCTTCCAAATCCCTTCTGATGAATCTTCTATTTTGGACAGCAAGGGAAGTGGTGTATTTTCTTCATGCATACAATACACACCAAACAGGTGTTCTTCAACTTCCTTAAAAGGATCATGAGCATGTTCTTCCACTGTCTTTTCATCCATAAACATGTTAGAAACACCATCTAATGCTGAAACATGAGCTACCTCATCAAAATCAGACTGATCTAAGGCTGAATAATTAGCCACTGCATTTGAAGAGTGAGGCTCAATGTGAAATCTGGCCAATGGATCTGAATTGATAGTAACTTTGGTACCATAACGAGTAGTGAAAAATAAGGACCAATCTGAAGAGAGATAACCTCCTATTTTTGCTGTGAAGTCTCTAGATAAGCATAAGGCAAAGTATGGAGGTAAATCCACAACAGTAACATCTTGCAGAATAGAAACATTTGGGCAAGCATGTAACGTCACTTCTAAATTTTTTATTATACCAACTGTATTAGTTGCAGTTCCATCAAGCTGTAAGACACTCCTTTCTGTAGGCTCATACTGCAAACCCAATTTTTCTGCAATCACTTTTGGCATAACTGTGCTACTTGCACCACTGTCCACCATGCAATTATGAACTAGATGTTCTCCAATAATCAGTGATAAATAAAATGGTGGTGGTTTCTTGATGTCATGAGCATTCAGAACCTTCTGAACCATCCACTTAACTTCTTTAATGTGGTCTTGTTCAAACGTTCCAAGGACCATGTCTACCTTCTGAACTTCCTTTTCTGTTGTATTTGAAGAAATCTGTAGCTTAGCTAGTTCATGAGAAAGTAAATCTTGTTGTCCAGGAATACTTAGAGCATCCCACATTGAGATATTAACATTATGATTTTTCATTACATCAACAATGTTAAAAGAAGCAACTGTTTTAGAGACGGATTCAACTTTCTTAGAGTAGGCCTTAGCGAAAACTGATTCTGCTTCAGCTGCCTTGGATATCTGAGGTATAAACAGTCTTCTTGGATCAGGCTGTAGCTATTTTTGATGGCCTTTATCAACTGGAACACTTGTTGTTTTTTGAGGAACAACAGGGTTGTTGGTTGACTTTGGAACTGTAGATGTTGTCTTATCAGTGACAGTAGGCAGGATAGGCCTATTTTGTTGTTTTTGACTTTCAACAGCTTTCCCTTGAGCCCTAGTAGTGACTGCAATGAAATCCTCCTCATTAAAACTGACTAAATTCTGTTCAGGTGCTTTCTAGATAGAGTTTCTTGCTGCCCACCCTCCATTTGAGGCATGAACAATGTTTCAGATTGAGGTTGTGCAACAAGATTCAGATTCAGAAAAGCATTTGGGCAACTTGCAGCTGAATGAGGTTGATTGCAAGGTTGACACCACTCTTCTGTAGCCATATTAACTGGGACTAAAGCATTAGATGAACTAGGAGCCTTTGGGTCAAATTGCCTTTGCTGGTAAGGCTGCCTATAATTTTGATTCTGTTGATAGGGTTGCCTGTTTTGTTGATTCTATTGATTTTGCTGATAAGGAGCCTGATAGGGTCTGCTAGGTAATGCAATTCTATTCTCAATCAAAGTCAATTTATTTCCCATAGTTTGCAAAGCTTTAAATACATCATCTGATGGAGCTACAACAATAGGTTCTATGATTGTAATAGGCTGAGGAATAGGTGCTAAATCTGTAAAAAAATGGCATTGAAGGCCTTGGTGCCAATTTTCCAGCTTGAATAAGACTATTTTCAGCTCGGATAGCGATATTGTAGGCTTGCTGGAAGTGTCTCTCCCCCCATTGACTGAATCATAGTTGAGATATCACTGTTTAATGCTCTAAGATAATAAAGGAAAGCATGATCAGCTTGAGGCTTGACACTTGCTGGAATTCTCTCCCAAGTTCTGGCAAAATGGATATTGAAACTAGACATAAACTCATTGGGAGCTCTTTTAATAGTAGACAATTGTTCAATGAGAGACAAATGATCTGAATTATCCTGGAACTGTTTCAGCAATTTTTCACCTAAGTTATCCCAAGTTCTTATGCTTCCAATTTCTAGGTTTCTATACCATTGCAAGGCTTTACCCTTTAAAAGATGCAGCTAAAAGTATTAAAGCTACATCTTCATGAGTGATATTATGGACTGCACATAGGGCTGCAACATCTTTGATATGTTCAGCAAGTGTAACCTGATTTTCAACCATGAATGATGCAAAAAATTTCATGGCAGCATTAGGAATGTCATGGTAGACTGGGATTACTAATGGACTGCCATTAGTAAAGGTCACAAAATTCCTTGGTGGTTGAATAGCCATTTGAAAAACTGGGATGTTAATAGAGAAATTGATACGTGGTGAAGGAATATTAGGAGGAGGGTTATCAAAACCAGGTCTATTATAAGGTAAAGTATTACCAACTCTTCTCCTTCTAGCAGAATTCAAGGGTAAAGAAACAAACTCAGGAGGAATTCCTCTTACTGATGATCTTGTAGTCACTTTAGGCATGGAACATGCTGCAATACTGGTCTGATATCAGCTTAACGGAGTCACCAAAAGATTTTAAAATCTTTAGAATAAATTGCTGCAGCTTGCTCCCAAAAGTGACTTTGTAACTGTTATAAATCTGTTGTAGATCTGCTGTAGAATTTGTAACTTGCATGCAGATCTGATTCATGTCCCACCGGGCGTGCCAAAAACTGTTATCTCTCGAAAGTGCACCCTGTAGAGAGATGGCTTGCAGGTTTTCTAAGCTTGCACAATTTGATCTCTCTCTTTCGTAGATACAATGGAAACACCTCAGGTCTGTGGGTATACCTATTTTGAGGTGAGTCTCCAGTATCAAGGCCAGTTCCTTATTGGTGTATCCTAAATTGATTCTGGGGTTTAGGGTTAAAAGATGACTTAAAATGATTAAAACTAAGGTGATACACCAAATTTTGTATGAGGACTTTGACTGAGTATATGCATAATTAATATGTGAAGGATTTTTGATGCACGAGCCAACAGTTTTCTACAGAATTTAAGGGCAAAACACTTGGTTATACTGAGGGAGAATATCACAACAATACTAATAAGTTAACATGCACATTAAAATTATGCAGAAAATACTGAATTTGCAACAGGGTAAGATGATTAATCAGGGAATTTTCATTCACAAGACTAATAGAAACATACACAAGACTGCAAATAATTGGAAAGGCAGAAAATACTTCACACTCAGAAGGAAAAACTGGAAAAATTGCTTCAGTACTCCTATATCCAAAAAGTCCTCTAGAAGTTCCCTTTGTGCTTTGCAAAGGCACACAATATATAGCAAAAATAAAGTTCACACTCTTCCTAAAAATAGCCTAAGGATTGTACTCACACATGCATCTTATTTTTATCCTTTATTTAATAATAGATAAAGGAATAAAAATAGAGCATGCAATTACAAATAGGCATTAATAGCCTTAATTACAATTGGTCAACTGCAGTTGACTGATCTATTTTTAAGAAAGTCTAAAGAAAAGCATGAGTGGATAATTTGCTAAAAATAAGCTTTGCTTGCTGAGCAAGTCTTCTTCCTGTGCATGCAACTTTGTCTTCTTTGTGTTTATCCTCTTGTGAAGCATGCAAAAATTAACTCTCTATTCGTGGGTAAAATAAATAATTATAATATTCACAAAAACATCAGCTGTGGGGACCACTTTGCATACGTTCACCTTACATTTTTCTGGCCATCTTTTGATTAATACATGCATGTTTCATTGGTTGGCACTTTGTATTTTCTTGAAACATATACTATAATTCAAATTTTGAAAGTCAAAACTCGAAATGATAGCTTGGATGGCACGAAAAATCTTCTCCCTTTGCTTTTACGGACCTTTGGGAAATTTTTTGGAAATTTTAAGTCTTTTGCAGACTTTTGGGATTTTTTTAAGTTTTAAGCCCTTTGCAGGCTTGCGTACCTTTTGTGGCTTGTTTGCCCCTTTTTTTCCCCTTTGGGAACTTTGAGACTTTAAAGGAAAAAAATTTGGCATTTTAAGTCCTTTCCGATGACCTTCGGGCCTTTTGTGAAACATTTAGTCTGATCTTTGGGGACTTTTGGGCCACGAGATAACTTGGAATTTTAACCACATTGTGAAAAAGTCTCAAAACCCTTAAGAAATCCCACCACTTCCGCCAATGTTCTATGTGAATTGATATTTTGACTTTTCCTTTGATTTGACTTTCTCCTCGTGCGAGGCTCAGGCTTGCGGGAAATTTTGGAACTTTTAACTTTTGCATTTTTAAAGTTTGAAAACTTAAGTGACTCCCGACCTCCATTTTTCCACTTCTGCCATGATGGTGCCTTGTGTACTTTGCGGACTTTCAGGCCTGTGGAAGAAATTTTGACACTTTATAAAATTTGAAAATTATAAGTTGGTCAATGACCACCATTTCACTTGGACTACTTTTGCATCGATCTTGATGATCAATTTGTGAGCGTTGATCTCTGTACTTGTCAATTTTTTATCGTTGATCTCAAAAGCATGATTAGGGTTTCTGACTTGTATTAATTGAAGAACTTGGGTTCCATTCAATCCATTCGATCCTCTGATACTTTTGATTCATGGCCGTTGATCCTTTGATCATTAACTCAGAGTGAGTTAGGTTACATTTTATCATTGATCATTATTTAAAACACTCGAAACCCTAATCTTTCACATTGATTCATTCTTGAGCTCTAGTTAGAGTTAAACTCACCTCTGTGAATTTTTTTAAAGGTCAATTCATTGTTCCCTGAAGTGTATTCTGAGGGCTTCAACCATTTGAAGATGAAGCCTTCAAGCTTTGTTACTTGCTTTCTTCGCGAGATCTGAAGTCGATTTTTAACCAGTTGTATTGTCTTCGAGCTCGGCCATGATTTTCTTTAAATTCTTCAGAGCTATTGAGAACTGGATCTGCCTTTTTAGAGATTCTACCCTTCTTGGCCTTTCATTTTGTAAGGTTTGTGAGTTTGGCCCTTCAAAAATGATCTGGTGTATGCTTTCTTGGTGTTGACTAGTTCTTATTTCTGAGCAAGGTAGTGATCTTTTCTGACAATTGTTTTGAGCTTCCTGAACTGTGGTGAAATTTGATGCTCATTATCATGATGTACCCAATATCTCGAGCTCTGATCTTTTTACCTGAATCTTTGGGTCTCAAAATTAATTGTTGAGTTCATTCATGTTTTCCTTGATTTTTTGTGTATTGATGTGGTTCGATCTGGTTCTTTTGAAGTTGGTATAGCCTCATTCTGACAACTCATTTTTAGCTCTATCTCCTTTTGACTTTCAGTTTCCTCATGGTGTTCTTTTATGAAATTTTGAGCTATTTTGAGATTTATTCATGGGTTTTAATTCATTCTGTTACTCCTGAAATATTGCCATTTTTAGCATTGACTGTTATGATGTCAAAAAACTGTTTTTTCAGATTAAAAGAATCCCTTTTCATGACCATGAGTTGTTTGACGTTTCATATCAGGAATATCCTCAAGCTTTTTTTGGATTTCTACTTGGTGGTGTTAATTTTATTCTCTAGATATTTTATACTTCGAGCTGTTAGTTATTTTTGTGAAACCTAGCCTTGATGAAATTGTTATCTGAATCTTCCTGAAACTTTTCTGAGTTTAGATTCATGAATAGGACCTCTTTTTGGAGTATTTTAAGCATTATTTCTTTCTTGCAAAGTTCATGTGACCCCTATGTTTAGTTCGACCATTTCAAGTTGAAACTTCCTTTTGAAAGAATATTTCTTTATAGTTCTTGTTAACTAGTTTATTTTTTCTTACTCTGTATTTGAAATATATTAATGGTTTTCTGATAACTTATTCGATCCTTTGAGTTTTCTCTTGTATTCACCACAAACATTATGAGCTTTGGAAAATTGAATTTAACATTCTTATGATGTAGTGAAATTTCTGTTTGATCTACTTGTATATACCCATGGAAGTATGATTGTGGCTTGAAACTTTATCCTCCAGTATCTTTGAAGATAGGCTTGGTTTTTGATCTTGAACTAATCTGTACTAATAATAATCTGATTTCTTATTTTATTTCTTTGTACCTTGTAAGTGCTTTTTTTGAAATTACAAGCAATTTTCATCTTTTAACACCATTTTAGGCATAAGCCTTGATTCAGATGCTTTGTTGAAATACTGTAATCTTGTTATTTTACTATTTCTTTATTTCCTTGATATAGATTTCTGGATTTGAAGATTTAAAATATCCATTTATACATGGCGAAGCCCTGTCAAAATTTTCCCAGAATTCTCTCTTCCTTGACTAAAATCTGGAAAGTGTACTTGTCTGCAAGCATCTTCTTTGTTCTGTACTGTAACCTTCTTCCATTTGTAGAAAATATCTGAGTTTTGAGTTACATTAATCCTCTTTTCGGCATTTCATCTTGTCATGTATATGACATTCTTTTCTTCTTGGTTGCAACCTGTACCTACACACTTTAAGAAAATAGTTAGAAAATAATTAGGATTTTGGCCTCTCTTGTGTCCATGTTTCTTATTCTCTTTTCTATTTCTTCTTTCTGAGTGAGCTATGCAGTTTGATCTTCAAGTACTCTATATCTCCTGTTGCTTAGAGATTCATATGCATGAATTAGGACAGTGTAGGAATATGGATTAACCCTAAGCTCTTTATTGATGATTCCTTTCTTTTACTTTTCAGGTACCATGCTTTGAATTGTGAAGACAAAGATGGAACAAGCTGGAAGGGGGACAATCTGCACAACGAAGAATATACAAAGGCAATGATGGGTTCACTCATATTCCTTTTCTTTCTATTTCATGCATGTGTACCTCTTTCTTCAGTAGATGTACTTTACTTTTTAGTCACATCCCACGGCTTGTGTGGGAAACATTTGACCTTCCTTGTGAATAAAACATTGAATTCTGAAATTGAGTTGTGTATTTCCTTCTGCATTTCAAGCTTCTGAATGGAGTGTATGATGAACTAAACAACTCAGTCATATAATTGAATGTCTTAAACATGAAGGAAAGAAATTAATGAGAACCTGTAACATTCAGTAATGAACTCTGATTTTTGTAATCTGCACTTATGTTTGTTGTCCCAAAACTCAACACTTCACCTACTCTGTAATTCGGTGTCTTCATCAAGACAACACAACTGTCCTTCGGGGCCTTTGTGTTCTTTTGCTGAAGGTATCATGAAATTACAGACTATGTGATCTGTTACGTTTTGTAACAGCACACATAGCTACAATTTCATTTAATCATTAATTAATTCAGCAGTAACTAATAACATCAGAACTTCCTTAGCTTAGGTATACTTCACCCACCCACAAACTATATGTATGAGATTATTTGTATAGGACAAAATTGTTTAGCAATTTAGTTTGAGAATGATGTTTTCATCCGTAGCCACCTAATAGTTTATTTTTCAATTCGATATCTTTTAGGGGTCAATTCTGTTAGTGTAGGTTATTATTTATCCTTTTATTTATTTATTACAATAATTCTTACACTTGTGTTAGCCCTACACTTGCTGGGTTAACTTTCTTAGGTGTACAAGTTGTGTGGAGTTAGCTTACTAGTTGTGTTGAGTTCGCTTCTCAGTTGTGTGGAGTTAGCTTACTAGTCTTCTAGCATTTAACTTAACTACCAATATCAGTTAGTGGGAGTTCTTCACCACTAATTTAGGCTAGTAGTTGCACTTCCCTCCTCCTATATGTACATCTTTCTTATTTAATAGTTCAAGTCATTGTATTATAATGTATTGAGCATTATGGATTAAGATGGATTTCCCTATATGGTATTTTAGCTTTTCTGTTTTGTAAATCTAATGTGGTGTGCTATTATCATCTGAGATTATGCAACTTAGAACAATCTTCTTATCATTCCTTTCATGGTATCAGAGCGATAGATGATGCAAACATCCATCTGTAAGTTTTTCTTTGCAAGAAAGGGTTTATTATTTTCATGTCTTCAGAATTTTTTTGCACTTTTCTTCTACATGATATTTAATACAAAATGGAGTGCACCATTGGATTTGGAAGGTGTCAAAACCCTAGAATCAACTGTAAACTTGACCATGTTTTGACACAGTCATATGGATGCAGATCTGTACCCTCTGGGTGCATTCTTTTATCCATTGGATATAAACGTGTACCTTCTGGATGCATTCTTTTACCCTCTTGATATTTCTATTTTTGGATGCACTCTTTTATCCACTGGACGCAAATCAATACCCTCTCGGTGCATTCTTTTATCCATTGGATATAAGCGTGTACAATCCGGATGCAATGATTTACCCTCTGGACATTTAGGTTTTGGGCGCTGTTGTCGCCCTCAAAATTCCCCTCTTTTTGAAGTCAAGTTTTGACAATTTTGAGTTGGTACCTTGGAGTAATCCGTGCTTTTGCTTGAAAATATTTTCCTTCATTCAGATGTCATTGTTAATCCTTCTCTTTGGCTATGGATCGCATCGAGCCCGATATTGTTTGCAGTTTTTCATTCCATGGAGAATAATTTGAAATTCGGGCGTAAAGGTGGGGCTTTTCCTTTCAGTTTTATTTTTCCACAGTCATGAATGACAGGTGCATATCTTCCTTGTCAATTTTTGCCCCAACATCCATGGGTAGTACGTGGACATCTCTCATTGGATGTAGTGTGGCGGGTTTATCTTTCAAACTTGTCACTTTTGTTATTTGTTGCAAAAGTGTCAAATTGGCCCCGTGGCCCAAAGGATCCTAATTAGCTGAAACAAGCGGTAACGAAAGCATCCACACGTCTTAACAATGACATAACTCCAAGGGAAGGACCCAAGGGACAGTCCCCAAATGAGTGTAGGCTTTCCACGTGTCCTAGGCCCGAAAAGAAGACAGAACAAGCCCGAATCAACTAAGTATGGAAGGTTTAGTAGACGGCTCCGTGTGTCTCATCGGTGCAACTTCAGGGTCGAAGCCAAAGGTGGTTCCCTAAACTTGTGCTAGCCCTCCACGTGTCCCGGGTTCGAAAAAGGGACAGAGCTGGTTGTTTAATCGACTAAGTATAAGAGAACTGACGGAAGTCTCCACGTGTCTCTTCGGTGCAACTTTAAAGGAAGAATCAAGAGTGGGTCCCCAAGTATGCGCGGGCTCACCACGTGGTCAGAGTCAAGGAGGGGCAGAGCCGACCATTGAATCAGCTAAGTATAAAAGAACTGGTAGAAATCTCCACGTGTCCCTTCGGTGCTCTTTCAGGGGGAGGGTCCAAAAGCTGGTCCTAAACGTGCGCCAGCTCTCCACGTGTCCAATTGATGCACCTCTGAGGTTCAGGTCCAAAAAGAGTTTGCAAATGAGTAGAAATCTTCCACATGTCTCTGGGTCAGACATAAAGCCTTTGCCAAATAGAGGGACTTAGTCAAAAACACAAAAATATTGAACTGGCCCGCAAAGGGACACGTGGCCATGTTTCAAGCATTAGCAGAAAGGTGGGCCCTTTTTGCGTTTTGATGCTTTGAAAAGTCAAAGTGGGAAAGCGGGCCGTCGGAGTGATTTGGGAATTTTGGCTTTGTTTCCATAAGGGCATAAAGTATAAAGTAAGCATCGACTTTACCGTTGAAAAGTCAAAGCACGAAGGCGGGCCGTCGAAGCATTTGGGAATTTGGGATTTGTTTCCATAAAGAGATTAAAGTTATAAAGTGACCCGCGGCCCCGCTCATTCCAAGGGATAAAGTCAAATGTTGAGTCCAAATCAAAATTCAAAGTGGGGATGCGGGTCAGCAGAACAATTTGAGTTTTTGAGCCCGCATTGAAAAGAGTTAAAATTGCAAAAGTGAGTTGTGATTCCATTGCCACTCAAGTAAAGCCATGTGTCATGCCTATATCAGGAGCATATGGGTGGGCCGAAATTTTCTGAAGTGCCATTTCTCTAAAAGGCACAAAATACAAAAGGCATCCTCAGACCCGCTTCAATTTAAATCTCTCCCACATGGATGACTCAAATTCAGATTTTATAAAGGCAGGATGAACGGCTGTGATTCAATGCGTCTGGTTTTTCCGCTAGGCATGGAAATGGCCGAGGTGTTAGAGAAGTTTAGACATGGATTTCTTGAATCAGTTTCATCATTTTTTGTAACCGAAGGTAACCGTTCTTGGAAGTTATTTAATGGCTTCTCCACACCATTGTTTGTTTGGATCCTGGTACTCTGTAGATGTAATAGATTTGAAGTAATCAATACATAATTTTTTCCCTTTCTTCATCTGTTATTCCTTCTTTCCTTGTCTGAAAATTTACAAATCATCCATCTTTGCATGCTAATAAACTTTGTGTTCTTGTTTATATGATTTCTAGAACTTTGTGTTTGTGGAGTTATATTTGTTATCAAAGTGAATGATTCTATTTTTCATCTCCCTTGCTTAATACGTATAAGGTTATACTCTGTAATCTATATTTTCTGAAAGTATTGTTATGTTCTTCCTCTCTCATCTTCTTAGTTCTTCTATTCTTTCGTATTGATGATCTTTTGGGCATGAAATGTTTCAAAGTATCAGGAATCCACACTTTGAAATTTGTACATTTGTATATAAGTTTTGCTTCTTGATTTTCAATAAGAGAACCTCTCCCATTAAAGAGGAGGGACTAACTATCCCCTGACTGTGGTTTGTTAAAGTACTATTTTAAAATCCAACAGGCACATGCTTTTATCCTTTGGTCATAAGCTTGTATCATGTGGATGCACTCTTTTACCCTTTGGACATTTGGGTGTCACGTGTACCTTTAAAAAAAACATTAGCATTAAAATATTATTTTAATAAGAAAACCTTCTAGAGCTCATAACTTTTGATCCGTAGCTCAGATTAAAGTGACCGTTTTTTTGAAATTGTGTATTTTTTCGAGATCTACACATTGGTGAAATTTTTATACACATATTTTAATTATAAAAGGTACTTTTAATAATTGTAATATTTACATGCACTCAATTATAAAGTGTCAAATTTGGGAGGGTGTTGTAATAACTTGTGGAAGTAATTTTGGTTGAGCCCGACGTCTTAAAATTTTGGGTGTTGCATTCTTGTATCTATGGGTGTATACATTTATATCTCTCTTGTTTGTTGAGATATTATGGATATGTATTTTCGACACTTTTTTTGGCATGTTGACAGTCTCTCTTGTGGGGGAGCTATTCTCCTGAAGCCCAGTGTTAGTTTGTTCAGTGTTCGAGTAGTTAATTTTGGCAACTCATACAGATCTATGGTGTCACTCTACCCATTCAATAGTATGGGAGGGTGTGATTTTGATACTAATTTTTGGGTTTCGTGTCCTTAGCTTGTTACCTTAGCTTTTCTTTGATCATGAAAATCTTATTTATTTGGATCTCGTGTCCTTTCCTTTTTGCCTTGGTTATTGTTCTTGGATCATGACACACCTATTTGTAGTAGTTGATCTTGCTTCTTCAGATTTTTATCACTGCCTTGTTACCTTGGCTTTTTTTGGCATGTTGACAGTCTCTCTTGTGGGGGAGCTATTCTCCTGAAGCCCAGTGTTAGTTTTTCAGTGTTCGAGTAGGTGATTTTGGAAAATCATACAGATCTGTGGTGTCACTCTACCCATTCAACAGTATGGGATGGTGTGATGTTGATACTGATTATTCAAGTTTCATGTCCTTGCCTTGTTACCTTGGCTTTTCTTGGATCATGGCACTCCTATTTATTTGGATCTCGTGTCCTTTCCTTTTTACCTTGGTTATTGTTCTTGGATCATGACACACCTATTTGTAGTAGTTGATCTTGCTTCTTCAAATTTTTATCACTGCCTTGTTACCTTGGCTTTTCTTGGATTGTGGCACTCCTATTTATTTGGATCTCGTGCCCTTACCTTGTTGCCTTGGTTGTTCTTGGATCATGACACACCTATTTGTAGCAGTTGATCAAATTGTGTTTGGTGTTTTTTTTGCACTTTTCAACATCACTCCATTAACAGTCTCCTTGCATGGAGCTATTCTGGTGAAGCCCAGTGTCAGTTGTTTTTGAGTTTTATGATCGAACATTAGATTCATACCGCAGTGTGCACCAAACTTCTTCAACATTGTACAAGTTTTTGGAGCTGAGCTTCTTAAGATATCTTACAATAGGATTTTTCTCTCTCTACTTTGTTATTACTGGTTTTGGGTACCTTGCGGTGTCTAATTTTCCCAGTTATTGTACGTGGGTACCTCATCAGGCCTTGTTTCTGGGACCCACCTTATTTTTGGGACCCACCTTATTTTTCATCCATCTAAGTTATGATTACGGGAGGGTGTTAGTGTAGGTTATTATTTATCCTTTATTTATTTATTACGATAATTATTACAGCCCTACACATGTTGGGTTAGCTTGCTTAGGTGTACTAGTTGTGTGGAGTTAGCTTACTAATTGTGTTGAGTTAGCTTCTTAGTTATGTAGAGTTAGCTTACTAGTCTTTTGGAGTTAACTTAACTACCAATATCAGTTAGTGGGAGTTCTTCACCATTGATTTAGGTTGTAGTTTCACTTCCCTCCTCCTATATGTACATCTTTCTTATTGAATAATTCAAGTCATTGTATTGCAATGTATTGAGCATTATGAATTATGATGGATTTCCATATATGGTATTTTATCTCTTCTATTTTACAAATATAATGTGGTGTGCTATTATCATCTGAGATCGTGGCTTGGAACAATCTTCTTATCATTCCTTTAAAATCCATATTTTATAGGTTAGCCTTAAAGTAAAACTTTTCCTACAAACAACTATATAAGCAAACCTAACTCACATATTTATATGGTGCATTCAAGAGCACCTATCGCAAATATCATTCCTAAAGCACTCCAATATCTCCTAAATTACTAAAAAGCAATAAAACACTCTATGAGCAGCCCCCACATAGGTTTCAAGCATACTCAACTAGGTTATAGAGTCACGTTTACCAATACAAAGAACATCCAAGCCAAGTCAAGCTCAGCACACCAAGCCATTAGTGTATTTTCAAGTGTAATGTCTCGCATGAACATATCTAAGAAATTTTGGAATTTCCTTGAAACCCTTATACAAAATATAATAACAATCTGATTTTTATTCAAACCCTTAAGACAAACAATACAACAATTCAAAATCTTCATTTATTTATCAAATAATTACAATACAAAAATACCCAGAAGGCCCAAAGCATCTAGAAACCCTATTGGTACAAGTAGATGATGAAAAATAATTTGTCCAACCAAAGTCTAAAATTATTTTTATGTATTTTCACACCAAAAAACAAGAAAAATACCCGCATAAGTTTACACTAATTTTCTCACAAGATACGTTCTAAATGACATGAGGGGACCAAAAGGAGATGCTACAGACTAAAACTAACCAATTCCATCCATTGTTGATGCCCTAAATGTCGATCTAAAATCCAAAGGGGTGCAGACAACCCTAGAATTGGTTACACATCATGCCCTTGTTGTCCTTAAATGAATTCTTGAGTACTGTCTCTTCACTAGCTGAATTTCTTCACTTGAAATGCATTCTTGAAGTAGGAAAAGTAGAAAATGTGCCCTAACTAAACTACAAATTGAAAATATATGTGCCCTAGCTCTGATGATCCAAAATTACACTCAAATGTGACCCCTTAGTGAAGCCACTAAGAAGCTATTGAGGGTTTACATCCTAAAATTTGATCACAATGAGAGTTTTTACCTTCAAGTAATGAATGCAATGGAGGGTTTTAGTCCTTAATTCACAAATAAGCAAAATGATCAATGTTTCCCAAAAGGAGAGAGATAATAGCAAAATGATCTCCCCCAAATGACACCAACACTTCCTTTTATAACCTTTTCGTTGCTTCTCCCAAGTGGGGCACCACATATGGGCCTTTAACTTTATTTAATAAAGGGAATTTCTATTTAATCATTAAGTTCACTGAAAATAGGAAATTCACCTTTATTTAATAATAATAACATAAGTATCATTTATAAAGTCACTTTTTGACACTTAAGTTTTATTTTTTATTTTTAGACTTTATTTGAAAAAGTGACATGAAAATTCTCCATTCTCAAATATTACTTATCCTTGAGCAATTCTAGAACACCGGGATCCCAAATTCATCTCGTGGATTTGTAATTCCCAACCCTTAGCGGTGTTGGCTTCTGTTGCACTTCATTTATATGATTAAGAAGCCTTGAAATGTGTGTTCCCTTCAGATGAATCCTTCTACCCACATCATCCACAGATAAAATCCTCTAAAACTATGTTGCAATTGTTCATGACTACTAACAATAGTCTCAGGCCTATGAATACCAACTCTAGAAACATGTAATAACTACAAAACTGAAACTTCTCTTTGATTTGTAGACTAAGGGTGCACTCTTTGCAAAGCGTTAAGAATATCCTCCATCTCTTCTAAGGCCAAAGGATATCGTATCCCCTTACCACCATGCTTACATTGTGCCACTCTGTTACAGATATAAATTGAAGAGTGGGGGAGTTTCCCATTGAGCATCATGATAATTCCTGGAATTTTGGAAACCATTACAACTGCACTACAAGTTGATGTCCTCATAGAATGACGCAAATTAGATTATACATAGGTTGGAATGAAGTTGTAACAATCATAAATCATTTGAAACCATATCCACATCAACAATATAGGAGTTGGTCTAATCATTTTCATTAGATATAAAGACTAAAATCCATTAAAAACACCACAATGCAAGATAAACCTCTTACATTATGCAATCATGTAGCTATAGATGACCGAAAACAATAGTCTAGAGTAAAAAACCTCAAAGATCAGCAAAACAAATATGGTACAACATTACTAATATTGGAGTTCCTCTTTAAAAATTAGCTTTGTCAGCAATTTGGAGGTTGGAAATGACCCAAAGAAGACTAAAAATCCTACAGCAATCATGAACCCACTCATGAAACTCTAAAAAATTAGAAACTCTATGACTAAAAACACTGGTATAACTATGAATACTGAATTATAATGGCTGGACATGGTGATGACAACAACACAAAAAATTAGTATCATTTTTGTCCTAATGATAAAGTCTTCTTTTTCTTACTAATCTCTTTTACTTGTTCTTGTGAGAGTCTTATCTCTCATCTCTAGTTGTTGCAATTGGATTTCCCCTGTATGTCCTTTTCAGAACTTTCTTGTTCAATCACTTTTTCACTCTCTCATGTTTCCATGATGACTCAGAGGAAATTGTCTTCTATTTTTATATCCTTATCAATCATCTATTCAATTGTTACTGTCGTACTATAATCTTGTTTCACTTCCTTGCATTACTTCTCATATATATGAGTGTGATGGACTAAACCATGTTTATGCCTTTTCTTTTCTATATCCTTCATTCCTGGACCTACACATATGACAAACACATTAAGGAAAACAAGAGCTTTCCAAAACACTCTTTATCTAATTCATCATGCCTTATAGACATGTTAATTGGTTTTATTCTATTGCTTGCATTTTCCTCATAATTTCCACCCATATGATGGACTCTCAAAGGTTCATTCATGTTTCCCCAAGCACGGATGTAGCCATAGCATTAAATTTTCTTGCTTACAAACAACATTGTAGTGGCTATAAACTCTTTTGTAACAACGGAAAACAATTCCTCATTAATAGTAGGTAGAAAATCCTTTCGCCTTGTGAATGAAAAAAAATTTTTGACTGTCACAAAAAGTGTTGAGGGGTTGGTTTTGTTGCAAATCATGATAAAAAATAATACGAAAAAAATTGTCATACTTTGGATTATTCACAAAATTCATAAATGATAGTGGTATAGGGGCTGAAATCAACTATATAGTGACTGAAAGTTCATCAACAATGGCAACAAATGGAGATTACTCAAACGTATGACTAAAATTACTTATATGGCTACATACAAATTGTTGAGCTGGTTGGAAATGAGGATGGAAATAACTCTCCAACCTAGAATGTTGAATCCTTTTTCAAGAAACGTATCCTCTTTGAGTTCCCCTTCATACCATGTGACTAAAATTTCCTCAAAAATAGCGTCAAACTAAAAATCACTCACTCTAATGACTGAAACTACTTGCATGGTAACAAGTACATAAAGATCATATGGATTACCCACTTTCCCTATCAAATATCTTGCTTCCCCAAAAATGGTGACTATCCTCATAGGCTTTCCCTTGTTTTATCTTCAAAGATCACCCATATCCCAAACTTTTATGTACATGTAATTTGTAACTTGTATGAAAGTATTTATGTGCCCTTTACCCCTCAAAGGGTTCTTCAATCTATCGCCATGTCCATGATGACCAAAAATTTGTCGTGATATATCATGAAGCATCAAACTTGACATAAGATCATTCTTTTAAACATGTTTCCCATGATGAAAACACATATGAAATGACATAGCAGGAAGCAATAAATCCATAACAATTCCATACCTTTGGTTTTCCATGACTTGTTCACCTTCCTTTTCCAAATGAAGAATGATTGGGATTTCTTCAATGCCTCCATCCTTGTGATTTAGAATTTTTGAGTTAGGATCAACATACTTCTTCCTCTTAGACTCTTCACATTCATCAAGT
The DNA here is from genome assembly GCA_019776745.2 of Taxus chinensis. Classification (NCBI taxonomy): domain Eukaryota; kingdom Viridiplantae; phylum Streptophyta; class Pinopsida; order Cupressales; family Taxaceae; genus Taxus; species Taxus chinensis. The sequence goes on along the minus strand of CM034146.1, from coordinate 313,141,314 downwards.
GAATCCCTTTCTACCTTGACTTCATCCATATTTTGTTGACACATGCATGGAGCATATTCATGGTTATTTCCAAAGTCATGAACACCATCAGCTTGATACTTATTGATTGTTGGTATAAAAATTCCAACAAGCTGAACATCAACATTATCATCTGGCCATTGGGCTTTAACCACAAAATTCTCTCCGCAATCTTGCAAATCTGACTTTCCTTCTTTCTTTGGTTTATGCTCTATGATTTCTCCCTCTTCCCTCATCATCAAGGGACAATTATTTTCCCTAATTTCATGTAAGTGTTTTTTTCTCTCGAGAGGCTATCAATTTAGCTTATTTATCTCTTCTTATCCATTCGTCGTACCTTTTTTGGGTCTTCATTACATCTTCTACACTTGAAAAACTAAATTCCTTTTTCTCTTCAACCCCTGAATTTTATTCATTTGAATCCATACCTTTTCCTTCAGAGGAATCTTCCTCTTCAACTTGCATGGTGCATTCTTCTATGTGCTGCTCCTCCTCACCTTCTTGTAGCTCTAATTGTTCTTTTTCCTCATGTTCCACCATCAAAATGTCTTCCTTAACAAATTTTGGTGTTTTTGGTTCTTTCTCTTCTTTCTACAACCTTTTTTTTACTGTTATAATCGTATCACCACCATTGGAATGGGATCCAAACTTTCTTCCGTTTATAAGAAGTTTACTAAAAAAATGGTCGATTAGTTGTTGTCCTCATGATTCACAGGGTGGGAATATCACCTGCTTTGATACTTCTGTAATGTCCCGTATGAGATAAATCTAAGAAATTGTGGAATTTTCCTAAACCCTTATATAGAATATAACAACAATCTAATTTTTATGCAAACCCTTAAGACAAAAATACAAAAAATGAAATCTTCCTTTATTTATCAAATAACCACAATACAAAAATACCCAGAAGGCCAAAAGCATCTAAAAACCCACTTGGTATAAATAGATGATGAAAAATATTTGTCCAAGCAAAGTTTGAATTTATTTTTATTTATTTTCACACCATAAAACAAGAAAAATATTCGCATAAGATAACAACAATTTTCTCACAAAAAACACTCTAGATGATAAGAAGAGACCAAAAGGAGATGCTGCAAATTGAAACTAACTAATTTTGTCCATTGTTGATGCCCTAAATGTTGATTTGAAATCCAAAGGGGTGTAGGTAGCCTTAGAAATGGTTGTAAATAGTGCCATAACTGTCCTTGACTAAAGTTTGGTGGATTGTCTCTCCACTAGCTGAATTTCTTCTCTTGAAACACAGATCTGAAGTGGGAAAAGTAGAAAATGTGCCTTATTTGAACTGTAAACTGACAAAAATTCAAAATAGACATGCCCTAGCTTTGATGATCTAAAAATACGCTCAAATGTGACCCCTGAGTGAAGACACTAAGAAGATATTAAGGGTTTTCACCTTCAAATCTGATCACAATGAGGGTTTCTATCTTTAAGTGATGAATACAATGGAGGGTTTTCATCCTTAATGCACAAACAAGCAAAATGCTTAACATTTCCCTAAAGGAGAGAGATAATAGACAAAAGATCTCCCACAAATGACATCAACACTTCCTTTTATAACCTTTTTGTTACTTCTCCCATGTGAGGTGCCACATATGGGCCTTTAACTTTATTTAATAAACGGACTTTCTATTTAATCATTGATTTCACTTAAAATAGAAAAGTTACCTTTATTTAATAATAATATAACATAAGTGTATTTTATAAAGTCACTTTTTGACACTTTAGTTATATTATTATTTTTTAGGCTTTATTTAAAAAGGGGACATGCCATCAAGTGATCAAATTGTTGAAGCTAGTTACATCCATATTGATATCACATTCTAGGTGGAATACTACATGCAATTTGAGACCTCTTAAGAGTATTGCTAACATAGATAGTGTATGGATTGCACTTCAACATACCACTAACCTTTTTGCAAGGTCTCCTACCCATGGTTAATGTTTGAAGCTATTTCACACAAAGATAATTACATCACATTTAGTTACAAGGACACAAAAAGATGTTAGAATGCCAACACATCATCGTATGAAACCATTCACTAGGTAACAAACTGTCTGGCGCTCCCATACATCCACAATTTTTTTTTCCTTGCTCAATTTTACACTCTACATCTACAAATGGAGTACTTACAGATCATTTCCAACTTGTATAGTCATACAACACTATCAAATCAACTTCTCGAATCTGTAATTGGCTAAGTGTGCCCTCTTATTTCTGTTTTCACCTTCTTAGTAATCATTTCTATATTTTATCAAGAAAAATACTATAAATGGTATATTATGAATTTATAATTAATGATCATATTTAATTGCTTTAAATGCACTTGTTATTATTAACCTTGATCCTATGAATAAATAGGAATACATATAGTCCACCTTATTTATTTAGGGTTAAATCATTTAGTGAACCTGTTTATTGATCGAATCCAACTTCTCTCACCCTAGGGTTTATGACTACATCTTCTAGGGTTTATATTCATATTTAATTCTGATTCCTATCTATTTCATGACCCAAATACGCTTTTTAGAAAATTTCCCTAGGCTTTCATTTTTGGTTATCCTATTAGGCATCTTCCTAGGGTTTCTTTGAGACAAAAACACCTTTAGTGGAATATATAAAACTTAATGATTTTATTTGTAAATCCCTTAGAGGTTTTTCTTCATTTTAAAAAATTAGGCAAAAACCTCTTTTTGTTTCCCCTAATTTTTAACATAATTTCCATAATTCAAAAATATTTATTTTATATAACAAGGGCATAATAGATGAAAGACACGATTACTTTCAAACCTCTTTGAGCTTTTTTTCCATCACATTAAGGTACCCAAAAACCTCTTTTTGTTTCATAAGATTCATTTTCTATTTTTAGCATGTTTTATTGATTTGGCAAATAACATTTTTTTTGTTGTAAAATTCACTTTTGATATTTTCAACTTTGGGATTACTCTTATTATTCTCCAAGCCTCTTAGTCTTGGCTCTATCCTCTATGACATACTAATTTTTGTCCTTTTATTTGCTACTTAATGCATGATTCATTTTATATTCCTAGGAATTATTCTCCTTTGCACTTTCATGGCTTGGTTTTTTTCCATCACATTAAGGTGCCCAAAAAAATCTTTTATTTCACAAAATTCGTTTCGCAGAGGCTCTCTTTGTGGAATTGCAACAAACAATTATATATCCCATTGTGGATCCCTAATGCAGAATCTCTTATCCTTGATATATGAATTCATTTAGTATGAAGCTAATTGGCTTCTCTCCCCTCCTCGAGGCTCCCTTTACTAGTGATCTAACAACTGTACCTACTATTATGCATAAACATGATACACCTTCTAATAATGGTTGTAATTTTAACGATGGTTCCAGTAACACTTCTAATGATATTGGACATGATGATGCTTCTTTTCCTCCTGTACAAGATCTCATGAAAAATGATGGCAATGCATATTTATCTTCTCTTGAAATGATACAATTATATCAATAACAAATTATATAGTTTAATATCCTCTTTCTTCTTCTTTTATTGCTATGGGAAATGATATAATTGAATGTGCAATTATACATAATGCATCTACTTGTGATACTTCTCTTATACATGATTATGTGGACACTGCTTGCACTGACTCTCTTTCCCCCATTGCAATAGAACTTATTACAAATGCTCTTTTTTCTACTCCAAATGATGTACTTGCTTCTTCCATTCTTGTTATGAATGATTTGCATGCTACTATTGATGATGTATTTATTGATCCTACATGTGATGCTAGACTGTAGTTCATGATGTTACATCCTTGCATACCTTTAATGGCCCCATTGAGATACCTCCTCTCCTACCTCTAGCATTTCATCTTCTATGGATATACCTAACATTTATCCATTATCTACAATGCCTATATCTTTGGGGGTAACCCATACTATCGATCAACGTGTTATAATGTCTATGGATTTTACATATATTACTTTGAATAAGCTTAAGTATGCATATAATGCTCCCAATGCACCTAGATCTCTAGGAAAATAGAATGATCACAAGGTTGAAGCTAACATTATTATTCGAGACATATCTTAACCTAAAACAATTTAATTACATTTTTCTCCTTATAGGAAATTCACATAATTTCCCTCCTCACCTTAAATGCACATTCAAAAGTTTTTAGAGTGTAATCTTATATATATCTCTCTCTTCCTATTGAGGTTGATACAAGTAGCCTCATGGTAACTATTTTTACTCTTTGGCCTATTGTACTTCAATAGAGATATTGGACACTTTACAAAAAAATGCTTTAGGATTTGTCATGACTTGTAAAATCTTATTGATGTCAATGTTACTCATGGACCTACTCTAATTAAACATGTTATCATTGTGTTTGCTACTATTGATTTTATTCTGTTAATTTTGTTACCAATGGATTGCATGCCACTATTGATAAGGTACATATTCACCTTCCATGTATGGCCAAGCCTTTAATTCATCTTCACCTCGAGCGTTCAGTTACAATTATTATCTTCTTGTGTCATGTCACAAACGTGTTATTTCTAAATCCTAAGTTCAAATCAATATATCTTACTCCTAGTGTGCACAGTGTCATTTTCAAGCTCAAGCCTCCTTGTTCTCCCAATCTCATCATAGTGTAGATTTTTATTTTTCTCTTGCTTCGTTACGAATATTCCAAAAATACATAAACATTCAAATAATCTATTAAACACAAAAAACATTCATATATTTTCAAAATACAAAATCAAGACCTACATATGGATTGATTTTCTAGTTATTTACTTTCCACATTTCATTTTTCATATTGGTTACATAGATAACATAGTCTAAATGAGTTTTATGCACACGTTCACGAGGTACTTGAGCATGATATAGGACATACACATGAATATACAATACATAGATGTGAGATATCTCCTCTTACCTAGTGGCTAGTAAACATTTGTGGAATCTCTTACGATGTCAGATGTTATTGTTTTATTATATAGAGTTATTTCACATTCTCATTATGCTCATTTTCTATATTGTGATATGAGTTATTTTTTCAAACCAATGTGGCTAACACACGTGCTTTGTGTAGCTCTAGAATCTCTTGCACTACATGCCTCCAAGCTATTGTTTACTATTGTATCCAATTATTTACTTGTTTGTATGCTTGTTTCATGTATGTGACCTCTAACCTTTACTATGTGTGTCTTTATGACACGCTGGTGTCCCTTGTTTACAACCTATATTGTGTTTTCTCATGTTTGTTTGTGTATACAACACTTAATGTCTCTTGTATATAGTTTTTTGCCTTTACTATGACTAACATATGTGGAAATACTTATGTACTTGTTTTTTGCCATGATTTCATACTTGTATGTTTGTTTTGCTTTTACTCATTTACTTATACAATTTATTACCCTTGTGCTTGTTTGTTAGTATGATTTGTTTTCTTTGCTTATGTGTCATGGTTTCTACCATACACTCTTTTGTAGGAACAAGATTATATTAGTGGCCACCTACAATAGCCCTCCATGTGACCCAACATTAAATATTAGATACATTTGACATGGATACACATAATTTATTTTAATCCAAGCATTATATTTGCACATCTCACTCGTCTCAAAAGAGGGGGAATTTAGTGGAGTTTATTACACAAATATCTAATGTACATCAGGAATAAAGACAAAATTTATAATTCAAGAAAAAAATGGGATAGGGTATAAATACTCAAAAATATAATCAAATACAAAACATGAACATATTACACATAGGGAAAAAACCATCCTCTTAAGGACAAAATCGCTAGACATTACAGTCTAGGATGGATGTTTTCATCTTAGGTTAGCTTCTCAATAGATTTAAAATTTCTCATATTCTCACATAAAGTTACACATTTTTGATACACGTTCAAATTTATTTGGCCCATTCTAGGGTTGGGTCTACTACATTTTAGTACAGAATGTGGGGGTTTGATTACTTTATTCCTTTTCAACACTACACAACTTGAACACCATTTTGCTAATATAGGGTATGGGGTCACAAGACTTCTTATCCTTCTACTATTCAATATTGCACATATGATACTCACAGTCATCACATTGTAGTGGCATGTGGAAATTCATTCTCTTTCATAGATTTTTTATTTTTCACTTGGACCTTGATTCACCTATAGTAGTGTGGTCCATGGGTAGAAGAGTTTTGGGGTGACTATAAATTCTTGTGATAATATTAATCTCACTCTCTTTGGAAGGTTATATAGGATGAATAGACACTTATGACACCCTTCATCTTTATTGGGATGACTATAAAGTCCCACGACACTTCTTTTGGTTTTGAGTCAAGTGACACTCGACTCATTTTGGATATAAGATCTCCATCTACAAATTGGGGATTGATCACCCCCAATCCTTCAGTGGTCATTTCTAACCCACAACTCTAAGTACAACAAAAATTGGGAGCTTATTCTCTAGAAAAACAAACATGTTTACTCCTTCCATGCTTTTGTATCATTCACTATACTAGTTACAAATTCAATTTTCAAGTTACCAACATATTTTAAAAGATAAGTTAAACTTCAAATATTGTTATGGACATGACTACACTTTATGTTTTAAGTTTCAACATGAAGCATGTTATCATGGAAGAAAAATCAAACTCCTCAAGAAAATAAAAAGTGTACTTACACACTCAAGTGTTTTTTCCTTTAAACATGTAAATGTCATTTCATATGTAAAAGGGGGCAAATGTAGACACCTAAATTTAACAATGATAAATTTGAATTTCTCCCTAGATCATGACTTGTATACACATTCCAAGACCAAGTGACATTCTCTTATCTCTATTACATGAACTATTTAGTTTCACACTACTCATTCACTCATAGAACTATATACATTAGTCCACAATAACGTATTCCTCCTACACATCATTCAAAAAAAAATCATAATCCCACAAACCACTTATATGGGACCATTCATTTAGGACCAAACAAACCGCTAACTAACCAGTGAATGGTCACTTTTTCAATTCAATGTTTTTTATGGGGTGGTTCATACCCTATACGTTGGCCTTAATGCAAAACTTTACATACAAACACTTATATAAGAAATTTTAACTCACCTATTTACCTCACTTCACACTTTCAAGAGTACCTATCGTAAATACCATTCCTAAATCACTCCATGATATCTAAATTACTAATAAGAAGAAACACACTCTAGGAGCATCCCCTACATAGGTTTGAATCACACTCAACCAAGTTATAGAGTCACACTTCCAAAGTTAGGGACTCTCTAAGACAAGACAAGCTAAGTACACTTAGCCATTGTTGCATTATGGAGTGATCAAATTATTGAAGCTAGTTGAATCCATATAGATATCACATGTTAAGTGGGGAACTACACTTGGTTTTAGTCCTCTTTAAAGTATTTACAATGTAGGTGGTGTCAGATTGCACTTTAACAAAAGCACTAACCTTTTTTTTGGGTCTCTTACATATGGTTAGGGTTTGAAGATATTTCACATCACATAAAGGGTTTCACACATGCGTGACACCTAGGGTTTCAGAGTGAAGCACATCATAGTTAGTAGCAAGGACACAAAAATTTACAGAGCACTAGCACATCGCCACATAAAACTTTTTGTTAGGTACTAAATCATCTGACACTTTCATACATCTCTAATGATTTTTTCCTTGAACAATTTTGCACTCTAGATCCATATAAAAAGTAATAGTAGAACATTTCCAACCTATATAGTCATATAACACTACTTGATCAACTTCTTAAGTATATATTCATCTGAGTGCACCCTATTTCTTTTGTTTTCACCTTCTTGGCAATTATTTATATATTATATCTTGCAAATTATTATAAATGTTACATTTTAATTCAAACATTAATGTTTATTAGTTATTCTAAATGAACTATGTGTTGCTAATCCTTAATCCTATGAATAAATAAGAATACATATACCCTGCCTTACTTATTTATTTAAGTTTGAATCACCAACTTACCTAATGTAATGAACGTAATTTTAATATAAAGAAAATACCTATGAAGGGGAGAAGACCTTATCTTTGTGCACTTTATTTTCATGGTATAAGGAGTCATGTAGATGTTTTTTTGGTACAAAATGAATTATACTATTATGTAACATGTGATCTTGTTACATCACCAATTTCATTTCATGTGTTTAATTAGAGGGGAAAGTGGGTTTTAAATTAATTTAGTATAAATATAGCTTGTACTAACTGTAGACACTAAATCACACACTTTGGGTACTATTTAGTCTCGATCTCATACTATTATTCATATGGTTTTTGAGTAAAGAAAGTACTAATTAACCCATATCCTTTGGCCTTTTTACTTTGCTTTCAGTCGTCACTGCCAACCTTCAACACATACTTGCCTAGTCTATTTTTGTCATTCCACATCATTCTACCCCTAACTGGGGCACCCATCCCATTACTGGGGCATCCTAGGTGCCTTGGTCCCATTCAGGGCACCCCGATCCTTTCTCCACTTTACACCCACCTTTTGGGAACTTTCTAGCTGTTTGAGCTTTCCAAATTTTTAGTGGTCACCCTCTTCAGGGTCAATTACAAAATTAGAACAAGAGAACCATATAAATATAAAGTTATGAGACCATAATGAGGGACCAAGCACTAGGCATGTTACTATCATCACCTAAGGTTACAATCCATCAAAGGCTCCATTTACATCCATCTAACTCCATCACAAGGGACAATGCTGGTTCATCTACATCACACTAAATAGGAGGGACATTTATTCTATTCCATCCACCATTTATTACATTTCTACATCTAATTATAGCTCGCTACTTCACAAAGTGTGATTGACACAAGAGCACCTAGGGCATGACTTTCACACACTCACTTAGAACTACATTTGGTTCTGAAATGTAGTGCAACACTCAGCTAGTAAGTCCACCATTTTGGCCACTGAGGATAGTCCAACCCTTCATATGCATCTTTATTTTTTTAGGGTTTTGATGTTTGTCTTGGGGTTTTACATGTTTCTTCTTCATCACTGATTACCAGCGACATCCAACACAGTGCAGTGAAATACACGCGACATGAAGCGAAGGCCTCAGATCATCTAATGACCCTATATGTTTAGTTTATAGACCTCCTGCATAGACTAGGGCACCCAAATATTAGACTAGGGTTTCCTAGGCACCTTCATCCTTCCCCATGCACCCCAATCTACTTAGATAGCTCAGATCTACCCTTTTCTGAGCTCCTGTGTGGTCGTTCATGCATTCTGTTCATCTGGTCTATTTTGCAATACAATCTTGAGGCATCATCAAATCAACTTAGCTCTTTCCAACCCTTCTTTACACATTAGGGTTTCATATTTTATCTACTTATTTTATTAGGTCATTTACCTTATTTATTTAGTTGTTATTTACTATTTTGCATAACATTTAGATTAAACTAAATTAGGCATCCATATTTCCATTTTAGTTTAATCATTTTAGTGAACCCCACATATTTCACGCTTCGGATCCTCATCTTTATTCTATCACGGGTCATAAAGTTTCTCAAGTTCCTTTGTTTGATTTGCTTAAAATACATCATGACTGCCAGGTTGTTCTAAAAAAATAACTAGAATTTATATGTCGTCATAAAGATATGCTGCTAAACAAAATGAGTCCTATCTTCCACCGTCTATCTGACGACCCTAGTCCTAGTGTTCCTCCATATAATCAACCCCTATTGGACTCAATTCAAGATCTACATGATTTATTTCAAGACAAATTTAAGGCCATGGAATCCACGATTACATTTCTCAAATCTAAAATTCAACAGCTTAATGATGCTTCTCAAGTGCATGTTGGCTCTCCTTCTACATATCATCCTCATTCTATGTCTTCTACATGTGCTCATGTTACCGAACAACAAATCTTGTCTCTTCCCACACCTATAATGTTTCAATCAATGCTATGCAACAAGATATTCTTCCGAATCTCATCACTCATCAATTAATTAGCTTACCATCTACTCATTGTTATCCTCCTTATCGGCTTGCTAAATATCAAGGTCTTATATATTGCGATTATCATCAAATCAATGGACATACTAACAACAATTTCTATGATTTACATCGAAGAATCAAGCATCTTGAGCATCAAGGTTTCATCTTATTCACCGTGCAACGTTTTGTTACATGGTCCTCTCCACTTGTTACATCTCAATAGATTCTTAAATGTGATTTGTATAATAAGGAAAGCCAAGATCTACCTAAGCAACCACCTACGGTATCACCAAGTCAACATAAAAAACCTCCTTTAAAAATTAGTTCCACATCTCTTTCTCTCAATTCATCCAAAACATTACCAAGTCAAATTACACAAACTCCTCTTAAGAATGAGCTCACTACTCCTCCATTAAAGGTATCTACGACATCACCAAGCCATGTTGAGCAACCACCTTCTATATTTAAACTTGTAATTCCATCATCTGCTATAGACCATACCTATGTCGATGACTAGGACCTAGATGAAGCTTACTATGATGATGAACCACTTGATGGTCACACTCCTCTATTACTTCAGTGTCCCATCCACTTAGTGTCTTTTGACTAGAATTCCATCGCTTACATACTTGGGGGGCATAACATCTAACACATCCCCCTTCTCATCTTAGCATCAACACATCTCTCATACTTACATAGTCATACATCCATCTCATAACATAGGCATACTCATCCACATTTTAGTGTTGACCATTACCTGATGGCACACTCTTGTGCTTCGGTTCACACTTGACTGTTAAAGGCATACTACACATGAACCCCACACACTGCACAATAGATACTACACACCACGACTCTTCATACATTTCACATCATATGTCTTACATATCACATCATATACTCTATATTTGCGCTACATCTATACATCATACATCTGTTGAGTTATGGAGCTCAATTACTTTAGTTTAACATGTAATGTGAAACTTGCTGGAAAACACAATAACCATCATCGGTTAGGAGGGATCGGAATCAGTCACCTAGGACCAACATCGGTCAGGCAAGGAGGAACCTACATCGCTTAGGGATAATCGATGTCGGTTACCTGTGCGAGAATGTTTTAATTAACTCTCATGAATTAGATCTATTTTTAGCATTAAATTATACATATTGATTGTAATTGCATGGCTAAGTGCACTAAGTCTATAAACGACTATATAAGCATAAAAACTAGGGTTTATAAGTAATGATTAACAAGAATTAAGAGAACTTGCAAAATTTGGTGAGAGAGAGAATTCTTGGTGATGAAGCAAAAGCTTGAGAGAAAGAAAGTATTATACATCTGAGAGGTGTGGAAGGTTGTAAATCTTCAATTGTATATCTTGTCAAAGCTTTGGATAATAGATTGGCTTGTTTCTTGGTGGATGTAGCCCACACTGGGTGAACCACGTTAAATCTGGTGTTGATTTATGTCTCTTGTTTTGTATATTTCTTCTGGTAGAATATCCACTTTTATTTGCATGTATGCTTAGATATGATTTATTACATGTACAACAGGTGTGCTAACCCCAACAACTGGTATCAGATCTTTGTTTGAGGGTTTTGTGTGTTGTCGGATTTACTCACAGAGGGTTTTTTGATTGAGTGGGAGCTACAACAATGGTAGAAGAAAACAAATACAAGGTAGAGAAGTTTGATGACCGTAATTATCAATTATGGAAGAAGCAGATTGAGGATTATCTGTATCAAAGATATTTGTATTTACCATTGGATGATAAGTCTAGACCTACGAAGATGACTGATGAAGAATGGAAGATTCTTGACAGAAAGGCTTTGGGATCTATAAGATTAAGCCTGACAGCATCCATGCCTTCGAATATTACAGAAGTGACTTCTATGGTAGAGTTAATGAAATCTCTTGCTAATTTATATGAAAAACCTAGTGCTTCAAATAAATTTATTTGATGAAGAAACTATTTAGTTCTAAGATGCATGAAGGTGGATCTGCATCTAGTCATTTGAATGATTTCCGATCTATTGTAAATCAGATAAAATTAGTTGAAATACCATTGGAGGATGAAGTAAAAACACTTTTATTCTTATGTTCTTTTCCTGATAGTTGGGATAACTTGGTAATGGTTGTTAGTAATACAACATCTGCTAATAATATTTTGAAGTTTGATGATGTGGTTAGTATAATATTGAATGAAGAAATTCACAGGAAGAATACAGAGGAATCATCATCTAGAAATGCTTTGAATGTAGAAAGAAGGGGCAAGAAGAAGGAGAGATCCAAGAGTAAGAGTAATGGGAAATCAAAGTCAAGAGATAGCATATCTAAATCTAGAAGTAAGAGAATTACTTGTTGGAAATGTGGAAAGAAAGGACATGCAAAGAAATATTGTTGGTCAAATGACAAAGAGAACCAACAACTATACAAAGGTAAAGAAGAAAATCTTGCTACATCAAAGGTAATGCAAGATGCTCTTATTCTTTCTTTAGATAATAGAAATGAATCATGGGTTTTATATTCAGGAGCTTCTTTCCATGCAACCCCTAATAAGGGTTATTTCAGAAATTATGTCCAGGGCAATTTTGGGCATGTTTATTTGGGTGATGATGAACCTTGTAGTATTACTGGTAAAGGAGAAGTTCATCTAAAATTACAGAATGAAAATACATGGGTATTGAAAGATGTGAGGCAAGTGCCAAGCCTTAGGAAGAATCCTATTTCTACAGGGAAACTAGGTGAATCTGGTTGTATGGTTACTTTTATAGGAGACTCTTAGAAATTCAACAAGGATGCTCTTATTGTGGAAAGAGGTAAGAAGGTAGGAATGTTATATTTATCTACCTGTGTTACTGATTCCTATTCTACATTATCTACTTCAGATTCAAATGCATGCATGTGGCATAACTGACTGGGCCATATGAGTCAAAAAGGAATGCAAATCTTAAAGGCTAAGGGTAAATTATCAGATTTGAAAAATTTAGATCTTGATTGCTGTGAGCGTTGTATCTTTGGAAAAAAAAAGAGTGAGATTTCTCAAAGTTGGGGCAACTAAGAAGGACTAGAAATTGGAGCTTTTACACTAAGATGTGTGGGGACTAGTTTAGGTAGCTTCTCATGGTGGATCCTAGTACTATGTTACTTTCATTGATGATGCTACAAGAAAGGTATGGGTTTATTGTATTAAACGTAAATCTAATGTTTTTGAGACTTTTAAAAGATGGAAAGCCCTTGTTGAGAATGAATCAAATTCTAAGTTAAAGTGCCTTAGATCTGACAATGGTGGTGAATACTGTAATAAGGATTTCAATGATTATTGTTCAGTGAATGGGATACGTAGAGAAATAACGGTTCCAAGAACACCACAGGAGAATCGTGTTGCAGAAAGAATGAACAAGACAATCATGGAACGTGCTAGAAGTATGATGATACATTTTGGATTGCCTTTGTAGTTTTGGGCAGAAGTAGTTGATACAAAGGTTTATTTGATTAACCACGGGCCTTCAAGTTCACTAGATGGAGGAATACTAGAGGAAGCTTGGACCAAAAAAGATTTATTTTCTTAAATTTTTTGGTTAAGAAGCTTTTGTGCATGTTGATAAGGAAAATAGAAAAAAGATGGATGCAAAATCCAAGAGATGCACTTTCATTGGTTATGGATTTGGTGATTTCGGTTTCCATTTTTGGGATTTAGAGAATTCTAAAATTATTAGGAGTCGTGATGTTGAATGGAATGAAAAGAGAATGTACAGGGATCAAATTTTGGTACCCAAGGATGAACCGGTTGAGAAGTTTGTAAATGAAAATGAATTCTCAGATTTAAAAGTATTACCTACAGGGTTACACAGTAACCGGTGTCAGTTGACCCTTGACTGGCATCGGTCAAAAGAACCGGTATGGGTTACAGAAGATCCAAGATGGAATTGGTTATCATAGCCGACGTCGGTTAGAGGTGACCAACATCGGTCACTGTCATATTTGGATAGGAATGTCCATGAGGTCTAGATTGAGCCTCTGGTACTCCAAACTCTTGTGAGAAGGTCACAAAGGGTAAGTAAACCTCTAGAAAGATTTACACCTTCTCTATTTTATCTATTATTGACTGATAATGGTGAACCATATAGCTTTGAAGAAGTAAAGTAGGTTAAGACCCACGTCTAGTGGGAGCATGGCATGAATGAGGAGATGGAATCCTTAGAACAGAACCAGACTTAGGATTTGGTTAAGTTTCCATCAGGTAAGAGAACATTGCATAACAAGTGGGTTTACAGAATTAAGGAAGAAGAGGATAGACAGAAAAGATACAAGATAAGGCTTGTAGTAAAGGGATTTGCATAGAAAGTAGGTATTGAATTTGGTGAAATATTTTATCCTATTGTTAAAATGACTTCTATTCATACTGTATTGAGCTTAGTTGTAGTAGAATATTTACATTTAGAGCAACTAGATGTGAAGATGGCTTTTCTTCATGGTGATTTGGATGAAGAGATTTATATGTAGCAACCACTTGGGTATGAAGTCAAGGGTAAGGAGAAATTAGTGTGTAGGTTGAAAAAGAGGCTATATGGGCTCAAGCAAGCTCCAAGGAAATGGTACATTAGGTTTGATAGTTTTATGCATGAGCATGGTTACTTGAGATGTGAATCTAACCATTGTGTTTATTTCAAGAAGCTTAAAAATGGGAGCTATAATATTTTGTTACTGTATGTGGATGATATGCTTATTGTAGGATCTAGTATGTAGGACATTAGTGTGTTTAAAGGAAAGCTAGCTCACACATTTTCTATGAAGGATTTAGGAGCTGCAAAAAGAATCCTTGACATGCAAATACACAGAGACAAGAAAAATAAGAAATTGTATTTGTCTCAGGAAGATTATATCTACAAGGTGTTAGAAAGGTTCAACATGCAGAATGCAAAACCTGTTAGTACACCTATGGTTGGACACTTCAAATTGAGAAAATATCAGTTTCCATCATCACAAGAGGAGGTCAAATACATGACATGAGTGCCATATACTTTAGAAGTTGGGAGTCTCATGTATGTTATAGTTTTTACCAGACCAGACATTGCACATGTAGTTGGAGTTGTGAGTAGATATATGATCAATCCAGGTAAAGAGCATTGGAAAGCAATCCAATGGATACTCAAGTATTTGAAAGGGACATCTAGCATGTAGTTATGCTATGGAGGATTAGATATTTCATTATGTGGCTATGGTGATTCGGATATGGTTGGAGATCTAGATGGTAGGAGGAGCACTACTGGATATATTTTCACAGTAGGTGGGATGACAGTTAGCTAGATTTCAAGATTACAGAAGGTTGTGGCTTTGTCTACTACAGAGGCAGAGTATGTTGCAGCTACAGAGGCTAACAAGGAGATGATATGGATGAGTAGGTTAATGGAAGAGTTGGGAAAAGAGCAAGGTGATTGTAAATGGTTCATTGACAGTCAGAGTGTAATTCATTTGGCAAAGAACTCAATGTTTCATTCGAGAACGAAACACATTCAGTTGAGGTATCACTTCATACGGAAGGTATTGGAGGATGAACAGTTGAATCTGGAAAAGATTCATATGAGTAAGAACCCTGTGGATATGCTAACGAAGCCATTAGCAAAGGAGAAGATGGATCTACACTCCACTTTTGTTGGTCTTCGAGTTTGAGACTTGAAGAGGAAGAAACAAAGCTAAGGAAGGATGTAAAAATGATGTTGTACAAGTATGGTGCAGTAATTAATCTCCAAGTGGGAGATTGTTGATTTATGGAGCTCAATTACTTCAGTTTAGCATACAATGTGAAACTAGCTAGAAAACACAATAATCATCATTGGTTAGGAGGGACTGGCATCAGTCACCTAGAATTGACATCGGTTAGTCAAGGAGGAACCGACATTGGTTAGGGATAACCGACGTCGGTTACCTATGCGAGGATGTTTTAATTAACTCTCAGGAATTAGATCTATTTTTAGCATTAAAGTATATCTATTGATTGTAATTACATGGCTAAGTGCCCTAAGTCTATAAACGACTATAGAAGCATAAAAGCTAGGGTTTCGAAGTAATGATTAATAAGAATTAAGAGAACTTGCAAAATTTGGTGAGAGAGAGAATTCTTGGTGATGAAGCAAAAGCTTGAGAGAAAGAAAGTAATGTACATCTGAGAGGTGTGGAAGGTTTTAAATCTTCAATTGTATATCTTGTCAAAGATTTGGATAATACATTGGCTTGTTTCTTGGTGGACGTAGCCCACACTAGGTGAACCACGTTAAATCTAGTGTTGTTTTATGTCTCTTGTTTTGTATATTTCTTCTGGTATAATATCTACTTTTATTTGCATGTATGCTTAGATATGATTTATTATCTGTACAACTAGTGTGCTAACCCCAACAACATCATAGTATTATTTATCATACATGTGTCACACTTCTATTGTCTACGAGCCTAGCATTACTTCCTACATACTACATAGCGCACACCTTATACTTTTAGTCTATCTACACATCTTGCATTGCATCTTATACATCGTACATTACAAATTCTACACATCACATGGTCATCTATCATCATTGCACACACTCCATCTACTTCTACGTGTTACACTCACTACCCTATGATGCACTCTAGTTCCTCAGTCCATAATCAACTACCGAGGGTTTACAAATCAAATGGACCTCGTCATACTCACCAATTCATCATTCGACCTTTTATCACGCGACATTACTAGGTTAGTGACATATGCTTTAGGATAAATGGTCACCTATTCCTTCATCTTGTAGTGGCATACACTTTAGGCTACATCACCACTCCCTTTATTCATCTCATTGTGATATATGTTTTAGGTGACATCATCATGCCTTCATCACTAGGTTGCATATCATCACTACATATACATATTCATCACAATGTGTTAGACACAACACTCACTTCGACCATTTCTCGATGACGCACTCTCATTTATAATTCATTCTTGACTATTGAGGGGGAAAACTAAATGAACATCATTGTGTAAAACTCCATTCACTCAGGGGGCATGTGGATCCTATCATCCATCTTGCATTCCACTCCATCCATTCACAACATGTTGCATATCTTAGTTGCATTTACATTTTCTTACACTTGCTTGTTCATGTTCGCTTTACTATAAATGCTAGCTAGACCTCTTGTATGCCATTATCTTTACCATACACACATGTGTGTTCACACATTTTTCTAGTTGTGATCATAGATACATGTATCTTACACACAACATGGATGCTCGCCTTCTACCACTCCTACAACGGTCGTTGGGGACATCCACATTTGTACACTACATGCGATATTGTTTCACTTTGTATTTAGTAGTTTACATTACTTGGTTATACATGATTTTGACATACTGGTTATTTTTCTAACATGCTAACGGGTGCTTCATGTGCAACATATATTTTATAAGATTACTCGCTTCCATGGCTATCTGTCTGTTTGTCTACTATTGCTTGTTTATTGTTTGCTCTTGTAGGCAGACATCACCCTTTGTTTGGTGTGCACACTTGTTTATTTGTATGCAACCATTATGACCTTGCATGTCTTGTGCATTGTGATTGGTGTCCCATGTTTTCAACCCACCTTGGTGGTAAATGATTGTCTTCTTATGTCTTTACTTGCTTTCTAGCTTCTACATTGTCTACGTAGTGTACACTTGTATTTTACATGTATGCTTGTTCATACTAACACTTGTTTTCTAGCCACTTGTTTGTGTGCACCTTGGTTTCTACCAAGCACATTCTATTCCCCATGTAGGGCACAATTTACATAGTCGGTACTCTTTTGGGGCTGTATTCTTCTTTCAACGAAATTGCATGTGCCCCCAAAGTGGGGGAATCATTTGGGGTTTTATACACAACAAAATGCTCTTCACCGGTATAATCAGTTCAGTTTCCGTCCTTGATATTTTGGGTTATACATCGAGCGGGTTTAGACCATTCTATGAACCCCATACAAAACGGATTTTACAGGACATGGTTGTCCTTAACATTCTGGGGAGCACTTAAAGGTTAGAGGATACTACAGATTTCCTCTCTACACTACTTCATCTAATGGTGTCGGATCACCCAAAAAACCTGGAAGTACAAAGATCTCTTCACACATCTTCAGGGAAACAATCACAGGTTGGAGAATAATGTAACTCTATCCCTACACTTCTTCAGCCAGGGTGGCATGAGATCACCCAAAAAACTCGTAGTTATAGGATATCCTTTCTTCACCCTTTTTCTCATCACAGATTAGGTGAAAATGTTCATTTTTCATTTCCATTACATGTTTTTTACTATATACCTGCGTTTTTGACATATATACATGCATATTTGACTACTTGATCATCTTCTCCTTACAGGTCCATCCGTATGAGAAGAAAACCATCAACAACAACAACAACATTATGTGGCAACACACACCTCATACAAACATGTAGGTACATCACACACATCGGCAACTACACACGCATTTTCATCCTAGGTTCACTCTCATAACTTTTTCTCTTTTGCATATTTGGTTTCCATGCTCCATATTTTTGTCACTCCACATTTTTTCTAGTCCTTTGACACACTTTCTACATCACTCTACATGAACATCAGGTACACATGGCTATCTACTTTATGTTACCGAGTGTTCCACTCACTAACATAAAGTGGGGGAAAATGTAGACACAAAATCACATACTTTGGGTACTATTTAGTCCCGATCTCATACTACTATTCATATGGGGTTTGAGTAAAGAAAGTATTAATTAACCCATGTCCTTTGGTCTTTTTACTTTTCTTTTAGTCATCACTGCCAACCTTCAGCACATACTTTCCCAGTCTTTTTTTGTCATTCCACATCATTCTACCCCTAACTGGGGGCGCCCAGGCTAGTATTGGGGCATCCCAAGTACCCTAGTCCTACTTGGGGTGCCCTGATCCTTTCTTTCTCCACTTTACACACACATTTTGGGAACTTTCTAGCCATTTGAGATTTCCATATTTTTAGTGGTCAACCTCTTCGGGGTTAATTATGAAATTAGAACAAGAGAGTTGTATAAATATAAAGTTATGAGACCATAATGAGGGACCAAGTACTAGGCATTACTATCATCACTTAAGGTTGCATCCATCTAGCTCCATCACAAGGGAAAAAGGTTGGTTCATCTATATCACACTACATATGAGGAGAGTTTATTCTATTCTATCCACCATTTATTACATTTCTACATCTAGTTATAGCTCGCTACTTCACAAAGTGCAACTGACACTAGAGCACCTAGGGCACAACTTTCTCACACTCACCTAGAACCTACATTTGGGTCTGAAATGTAGTGCAATTCTCAGTTTATAAGTGCACCATTGTGGATGTTGAGGAAAATATGACCCCTTCATATGCATCTTTATTTTTTTAGGGTTTTGATGCTTGGCTTGGGGTTTTATAGAATTCTTCTTCATCACTGATTACCAATGACATCCAACACACTGTAGCAAAATACACACAATAGGAAGCGAAGGCTTCAGATCATCTATCAACCTTGCAAGTTTGGTTTTTGGACCTCCTACATAGACTAGGACTACTAGATCTCATACCAGGGCACCCCAAGTGCCCTCATCCTTCCCCAGGTGCCCCAGTCTTCTCAGGAAACTCGGATCTACCCTTTTTGAGCTCCCATGTGGCCATTCCTGCATTCTATTCATCTAGTCTATTCTGTGATACATAACAGAGGCATCATCAAATCAACAAAGCTCTTTCCAACCCTTCTTTGCACATTAGGGTTTCATATTTTATCTACTTAGTTTCTTGGGTCATTTACCTTATTTATTTAGCTGTTATTTACTGTTTCCATAACATTTAGATTAAACAAAATTAGGCATCCATATTTCCATTTTAGTTTAATCACTAACACATTTTCAAAGGGAACTAATAATCATGTATTTTATGTGTCTATGATTGAATCTTAAAAACTATCATTGAATAAAATTTGAATAACTATTAGCACTTTTATGAGAAAGTTATGAGGAAATCAAGTGTACATGTTTTGGTAAGTACAAAGTTATAAGATCATTTCCCTCAAAATAGTAAGGGTTGGTTTAGTATGTTGGGTTGATTTGATTGTTTCACTTTATGGATACCTAATGTTTGTAATGAACTATTTATTTGTTGTGATGTTAGTGTATTTATGTATAAATATCGATTATTGGTAAATAGTGTTGACATGTTCCTTGTATATTTTTTATATTCGATGCGTTCCTCTTAAATATCCTCTTTTTTCTCATGTGGTATCTCTTTTATGTATAATTTATTTCTTCGTGGTTGTTTTATCTCTCTTCTCACTTTGTTGCTATTTTTTGGTTTTTTTCAAAACCGTAGCACTTGTAGATACTCAAATTTGGTAATTTACCCTTTGACACTGCTAGTTGTGAAAGTGGTCCTTTACAAAGACAAATATTCATATTTTATCCCCACTAAGTACATCTTTTTATCTCTCTCCCAACTTGCTTATTCGTACACACTGATGTGTCATCATATTTTAAACATAAATGCATAAAATCAGTACTTAACCTATTCTTATCATAATACAAATTTTAGATTGCACTCATTGTCATCCTATTCAAATCCATATAGTAGGGTTAGGATGTAATTTCTAGTCTTACCTGACCTATATGGTCTTGGACTGACACATCCTCCAAATTTGTTTTCAATTTTATTATCTTTGTTGGTGATTTAATTTAATTTGAATTAAATCTATCTTATAGAGTAACTATTGTAATAACTGATTTATAAAATGATAATATACAATAAGATTCAAGCAATAAACAAGTAATTATGTAAAACCCTAAGCAAGGAGGAGAGATAAGAAGACTTAGTTGATATCCACATGGTTTGGAACTGATTTGGGTAGGGAGAAACAATGAACAAGGTGCAAACAACGTCGTAATTGATCTCTATAAAATATTGAACCTGAGAATAA
Organism: Taxus chinensis; assembly: GCA_019776745.2. NCBI lineage: Eukaryota > Viridiplantae > Streptophyta > Pinopsida > Cupressales > Taxaceae > Taxus > Taxus chinensis. The sequence goes on along the minus strand of CM034146.1, from coordinate 313,120,310 downwards.
TGTTAGACAGGGGCTCCTAGGCGTTGTTGACCAAATATGGGCACTGGTGACTATGTAGGAGCTCAAAATTTGGTTTTTGTTGTGTCACAAGGGTGTCACAATTATTCCATATTGATCACCTGGTGCTCACACTTTGATTGTCGAAGGTACCTGTAACTTACAAAAGATAATTTCACCTGCACAAGCCCCTAAACCACATAAAACCTAACTAGAAATGTAGAATGGGGAGTTGGATTGACCTTGATGGTCAACCTGAGAGTGAACTTACGATTGAGCATTGAATTACATCTCAGAATCCATGTAGTTTTTGTGAGTGTTTGTAGAAATTGTGCCCTAGGATGCCCTTGGTCAAGTTGCACTTGATAGCGAGTTGTAGCTAGAATGTAGCAATATAGTAGAATGTGTGGATGGAATAGAATTAAATTCCCCTTCCTATGTTGTATATGCAGAGTTGATGTATCCCTTGTCCCTTAAGAGGATACTAGATGAATTCCTTGGAGTGCTTTAGGTGCCTTTTGAATGCAAGCTTAGGTGATAGTAGTAATGCTTAGTGTTTGGTCCTTGATTTTGAACACATAACTATGTATTTATATGATTCCCTTGTTTGAATTTCATAATTGACAATTGGAAGGCCAACCCATAAGTGAAAAAGATGCCCAAAAGATAAAAGAGACCCAAAAGAAGCAAGTAAGGTGAGAAAGGGTCAGGGGCACCCAAAGAGGACAATGGCACTTGGGAGCTTTTGTCCTGGCTAGGTGCTAGTGTCTGAAGCCATAAAAGATAAATAAGTAAAGTTATGACTGGGTTGTAGGGTGTGTAAAACCAAATAGAAAAAAGGAGACAAATAAAAGAGGCCAAAGATAGTTGTCAACCACTAGTTTTCTTGCTTAGGAATCATGTAAATTCTAGTATGCTTTTAGGACCTAGAAATGTACCTAAGTGTGTGATTTTATGTCTACATTTTCCCCCAATTTAAGTTGTACTTGATAACATAAAGTAGATAAGAGATGCGTACCTAATGATCTTATAGAACATGTGGTGAAATGCATGTCGAGTGGACAAGTAAAGTGTGGAATGATGTAAAGTGAAGCGGGGAGACTAGGAAAGGAAAGTGACCCTAGGGGTGAAGCGTTGCATAACATTGTACCTATTATTGTGCTTGTATTTGTTGTTATAGGATGATTCTTGTTGCGTATTAAGGATGGACCTGCAAAATAAGAGTGAAAAAGTAGTCAAAATCTTGTATATGAACTATTTGAGAAAAGTATGCAAAAGTGTGTAAAAATAATAGTAAAGAAAGTGTGCCCTGATGTAAAAGAGTGTAAAGGATAGAAAAATGTCCTGAAATGCTGTGAAGAGCAATTTTTTTGGGCAATCTCATGCCAAGTGTGAGTTTTTTGGGTGATCTCATGCTAAAGAGAAAGTGTTGGGGAGAGAGGTCTAGTGTTACTATTGATCCACAACTCTGGCCAATAAGCACCACTATAGATGGTACATCCCTAATTTGTTCATGCTTTCCTTAATTATTTCTGATTGTATTGATTGTTTTGATTGAAAATAAACTATAGGAGATTGCATGCATCCTGTAACTGAAGGTTTGTGCCCATAACTATAGAGTTCCTCTAAAGGATTCTATTGAAATGTGTTGATATGAGAATATGACTGTATGTGCCCCCAAGACATTAGCACACAGGGGAGGACACGTGCACCCAGACATTAGTGTCTGATTATGGGCGCTGGTCTTTGTGTTGTGTTGAGGACCCAAGTAGATTCTAGGTCATTTTGTGACCATTTTACTATGTTGTTCCTATATTGTATTGTCCTGATCTGAAGCTCTGAGATGTTGTAGGCATGATTTGTTCACCCAATGTATGCTCCCCTCATTTGAGGTATATGTGATGATGATAGGAGGATGCGTCCCAAAGGATAGGAACTGATGTTATTCTAAAGTGGATACTTGCAGGGGGCAAGGGATGTGCATGGTAGGAACTAAAGCACATACAAAAAAAGTGGCTAGTAAGATGTGTTAGTGCAACAAAATGTAGGATGTAAATAAAAGACAATGTAACAATCAAGTGTGAAAATAATATATACTATGAAAATCATGTTTCAAACATGGGACATCACTCACAATGTCACAAGAAAATCAAGGGCGAAGTGGCCAAAAGCATACAAGACATAGGGCATAGCCCGCAAACAATAATATATAATGGCAAACAATGTCAAAAAGTGTCAAATAACAATGGTGGCATATAGTATTGCAAGGAAAATGTTGCACATGAAGCACCCGTTATCATGTTAGAAAGATAAAAATTATGTCAAGACATGTATATATCATTGAAAATTAATGTGCTTGTAAGAATAAGAAGTAGTATATTATGAAATAATAGTACCTGTAATGTGTGAGAGTAGGAAAGGTAGATGCCCCCAGGAGCCTCAATGGGACTAGCAAAGGATACAATGCCAAGCATCATTGCAACGTGTAAAAAACTATAAGGGATCTTTATTCACCGTAAAATACCAAGTGAATGCACATGTGTATATATAGCAAGATAATGACATACTGAGTATCTGACTAGCATAGTAAGTAAAGTGTATCATGTAAGTAGAAGCAAGCAAGAGTAAGTGCAACCAAGATATGAAAATTTAGTGTATGAGTGTGATGGAATGGTATGCAATATGTGAATGTGATAGGAGAACGTGCCCCCCAGTGGATGTGTATGAGATGAGGTTTATTTATAAAATATGCCTCAACAATCAAGAATGATCCACATAACAAGAGTGTGTCATCCAGAAATGGTTTGAGAATGTGTGCTAAAAAGATAGATCATGAATCATAGAGTGTGAAAAAGTGAATGCAGTTAGGTTCATTTTAGATTTAGACCCTCAACAGTCGAGTATGAACTGCAAAACTAGAGTGCGTCATAGGGTAATGAAGATACAATGCGTGTATCAAAGGGTGTGAAAATGTGTAAGAACATTAGGTATGGTGCATGGGGCAAAAAATGTAGTAGTAGACATTAGAAATAATTTATAGTGCTAGCAGGTGGGGAGGGAGAAGTGCAATGCCCCCCAAGTGTACCAATGATAGATATATATCTGATGATGTCATTGAGATATTGTAGTGGCAACAGAGTTTGAAATGTATCATAAGAAATTATATTGTCATCATAATGGTAGGTAGGAGCAAGATTAGAACTAGGGTTGGATTTGGGGTTGAAAACAAACAGTCTAAAGAGGTTATCTAGAGTTTGTTGGTCTTGCTTAGAAAGTGGTAGCTGATTCGGAATTGGTAACACCGTAGAAGACTTGAGAGGAGGAGGGAATGTACCAATTTTTAGAGGGGGTTGCTTTGTGGGAATGGTTTGGATAGGTGACTCTTAACGTATCAGAGAAGGAACATTAGTGATTAAGGAATGATGTTTATTAGACATGGAAGGACTGGATTTAGGAGCCCATTGAGATTTAAAAATTGGAGATGAACATGTAGTAGAATGTTGTGTAAAAATGAAATAAAAACTTGATGATAAAGGTACTGGATTCTTCATTTTAGAGCATAGAAATCATTTTCATGATGTCCATTAAGTTTGTGATAATTAGAAAATGGGAGACCGATGTATTTTGCAAGCTGATAAGGAGGATAATAATGAGTAGTTGCCAATTTGATCAATTGGTGATTAATAAGATCAAGAAGAATATAATATTTCTTAGCATTTGAATCAAACTTGAGAGGCACTGGTATTGGAATGAATTGGGGTTAAGTTATATGAGCACATGTAGAAGACATAGAAGTAGGGTGAGATGATGAAAGAGAACTAGCATGGGCTTGAGAAGCATCCTTGAGACGATAGATTTCAACTTTAAGAGATGTAATCGTTATTTCCACAACTTGAATTTTATCTTGAAATAAATAATGTAAAGCTTGAATTGACTCTAAGATGGGTTGATTATATGGAGGATTAGGAGTGAAAGATTCATCCGATAGATGATAAAAAATGGCACTTACTTGAGTGAGTGGCGTACTGCGAGGGAGATACATAATGTCTAGTGATTTTGTGAAAACATCTTTGCATGGTGGGTGCATTTAAAGAAAGTCATGTAAGGAGATTAGAGGTATTTTAGGAGCCATGAAAGAAGATTGGGTAGGAAGAACAAAGATCTAAGTGTTTGATCACGAGTGGGTTTCACCAAATGATTTAATTTAATTTGAATTAAATCTATATTGCAAAGTAACTATTGTAATAACTGATGTACAAAATGATAATATACAATAAGATCCAAGCAATAAGCAAGAAATGATGTAAAAAACTAAGCAAAGAGGAGAGATAATAATACTTAGCTGATATCCACGTAGTATAGAACTTATTTGGGTAGGGATAAATGATGAACAAGGTGTAAAAAACGTCATAATTGATCTGTGTAAAATCTGGAACTTGAGAATAATGTTGGACAAGGGTGCTAAGTGCAAGACAGGGGCACCTAGGTGTTGTTGACCATATCTAGGCATTGGTGATTGTACAAGATCTAATCGGGTTTTTGTTATGTTACAAGGGTGTCAAAATTATTCTCCATTGATAATCTAGTGCTCGCACTTTGAATGTCAAAGGTATCTATAACCTGCAAAGGAGAAGTTCACATGCACAAGCCCACAAACCACATCAAACCTAAAAAGGAAAATATAGAATAGGAAGTCAGACTAACCTCGAAGGTCACCTCAAGATTAAAATTACAACCGAGCACTGCACTACATCTTAGACTCCATGTAGTTCTTGAGAGTGTGTGTAGAAATTGCACCCTAAGGTGCCCTTGTGCAAGTTGCACTTGATAACGGGCTGTAGCTAGAATGTAGTAGAATGTGTGGATGGAATAGAATGAACTTCCCCTTCCTATGTTGTGTATGTGAAGTTGATGCAACCATTTTCCCTTGGATGGATGCTATATGAATGCATTGGAGTTCTTTACATTCCTTTTGAATGCAAGCTTAGGTGATGATAGTAATGCTTAATGCTTGGTCCTTTATTTTGAACACATAACTATGTATTTATATGATTCCCTTGTTTGAATTTCGTAATTAACAACTGGAAGGCCAACCCATGAGTGAAAAAGATGCCCAAAAGATAAAAGAGACCCAAAATAAGTGAGTAAGATGAGAAAGGGTCAGGGGCACCCAGAGGGGACATGGGTGCCTGGGTGCTTCTGTCATGAATGGGCGTTGGTTTCTTAAGCCATAAAGATAAATAAGTAAAGTTTGAACTAGGTTATAGGGTGTGTAAGACCAAATAGAAAATAAGAGAAAAATAAAAAAGGCCAAAGATAGTTCTCAACCACTAGTTTTCTTGCTTAGGAATCATATGAATACTAGTATGCTTTTAGGACCTAGAAATGTACCCAAGTGCATGATTTTGTGTCTATAGTTGGGTCATTTTATCCTCCCGAGTTAGCTTTGTCATAATTATTTACCTTCAGAACCATATATAAGAAAGTTAACATCATCTAATTTACTAACCTATCAATCACTTGCCACTCTCATTGCAAATACTCACACCAAAGGTACTCAAGGATCCCTAAACCTTCCTCAAGCTTATGCACATCCACTAGAGCAACTACTCATAGAGTTATGAAGCACTCAACTAGGTTAAGGAGTTCAAATTCCTTCATTTCCAAACACTCAAAGATCCTAACTTGATGTCTTAGCAAGAGCACAATCATCTCAAGCATGGTGAAAGTGGTTCAAATAGCCAAATAGTTACATTCATATAGATATTACATGCGAGGTGGAGATCTAGGTGCATTTTGAGGGCTCTTCCGAGTAGTTTTGACATAGGTGATGCAAGAATTACACTTCATCAAACACTAACCTTCTTTTAGGGTCTTTCACTTGTGACTAGGGTTTAAGTTCAATTCAATTGATTTCATATGGTTTCCCGATTGTGCGACACTTAGGGTTTCAAAATGACACATATTTCTATACAACCAAAGGGAACAACAAATTATAAAACCCCATTCCAAGAAGGTCCAAGACTGTACAATAGGTAAAAACCATATAATCGATCCTACTATAGTTGTACAATTTTGTACCAAGGTAATTTCTAGTGGAAACATTAGGAACAATCATCTTCAAGTTTAGTACTCCCATTTTGTCCAGTCTGTGTACCTAGATCTCTTCTGTATTACTTTGTATAGCTAAGTGCATATCTCCTCTTGTGTTTTTGAGCTTATAACATATCATTATTAATAATTGCAAGTATTAATGTGTTATTATGATTAATGTTGGAAGTTAATTAACTAGAATAACCCCTGTAACTAACATTATATTCATTTTTATCATTGTGCATTTCCATAACATTAATAAAATTTATAAAGGGAGTAAACAACACTATGGTTATAGATCAACATAATTATAATAGCACGGTTATGGTTCACCTTAATTGTAGTAATACGGGGACTCGAACCATATTTATATGGTTTTGGTCACTTTTTATGTGGGCCCTTTGACTGCTACTTAGTTTTCCTTTATGTTTTTGGACCTTATTTGTCAACTTTCCTACAAATTGTGAGTTGACATGCATTCAAATAAGGTCTTAAATTGAATTTAAAATGTCTATAAATACATGGTTCCATTAGTATAATTAATATAACGAATGTATGACTCTTTTTCTATATAAAAATGAGGAATTCATTTATATAGGAAACATCCACACGTCAAAATTATATTTCAAGCATTTAGAGAAACATCTAGAATTTACTTATTGCATTGACTAGAGAATTGAAAGTGATATAGAGGCACTAGCTTGACTGACTAGATGGAGGAGCTAGCTTAAACCCCATAGTTATAAAGGGGTGAACAAATGTACAGTGGTATCAGGAAGGGGAAGGCCAGCGAAGGAGGTGGGGGTGCAAGCGGTACTAGAGAGGGAGTTATAGAGGGGGCGCCTACCACCATATATCCATATAGGGAACATCTCATCTCCATGATTGAGGACGCAGTTATTTGATTTTTGGATGGGCTCTCGATATACCCGCCCGCTGCACCTAAGCCCCCTATAGATATAGACTCCAGAAAACATTTCAATTAACATACATTTCTATATAGGGGGCACCCCATAGAAAATGAATAGGGGCTCGTGTAGAGGGGACCCGTGCATTGATATGGGAGTATGCCTTGGGGTTGGGATTTATGCCCGGGGGCCCCCTATCTAGAATTATAGTTGGTATACTTGTGTTACACTAGACTTCCTTTTGAACTACATTATACTTGGTGAGTGGTTTTCCCATTTTTCAAATTCCTCAGGATCTAATAATAATGGAGGGATAACATAGGCCACCATTAACTACCTCTATTTTTTTAATCTTTGGAAACATGTTGTGATCATATCAGGGCTTTGATGAAGTAGAAAAATCTCCCAATGATCTGTAGTGAATTATGGAAAAGTGAGGTTTTTAGAGAACCAAAGTAGAAAAATCAACTTGTATAATTTGATTCCCCCTGTTTGATGTCAGATCTAAAGGGTTAAACACATTAACCATTAATTAAGATTCAATATTAATTGAATTAGTATAACAAACATTGCAACAAAATTATAAAAATGCAATAAAATAAAATAACAAAGACACACATTTAATGTTGAAAACCCCCGAGGGGTAAAAACAATACAATACAAATATTTCCATTAATGTTGAGAAACATTACAATCCAGATCTCCCTCCTCAATTCTCTCCTAAAATTCATCACATGAATTCATTTAATTTGATCATGCCACATGATCCATATATTTGACCCCGCAAGTCATGAACTATTAAGTGACGGGTTGTGTCTTTTTACAAAGCACCCCAATTTAAATATTGATTAAATATAATCAATTAAACATAAACAACTTAATTTATATTAAATAATTAAGAATATAAATATACCTAATTATTTAATTATAAACTAAGGTTTATAGGCACTTAATATTACGTTCTAACACTCCCCCTTAATATTAAGTGAGGAACATATGCCAACATTACCTGTTTATACAACATGATTTATAAATCCATAAACCATAGTGAAGGTTTAGGCTAACATATCACATTTGAAGGATTTATACACCTTCATCATGTTCATCTTATCTTTTGGTACAAAAAGGATTTGGAATCCATAAATCAATAGTGAATGATTTAGGCTAAGCATGATTTGTGAGACTACATCTGACAATTTCTCATAGAAAATATCTCAACCAACATCTCTAGGAGCCTTTTATAACACAAGGACCTCCTTTACAATAGATGTAACACACTGGATTGTACATTGTAAACTTAGAGTGACAAGTTTACAAAGATCATAAAAATAACTTTTTACAATGCTTTACAATGGAGCAGAAGTATAGAGGAGAAGGATATATCACACGGTTTGCCATTAGGAGGTGACATTGCCATGCACACTCCCTCTCAATGGAAACTCTGAAAAGCCAAGAATTACATGAAAATTACAAAATTTTACAGCCCACAATGGATTTGTAAATATATTTGTAACTTGATCTTCAGTCAGGCAATACTGAAGATCTATATCACCACATAGAACCTTCTCTCAAGATAAAATGCATATGAATCTCTATATGCTTTATTCTTTGATGCTGAACTGGATTCTTAGCAAGAGTAATACAACTCTTGGATATCACATAGAAGAGGAGTACTTCCTTTTGCTTCCATGTGTATCTCTTCTAACAACCACTTTAGCCACATGGATTCTTTTGCTACTTCCATTGCAATTCTATACTCTTCCTCAGTAGAAGAGATGGAGGTTGTTGGTTGCTTTTTACTACTCCAAGTAATGACACCTATACCAAAAAATTGAACACATATCCAGTATATTTATATCTAACACAACATCAACATAGTTAGAGTTACAATATCCATATAGACATCATAATAAACATATAAAAATCATTATTGATTTCAATTTTAACCATCTATAAAACTTACATTGATAGGTTAAACACAAGTTGTATAACAACTTAAATAACAATATGCTTAACGACTAACCATGTTATATTACCAATATGTTGAACAATTTCAACATATTAATCTTGTAAAAATATATATATTAGATGTAATCAATATTTTACGTCTCCAATACAGACACTAAGGTGTCCCCAAGTGTCATTTGATATGTATGTAATACTATTTTTTAGTAATCACATACTAATATACTCAACTAGATCTTGATTTCAAATCCATTAAGTAGTCATTAATAAGACTTACCTTTGATAATTGGATAAAATTAATTATAATAAGTAATTAATTTACATAACTAAAGAAGATTTGAGAATACTTGAATTGATGATGATCTTTCCATATTTATCAAGGAGATTAATTGCAACTTCAGGTTTGTGACCAAGGCTTAATAGTATTAAACGCGCCACATATGTTAAATACTAACCAAATTTATTAATCAAAGTGCATTTAATGATATTTGATCAAGGAAAGTAAATAATATAAAGGTATAAATTGATTTAACAAGATAGACCCGTATCACAGATATAACTATGCGATCTTTTCAACCAAATGTATTCTGTGGACCTCAAGCCTGCGGTTTTAAATAAAATGTTTTGGGTTTGGGAAGGGTTGAAGTAGTCAAAGGAGACATATGGAAGATAAAAGGTAGATATGAGGGAAATAAGGAAATAATCATGAAGGTGCACATAGGGAAACCTGAAGCAAATAAGAAGTTTTCACATGTCGACTTGTTGTTCCTCTCGAGATACACAACTTTAAATGGTCATAACTTTCTCTCCACAACTCCAAATTAGGAAAAATTGGTCTTGTTGTAAAGGTATATTCGAGCCCTTAAAAGAAACATCTTTGGATTCAAGAATTGGTTACATTTTGTGTCATAAAAAGAGGAAAAATAGTCTGGGTATTAAAACATAGTTCCAAACTCATAAACACCAGATTAAATTAATTAATTTATTTCAAAACTTTTGAACCTGCTCTGATACCATGTCAAGTTTGAGGGGTTAAACACATTAACCATTAAATAAGATTTAATATTAATTAAATTAATATAACAAACATTACAACAACATTATAACAAATGCAATAAAATAAAATAACACAGACACACACATTTAATGTGGGAAATCCTTGAGGGGTAAAAAACCACAGAATAAAGATATTTCCTTTAATTTTGAGAAAAATTATAGTCTATATCTCCCTCCTCACTTAACTCCACACCATTCACACAAGATGATCCAAAACCATATTTAATTAACCCCACGGGTCATAATCATATTAAGTGACATGGTATGATTAAATCGTACCCTGATTTAATATAAATTAGTTAATAATAACCAATTAAATATAAACATAAATTTTATATTAAATAATTAAGAATATAACTTATACTGAATTATTTAATTATAAACTAAAGTTTATAGGCACTTAATATTATGTTCTAACTTTTGATAGTTTCCACAATTGAATTGCTTCTATTCTAGTCATATTGACTAAGGAGATAGATTTTTGGTCAAGGTTCCTTATTCATGCCAATTTTTCTTCTTCTTCTTTGCCTTGTTGTCTAAACCTACATTGTGTTGTGAAATTTTGATGATTATCTCTATAATTGTGACAAAATGAATATCAATTTAAAAAACCCTTTTACTAAGAATTTAAAATATTTATATTTTTGGGATGTTCCTAATGTATTATTTATAGATTTTTTTTTGATCTATTGAGTTAATTTTATTTAAAATTTATTGCAATTGTATGTTAGGGTATAAATGTTAATCTAATCAACTAGAACTTACACTTAGAAGTTCCTAAGGTTTAACATTTCTACTCTATACATTAAGATGATATATTGAGAGGAAAGAAAAAATGTTGAACAAACATATGTAATGAAAACTCAAACCTCCCTTTAATGGTTTAGATGCATCTTTGATATATGAATGTCTATTGAACCATGTGCACGACAAAGTGGCAACGTTGGTTTCTTATGAGGAGGGATTTTGTGAAGCACTTGGTATTTTATCCAAATTGTAGTTAGCCATCTTTAGTAACCTTTTACATTCAATAAAGGGGATTTTTCAATTTTCTTAAGATTTCCAAGAGTAGAATGCTCATATGAAATTGGGTGTGATAACATGTCAAGGTTTGTTGAATGCACTCTAGTAGATTTCATCATATACATTTAGGATTGGGGTGATTGGTTGATCTTGATGAATTTGGAATAATGGAAATGTAGGATTGGAGATTAGTTAAGTAGGATTAGGAGTAATTAAGTAGGATTAATACTCCATGGGGTATGATGGGAATTAGATAGGAAGAAGGGGATTTAATTAATCATGTAAGAGATGATTAATAGGTTTGGATTAAATTTTAAAAGTGATTTTAGAGTGAATTACAAGGGAATTTAGTGAAATAAAGGGGGAATTTAATTAATTAACAAATGGGCTTGTTAATTAATAAATCACAAGGAAAAATAATGTGATTTGTGTGTTAGATTAAATTAGCAAAACATATTTTGGGTGTCTATAACAGTGTGATGTGGTTAGTTGTAGTGTATTATTGTTGTGAACCTACTTTCCACATCTACATTTTGGTGAACCTATATTTTCTTGCACGCTTTGTTTCATTTTAGGGTTGTATCTTACTTTCATTTGCAATAGATATTATTATTCTAGGATTTGTTCCATTTTACTTGTTAAAATATATGATCCCGAACTCTTTTTTGTTACATCCAAATCCCTAATATGTTTATAATGGCTTATACATAGATGTGTTTTTTAAAATTAAGATTCCATCTATAGAAGTTCTCTTGTGTATGCAAAACCAAAAGTTGATATGAGAGAACTAATAAGTGAGAGAATAGGTTTATCATTGCATTAATAAATCTAGAACAATATGGATTTGGATTAGATGTGCACACTAACTTGTTTATTCATTTGGAAAACATGATAAAAATGTTGTCAAAAATCATCTCACACTTAATTTCTGGGAAACTAATTACAATTCCTAGACTTGACAGATTTGATCATGATTATTTATTCATTTTGGACACCTTAGTATCTTCAAACTTGTCAAATTCACTTGCATAGATGAACTCTAGGATCATATAGTCGAATCAGAGAAAAAACTGATCAAAATCTTATGTTTTGGCCTCAAAACAGGTTGGTGATGTTCAAACGGTTCACGTTACAAAAGAGCTTGGCCATAAATTTTAATCACATTGCAACGTATTGGGTTCATGGGATATTAATAATTGGTTTTTTGGGATAAAAAAAGTAAAAACTCGAGAATCAGAAACACCATCATTCGTCCATGTGGACCAATGACGATAAGGATCAAAGGGCTTGAGTTTAGATTGTAGGTCGCAGTTGGGAGATAAATCAAAGGGGTGAGATCATTAGGGCTATTCATTAGTCCATGTGGACTAATAAAGGCCCTAAATTATCTTTTAATCTCCAAGGTTTTGGGGTTTCTATGTGAAACAACGAAGTCAGTAAGGGCATGTCGTGAGATCATGACCTCAATATCTTGATGATATAAAGGTGACCCTAATAAGTTATAATGATCTCGATATTGCCTTGAAACCCAAGATCTTGAGAACCAATCATAGATCACCACGTGGAACAAGTTATGAGTGGGAGGATGGATCAAAAGTGCCAATAAGAGGACATTTAAAAAAGGTGATCATTGGCTAAATTTGACATCCATGTGGACATCGATTGTGTTGAATGACCTAAGGATCTTCCAATGATCATATCTTTTGATCTAGGTCACCAAATAAGAAAAAAAAGGTACCATAGGAAATATATTGGATAAAAAATCATGATTAGAGTGATTGTGGGTCCTTTTAGGTGTTTTTATGATCAAATAATCAAGTTAAGGGGACCACAACTATTTTAAAGCCAAGCTTTGTGACTATATTTTAAACCAATTCCAAATGATCATATATTTTTATCTAGATACCCTATTCACCTACATGTGATATCATTAAAAAGGGATTGATAAAAGCTTCAATCTAGGATTAGTTTTAGAGATAATAATTGAGATATCAGAGAGATATTAGTGATAGAGTTTGGAGGCATTTTTTGTTGTTTTCTCAATCAAATACTTCCCAATTTAAATCAAATCACCCCCAAAAACAAACATTGAATCATTTTGAGTAACCACAACATGATCTGATATGATTTTGCATCATCCAAGACAAGCCATGATGCCCATACTTGGTCTCCACATATTAATGTTGAGTATTCCTTTGGTGGTTGAGAAGTGGTGATCTTATTGATTTCTGGATATCTTTTGATCCGTTCTCTTCTTTTTTTATCTATATAATACAACTCAAATTTCATTGTATAGAATCCTCACTTGAATGTAAAGTTACCATGCTAAAATTGCAAGTCAACATTCTATGTTTTAGAGCTTTGATATGGACTTTTACAATGCACTTAGTACCTTTTAAATGGTTGAAAATGGACTGTGTAATTTTAGGGACAATAATATGATGTTTATTGTGGCTCTGTTATAACTTTCGGCTCCTATACTTATATATTTTTCCATTTCATTTTATGTGTGAGTTATATTTACATGGTTTCATTTCATTTTGTCAATCATATAGGGAATCAAGCTTGATGAAGTGCAAAGTTGAAATGTGGTTTTTTTCTGTCCTCTTGGCCTTGCATTTTTCTCCTTGTTTCCATCTCAGGGGGAAAGGTTCACTTTATATTTTTGTGTAATCACCAAACCTTTCAATTCAATTCATGTTCCTCCCTCCTCCCTCTTCTTCTTTATTCACTAGCTTAGTTAGGAGTAGTGTTAGCATTAAAGTAGTTAATGAAGGCAACCAACATTCTCTGGAGGTTTGTCCCAAGGAGAAAAGTCCCAAACCTTGGGGACATTCCAATGTTTCACTAAGGTACAGATCTTGGCCTCAACAAAGGGTGAAATCTCAGGTGACAAATTTTTTTGACACACCTAGTGGGACATCTTGAGTCATTTGCAGCTTATTTCACTAAGATTGGTATATGTCTTAGTGGTATCTAGTCTTTGAAGGCTCTATATTAACACACTTGGTGACTCCAATGGTCTTACAGACCCATTCTCTCATTTTTATACCAATTTTTCACCGCCTTTCATATATTAATGTTTCAAATCTTTCATGACTCAGTAAAGAGCTTACCCATTCCCTCATTTTAACTCTAGCCCCCCTCCATTTGTAGTAGTGGGATGAAATCGCTAAATCAACATTGAAAACCCTCCATCCCTTTCATGGAGATAGAGATCCCCACCCTATTGAGCATATCCAATAGGTGGCCAACCATTGTGCCATCCACAATATATGAGAAGAAAATATTTGTCTCAGACTCAGGGTTCATTTTAAGACACCTCTATAAAATTGTAGGTGGAAAATACCTAGCGAATATCCCCGGAACCAATTTCAGCGAAAGGCGAATTTGACAGTATTCCAAAACAAAAATTTCACCTTTTTTTTTCATGGCTCCATCATTGACGTGTGACAATATGACGTCAATAATCACTCCTGACGTGAGTCACTGGCTCCAATTGACGAGCGTCACTGGCTTCTATTGACGCGCGTCAATGACTTCTATTGACACGTGTTAATGGCTTCTAGATTGACTGTGCATCAATGGCTTCCGTATATGACACGTGTCAATGGATTCCATTGACGCGTGTCAATGGCTAGATAGAGGGGTGAGTTGCCTGACATTGTCAGTCCTGAGAAGTGCCAGCAACATCTTTAAATATATAGACCAACAATATCTTTAAATAAATGTGCAATATATAGAATTAGACCTGTAACATCTTTAATGATAACAAGAGCTGAAAAAATGTAAAGTAACAAACAATAAGATTATGTTGAAGAACGATACCTATTTAAAATTGAAATCATCACGCGGTAATGTGCTAGATCTTTGTCTTAAAAAAATTCAACACAAAAAATGGATTAGTAGATAGATGGGTGAGTTGCCTGACATTGTCAGTCCCGAGAAGTAACAGCTTCCTCGGACGGATGTCAACCCACGTTTTCAAAAAATAAAAAGATTGTATTTAACTAAATGTAAATACATAGACCTGTAACATCTTTAATGATAACCAGAGCTGAAAAAAATGAATAGTAACAAACAATAAGATGAATAGTAATTTCAACGTTCCTATCTTTTTGTAATGTCAACATTAAGAGGTAATTCAATTATGATATTGCAATATGTGTATATAAGATTATTGAAAACATCAAATATAGAAACAAAAGTCCTAAATTGTGTAAGGATATAATATTCTATCAACACTAATTCCAGAAAGTATATAGCTTAAATTAGGATTAGGGTTAAAAATAATTCACCGTTCTACCAGATGTAGGGGTATAACGGTGATTTGAAACTGGATAAGGATGTTGTGCAGAGTGTCATAAATTTTCCTTTGAGATTTGGGATCCTAAAATCAGAGGAAATGTTCATCTATTTTAGAACAAGTTTTCTTGATGAATGTGTCATAGGGCTACTGAATGTGTCCTTTGATACTAAGATATCTAATCTATATCTAACACATACTTCACACGTGTTTATTGATCTAGGATATGTGTATGAATATTTTCAACGACTCTTCTACAACTATAAATATCATCTCTTTGTATTTTAGACCTATTAGCCTAAAAAAGTGTTTCTAATTATATACATTAGATTTACCTCATCATTCCCCCTTCGATACCTATGAGTGCTAGAAATTATGCACCAAATACACCAAAACAGGATTAAACTACTTGTAGTTCTCCAAGTGTCATGGAAGAGTAGAGGTTAGAAAAGTGTAAATGAAGATGGAGCCCTAATTTTATCCTCAAAACTTGGTAACATTGCTTGGCTTGTATTTAATTAAGGGATAGAGATATGTGATAAGGGTAAGAAGATAATGATATAATCAAAATCGGATAACTCATGTATATGGTGACGTATGAAAATTAATTCTTGATCAATCAAATATAAGTTGACTAAGGTAGTATGTGTGAATTTGAAGATGACTATTGTAAGTATAAGGGGCTAGTTTATTGGAAATGTGAAAAATAATTAGAGGGTCATCCACATCTATTACAATATGATGGAGCACCAACACATTAAAAAACATTGATATAAAAATGCATCATCTTTGGTAGTTAATCTATCACAAGACTCTCAACCTTAAGTTTGGTTTTAGACAACTTCATAAATCCCTTGCTTGAGGATCAATTTTTTCATCTTAGGAAACTTTTGGGAGTGAAGGCAATTTTCATTAAGGTGGGATAGTTCAGTGTTCCTCCTTCATTCCCTTTATTAAAGTACATATTAAGGGGGGATGTCAGTGTATTTAAATAACCATACACTATTGTATATAATTAAGGTGCACTTGTAATATTAGTTGTATTTTAGTATTTGGATAATTCACCCATTAGTGTACATTTATCCACATATATTAATAGGGAAGAGTATGAACCAATTTATTGACTTGATTATCTTCATTATTAATAGAAAAGTAAATTTTCTTACAAGTTAACACTCTCCAGCCTAATAATAGCCTTTACTTGTTTTTATAAAAGTATGGAGAGCTAGTGTTAGTGATCAATCTTGTGGAAGAGAGTTTTTATTACTATGAAGAATTCAAGCCATAACATCTTAATAAAATTGTGGTACTCATGATACTCTCGGTAAATTTGTGTTATGTCTTTACTTTAAGCTTTCATTAATTAATCATGTATACATGCTTGTGGGTGTTTGTTTTATGGTTGTTAACTACGATTTTGGAGAATAAATTGTACATTAATAATCATCCCAAATATTTCAATTCAAATTTTCAATGATGACATCTTCAAAATGTGACACTTTCTTTTTTCTTGTCAATAGCTTCATCAAACTCGATGTTTTCTTCTGTAGAATGTGACGTGCGACAACAAGACGGCAATAATCACTCCTGACGCGCGTCAATGGAACGTCAATGGTCTTGACTAACGCGCGTCACTGGCTTCTATTGACGTGCGTCACTGGTTCCTATTGACGCGCGTCACTGGCTCCTACTGACGCGCGTCACTGGCTCCTATTGACGCGTCACTGGCTCTTATTGACGCGCGTCACTGGCTCCTATTGACGAGCGTCACTGGCTCCTATTGATGCGCGTCACTGGCTCCTATTGACGCGCGTCACTGGCTCCTATTGACGCACGTCACTGGATCCTATTGACACACGTCAGCTAGGACTATTGTCGCACGTCAGCTAAGACCTTTGACGCGCGTCAATTGAAGCCATTGACGCCCGATTTAGCCTATAAATACCCTTCAACCGGTCATTTTCTCATTTTCAACTTCCAGCTCTTGAATTTTTGCATTCTCAATCATTGTCAAAGACATTTAAGTACAATATAATGTCTCTTCACATGCTTTTTCTGCAAGTTTTCAAAAAAATCTTGAGAATCCAATTCAATCGATTTCCAAGATCAACTACAGGAATCCCTTATGCCCTCACATCCATACTGTTTTAAAGATGTCTTCAGAATATAAAGATTTGATGGATGCGTGTGAATTTACAGGGCTCGTTAATATGCCCCATTTCGAAACAGATCCGGATATTTTGAATTACCTTCTGTCATCCTACAATTCAGAGGATGGCATTTTTTATGTGACTCTGAACGATGGCCGAATGTTCCAATTCAGTATCGAAGCAAATGACATCCATCGGTTTACGGGCCTTCCGTTCAAAAATTTACCAATTGTTACAACCAAGGCAACACTCGTGGAAGAAGACAAGAAATTTCTCGAATCAACGTTCGGTTTCCATGTTGATTGTAAGTATAATTCGTTTTAATTCATATTTTTTATTCTGATTTGATACAATTTGCTGTTATAAATTTATAGTAATTTTCACTGTTTCGCATTTGCAGCCCATGTCAATAAATCCAGGCGTGGTGTCTAAGATGTAGCATTTCTGAGTACATGTAATTTTTGCAATGCTAGGGTCTAAGATGAGCTTTGTAACTTTGTTTGACCTGATGAGTGCAGTGGAAAAGTGTGTACTTGAAAGTATACTGGCGTGGGCAGAGTTTAAACAAAAAAAAGATCTTAAGAAAACTGATGGAACCAAGAAGGGGAAATTAATTGATGTTCCCAAACTTGATGATGCAAATCAAGCAGGGGGGAAGAATTCTGATCAATGTACTTTAATATTAACGGAGGGTGACTCAGCCAAGGCTCTTGCTGTAAGTGTTTGTGCCTTGAATCAGGGAAATGTGAATACTGAATTTGGTAGTATTGTGACATGTTTCGACATCACTTTCCAATTTAATTTTTTGTTATTTTAGTTATCTTTATCCTATCAGGTGGCAGGAATATCTGTTGTTGGTCAAGATTATTATGGCGTGTTTCCTCTCAGAGGTAAGCTGCTCAATGTCAGGGAAGCTACCACTCACCAACAAATGGAGAATAAAGAGATAGTAAATATAAAAAAAATCCTTGGTCTACAGGAAGATAAAATATATGACAGCATTAAATCTTTAAGATATGGCCATCTGATGATAATGACAGACCAGGTACATGATCTTTGTCTAGCGCTGTTTAGTTTCTGCTTAATTCTGACACATCCTTTCTAGTGAGATCCTTTTTGACTTGTCCTTTGTCTCTTAAAGGACCATGATGGTTCCCACATCAAAGGATTGCTGATCAATTTCATACACCATAACTGGCCATCACTGCTTAAAATTCCTTCATTTGTTGTGGAATTTATCACTCCTATTGTCAGGGTAAATGTTCCCCCTGTATTTGGTTGAGTGTATTGAGACTCTTTATATTTGTTTTTAAGCCTCCAGAGGTTATGTATCTCCATGTCTAATTTTGGCACATGTTGATGTAGGCAACTCACAAAAATGGAAATGTGTTATCTTTTTACACCATTCCTGAGTATGAAGCTTGGAGAGAATCATTGAGTGGATCGATAACTGGCTGGACCATAAAGTACTACAAAGTAATGCTAGTTTGTTTTCTCTTTATATGTTTTTAAGTTCTGGTTTTGTTCACTTGCTGATTAGGTATCACTTGTTGCTTGGACCATACAGGGTTTGGGCACAAGTACTTCTAAAGAGGGCAAGGAGTATTTCATAGATCTGGACAAGCACAAAAAAGATTTTGTGTGGGTTGATGAGAAAGATGGAGATGCAATTGAGCTGGCCTTCAGCAGGAAGAAGATAGAGGCCAGAAAAAACTGGCTGAGACAATTTGAGGTAGTTAGGCCAGGGGAGCAAGGTGAAATGAAATCTGAATTAAAATGATATTCATTTCAACACTAACAAGTTAACAGTTGCCACCTTTTCCTTTGGAGATCTTAATTGGTTATGATTGTCAATCCCATGTCAGTGAGTTTATTCTTCCTCATATCAATCAGCTTATAGAATGGGAGAGAAGGGCTAAGGTTCTTATCAATGAGATTATTAGTCGTTATGAAAATTATTGGCAACGGGATAGTTTATACGCTGCAGCTGATCCAAATTTGCTGTCGACATGGAGAATTTTAAAAAATCTGGACAGTGCTGCAGAAGATCTTATAAGTTCAGGGGTTATTTCTGGTGTTAGGGAAAGAGGTACAACCACAGTGGAAGAAGCCATCGTTGGGGAAGAGAGCAGAGGAGTAGAATTGGATAAAGAAAAAGAGGGTTTTGAAAACTAGAAACTTTTATTATTGAGGAAACTTTAAATATTGAATTTGAAAACTTCTACTATTGAGTATGTACTATGGTATTTGAATTTAATTATATGGATTTATATACAATCTTTAATTTTAATTGCATTAGATGGTGATTATCATGAATTATATGTATGTTTCTTGTTTACTTGCATTGTCATGAATTGTATGTGGACGTAGATGATGAATGATGATAATTGATAATTAATGATAGATGATGATGAAAGACGATGAATGACGATAATGATATGATATATATGGACGATGATCAATTTAATGTGGACGTAGATTTATCATCAAGCACAGTAATTCTTCT
Organism: Taxus chinensis; assembly: GCA_019776745.2. Taxonomy (NCBI): domain Eukaryota; kingdom Viridiplantae; phylum Streptophyta; class Pinopsida; order Cupressales; family Taxaceae; genus Taxus; species Taxus chinensis. The sequence continues at coordinate 313,100,306 of CM034146.1, read as the reverse complement.
TCTCTAGACTTTTGAACTTGTTTTAAGATAATTATTCTCTATACTTGTAACGATATGATCATAATGTCATTAGAATGGATAAAGATGATAAATAAATGGAATGTGTTATAATGGATATAGATGACATTAATGATTAGAATGGATATAGATGATTAATGAATATGGTGTATGTCAGGACTCAGGATGATAATGATATGGTGATGATGATATATATGGATGATGAGGAATTTTATGATATGATATATATAATTCTAAGAAATCAAGAAAGAATCATCACTGGTAAGAAATTAAACATAATTGCAAATATGATAGGGTTTAGCTTACCTCTTGCGTATTAGATTGCTGTGAAATCATCAAGGGTAAGCGTATTAGATTGCTGTGAAATCTTGCGTATATGACAGGGTTTGTTTTACCTGACATTGTAGATAGAGGGGTGAGTTGCCTGACATTGTCAGTCCTGAGAAGTGCCAGCAACATCTTTAAATATATAGACCAACAATATCTTTAAATAAATGTAAATATATAGAATTAGACCTGTAACATCTTTAATGATAACAAGAGCTGAAAAAATGTAAAGTAACAAACAATAAGATTATGTTGAAGAAGATACCTATTTAAAATTGAAATCATCACCGGTAATGTGCTAGATCTTTGTCTTAAAAAAATTCAACACAAAAAATGGATTAGTAGATAGATGGGTGAGTTGCCTGACATTGTCAGTCCCGAGAAGTAACAGCTTCCTCGGACGGATGTCAACCCACGTTTTCAAAAAATAAAAAGATTGTATTTAACTAAATGTAAATACATAGACCTGTAACATCTTTAATGATAACCAGAGCTGAAAAAAATGAATAGTAACAAACAATAAGATTAAGGGGAAAAAGATACCTGCTTAAAGTTGAAATCATCACTGCCACTGGTAATGAGCTAGATCTGTGTTTTAAAAAAACCCAACACGAGAAATGGATTAGTAGATAGATGGGTGAATTGCCTGACATTTTTAGTATATAGACCTGTAACATCTTTAATGATAAAGATAAAAGATAGATAAAGAAGATACCTATTTAAAGTTGAAACAATCCATTATCAACAGCTTCATCAAACTCGATGTTGTCTTCTGTAGAATGTGACGAAGAGCCAATTACACTCTCAAGGTTGGGAATATTTGTACTTGTAGCTGTATTATTCACACCTCTTCTTTCGCAAAGGGAATTCCAGTGCGCAATTGCTCTGTCGAACGGAAAGGTTTCGATGGAGTATCGAGAAACATAACACCTCATGCAACTTTCCAGATTTTTATCCAACCTGTTTCTCAGTTTTGATTTTATAAATGACAATGCACTGAAAACCCTTTCATCCTCCACAGACCCCAAAATCATTGTTTGGCATAACTCATATAATCTGAAATATTCACTGATATCTTCTTGTAAGATAGAACTTTGATAGATTCCTCGCCACAGCCTTGTAATAGCACCACTTTCAGAAGGTTGATCTAAATTCTTATATTGGTTCCTCATTGTTGTTGCAAAATTTGTTGACTGAAACTTTAATAAATCGGCATTCAGTATACCTTTGATTTCCATACCCTTGAGCTCTGACGTCTTTGTAAATTGTTCCATTATTGTACCCATTGATTTATGGAAATGCTTTCTGACAAAGTCTGCACGGCCACCTTCAGTATTCCAAAAATTAGGATTCATCACACCCATGGCTTCCAGAATTTTATCTTTACAGAAACGTTCCCTAATTTCTGATGACAAGGTTTCTGAAATTTTTTTAAGCTTTATTCTTGTTTCAACTATAACAGACTCAAACAAATTACGTGTCACGGGAACATCTTCTCGTTCTGATCCTGTAATATCTTGACGTTTTTGCAAAATGTGCATTGGTATTTCCCTCCCATTAACAGTGATGCAGAGGTGATCGTGGATATTAAATCTCAAAAAGGTGTTAGGATTTTTAAGATCTAATAAATCTTTCCAATTTTCAAAAACAGGTGCATCAAAACTATCCTGGGAACAGTACAATATATCAAGACTTTGACATACCATTTTTCTCATCCGTATAAAATCCACAATATAGATTAATCTGCCCTGTGCATGCTTCATCAGTGTATTGATCTCCTTTAACATTGGAAGAATACCAACCAATGTAAGCAATGTCTCCAAATCAGTTAAACGGAACAACAAGTCCCTTGCCCTATCAACTTCATGACGGTATTTGTGCATGAAACCAACCAATGAAGGATACTCCTCACGAACTCTGCATGCAGGTTCATACAAAGAGATCCATCTAGTCTCCACATCCTTCAGAAGTTTTTTGCCATCTGTAATTCCAATTGCAAATTTTTGGAACTCGAGAAAACGCTTTGGGCTGCTTGACATATAGGCATGAAGTTCTCTTATAAGGTCTTCTAATTTAGCAACATTTTCGTGGTTGCTTACCATTTTATACGCTAAATTCATTCTGTGAGCCATACAGTGAATTGGTAGCATATATGGGGCCACTGTTGTTTGTAATCTAACACAGAGCCCTGTTCGGTGACCCTGCATGACAGATGCACCATCTGCTCCAACGCATACCAACTTCGTAGCAATTTCATAATCAGTCATTCCAGCAACATCTTTCAAATGAGAAACAACTATTTTATATAGGTTTTCGGCATTGCAGTTTTCAACCATTTTCATAACACCCAACAGATGAGGTGTCCTTATATGATTTTCTAAAGTATAGATGTGGATACATACCCATGCGGTGTTGTCGACTGCTGTCACTTCATCAATTGAAAGAGAGATAAAGTTTGCTTTTTTTACATTCTCTTTCAAATCTTCCTTCTCTATCATCGAGAGGCATTTTGCCATTTCCCATCCACTACTTTCAGACCAATGAGACTGAGGTACATTCAGCATTCCGTTAAATTGATACAAAACTTTGAAATCGAGGAAATCCGAAATCGCTCTTCCTTTTTTTAGTATTTGAAAAAGAGTAGAGAATTGTATGAATTTTGCATGTAGATTTGTTTCTTTCATCTTACCAATATGCGATGTGATCGTTCCTCCCTTTTCCAACAGATGTCTATGTTTTTTCTGCTCTGCCTCATATTCCGCTGCGTATCTAACATGCATGCATTCTTTTTCAGTTTTCCACCTATGTGTTTTGATTTTCTGGCCATCCGCCCCCGTTACAGTTAAATATTGTTTTCCACAATGTTTTTCTATAGTGTCCAGCTTCAGTTGCATTTTTTGTTGCTTTCCCAATTTCCACGTACATATTGTACATGTACATTCAGATGGGATTTCTTCAGAATTAGATGATTGTACAGGTTCAATAAACAGAAATTTAGCTGCCCAATCAAACTTGTATGTCCTGCCAATGGTCCACATATTCTTGTTCGTTTTCAATGCTTTACTTTTTTGAGTAGAATTTTGAGCAATATCACAATCACCTGGTTTCCTCTTTCTTGGACCGGAGTTTGATTTTGATTTCTGTCTTCCATTTTGCTGAGTGTTTGTATCTGTGATATCTAGCTGCACTTCTGGTTGCACCCCAACAGGAACAATATCTTCAAGATCTGGCATATTATCGTAGGTTTCATTTGTTTGACTTTGATACTGTGCAGAATGCATGTCCACCTCAATAATACCTTCCACACAGTCAGTATTCTGATTCTTTGTGGTGGCATCTATATGATTGGTATTTACAATATCTGTATCCGCAGAGTTTCCAAAATACTTGAAGAGTGATTTCTGAGATTTCTTACTTACTTTTAGGTTATTCGTATTCTTTGAGCTGGCACCTTCCATTATTCTGAAAAGAGTCCTGCGTCAGCAAAAGAACCAAGTAGCGACTCTGTCCAGTGTCTGAGGTCTTGTCGCGCATCCCCTGTCTGAGGTCTTTGTCACGTGTCAACTCTGCACTTGTCGCACGTCAACAACCCATTTCCTGTCGCGCGTCCACTGTCTGAATATACTGTCGCACATCAACACTGCCCAAGTCGCGCGTCAACACTTCCTCTGTCACGCGTCAACACTTCCTCTGTCACGCGTCAACTTCTTTGCCCAAGTCACGTGTCAACACTTCCTCTGTTGCGCGTCAGTACAGCTGTTGTCGCGCGTCAACAATGCCCTTGTCGCGCGTCAACACTCAACAATCACAGGCTAACAGTAATCTGAATCTCTGGTGCTTAAGGGTATGCGAGTTCAAATTTCACAGTATTGGTAATTTGTTAAGCTACTTGAGGTATACTACCCGGCGAATCAGCTAGGTTTTTATAGGAGATGTTTTCAAATGAAGGCAAAGCCGACCCCCCAAAAAAAATATACTATATATTTTAGGCGAACAGGACACCGACCCACTCCGAATAATTCACCTTTTCAAATTTTCCTAAAATGAAATTTTCGCCATATTACGAATATTCGCCGCTAAAATTATCCCTAATCCCTCAGGGGAACCACTCTTCCTTAGTATTTTAAGGTTGTTATCCATGCTGAGAGGAGTTTATTCAAGATGGGAAAAGAAAATCCTTTCCCATTGCTCCCATTCTTCCCTCACTTTGGGAATTTCCTCTAGCTCCTCATGTTATAGTTGAGCCTCTTAATGTTCCACTTTAGATCTAAGAAGTCCCCATGGTTTCTAATCATACTTTTGATTATCAAGAAGCTTATCAAATATCAAGTATCCCCTATGTTTCACAAAATTCTCCCCACCTCCACCTATGGCATTACTCAACCCCCCAAAGCATTGTCATGAAGTTTTGAGGCATTGTGGTATCTCACAAGCTGTCTCAACCCTCTACCCAACCTCAACAAAGTCAAATTACCCTACGATGCTGGTGAGTAGTGGAATTTCCAATTTTCATAATGATGGCAACAAATTGCAAACCTTGAAATAATCAAAGTAATTTTTAACACTAAACCATGTTGTTGTTTTAGAGGATCAAACAAGAAAAGATCATACAATATTTTCTCAATCTTTTGGAGTTACAAAGATTAGAACACTTGATGGAGGGTGATATGAAGGTGTCAGGGGATTGGATCAATGAGATTGGGCTCAAAACACCCATGTCTAGAATTTTAATCAATGATTATACCCTTACTAACATCTTATATCCAGTTCAAACCAGGTTCCCCAAAGAAAACAATGATATAATAGTTTCAAATTGGTGTGAATCTAATTTGGATGATGTGAGAGTCCAAAATTTGGAAACAAATGCATCCACCATTGAGAGAGATTAGGAATATTTAGAGGGAAGCTAGACTGATATCAAGGATGAAGAGAAAGTGTTTTTCAACATTAATGACATCCACACAAGGCTTGAGGAAGAAATGATTCAAGGTGAGCAATATGTTTCGATTGAATGCAATGATACTCAATGTTTAACATGTTTAGAGCCTACCACCCTTATGGAAGATGCAATCCCAATTCATCAAGATCATATCGATTATAAAATAAAGCTTCATGAGGATGGGGAAGATGAGTTTAGCCTCATCAATTTTATGTATGAGGTTAAGGAAGGAAATATAAAGCCAAATTTTGAAACATAAGGGTTTTTTGAGAAGAAAATGAAGGAATAAAAGTTACAAGAACTTGTAAACAACCTCCATTATGAGAATAATGAAGATGATGGCTTGTCTGATAATTGTGAAAGACTCAATTTGAAAAGAGGATGTCCCATCATATATCTAAGTGTTTCAGATCTCTAAGCCAAGTTGCCACTAACCATGCTTATTTCAAGGTATGGGGTAGATTTTTAAAATTTTAAAAGTCAACGTAGACACCTTGAAGAAAAAAATGATGATCAAATAGAGGTGTTTTTAGCCAATTTGGTTGATATTTTGAACCACAGTGATCTATTGGTTGTGTTTTCTCCATCCTCATCATTTTTCTTTAAGACAGTTGATTTCATGGTCTCTTTTCATTATAAAGGGAAGCTATTTTTCCCAACCAGTCTCTAGCTTTGTTTGAGTTGGTTTTGTACATGGTTAGAGTAGTAGCAGTGTATTTTGTTTTCAAAAAAATAAGTGATTTATACACTTTACATGTCTCCATTTAGAGCAGTATGATTTCCTCTTTCATACATAATTTTTGTGAGCTCATTTTTAGTTGTGCACAATCATATCAGTCAATACTCCATGAAAATGTGAACCAATCAGTATGATTAAAATAAAAAATCTAGTGTCAAAGGATTTCCACATGGATATAGAGATTCAAGGTGATAACTCAAATGTTTTGAGGTAGTTTTTAGTGTGATCAAAGTTTTATGCAAAGCTCTAAGGATCAGATTCAAGGCAAAGTCAAGTGAAACGAGAAGATTGATTCAGGGTGCATTTTCAAGATTTCAAGCTCAAATTTCAAATTATTTGTTGAATCCATGCCCAGTGGATATTCCATAAAACTAATCTATCTAGTAGGAAGATATCCCCTGTGAGTCACCAAAATGTTTCCAAAAATGATCTCACTTAATTTTTGGCAGCTAATTACAAATTTTATACTTGATGACTTTGATCATGATTATTTATTCATTTTGGAAACCTTGGTATCTTAAAAATTGTCAAATTCATTTTCATAGATCATCTCAAGGATCATACAGTAGAATCAGAGAAAAAATTGATCAAAATATTGTGTTTTGGCCTCAAAACGAGTTTGTGACATTCAAATAGTTCACTTTATAAAAGAGCTTGGTTGTCAATTTTAATTACAATATAAAGTCTCAGGTTTATGAGAACTTAATAATTGGTTAAGTGTTGAGATCAAAAATCATGAACCCAAAAATCAGAAACCCCATTATTGGTCCACATGGGCCAATGAAGGTAAGGATCAAAGGGCTTGAGTTCGGGTTGTAGGTCGGATGTCGTAGTTGGGAGATGGATAGGAAGGGAGATATCACGAGGGATTGTCATTGGTCCATAAGGACCAATGATAGTCCTCCATTAGCTTCTAGGCTCTAAGGTCTCGGGTTTCCTACGTGAAATGGTGAAGGTGGTAAGGGATTGGCCTCGGGATCCTGACCATGAGATTCCAATGATATAAAGGTGACCCTGATAAGGTATAAGGAGCTTGAGACCCACTAGAAACCTAATATCTTGAGAACCAATCAAAGATCACCATATGGCACAAGTTGTGAGTGTGATAATGGATCAAAAGAACTGATGATAGGTTGAGACATAGAAAAAGGTGTCAAAGGCTAAATTTGATGGCCACGTGGACATCGACTGTGATGAATGCCCTGAGGATATCCAAATGATCATATCTTTCGATCCAGGTCACTAAATTAGAAAAAATTGGTACCATTGGAAATATCTTGGAGAATAAATCATGATTAGAGTGATTATGGGTACCTTTAGGTGTGTTTTATGATCAAATAATCAATTTAAAGGTCCCATAACCATTAACTAGAGCTTAGTGACCACATTTTGAACTAGTTTCAAATACTCATATATTTTGATCTAGAGACCCTGTTCACATGTATGTGGTATTATTAGAAAGGTATTGATAAGAGATTCAATATGGGATCAATTTTAGAGAAAATAATTGAGAGATCAGAGTGATCTTAGCAAGAAATTTTGGAGGCATCTTAAGTTGTTTTCTTAATCAAATAGTGCCCAAATCAAATCAAATCACCACTAACAAAAAACATTAAATCCTTTTGAGAAACCAAGACATGATATGATATGATATGATTTTTCATCATCCAATAAAATCCATGGCTCCCATATGTGGTCTACACATATTAATGTTGATTTTTCCTTTGGTGGTTAAGAAGTGGGTGGTCTTATTCAGTTTTGGAGATCTTATGATCCTTTCTCTTCTTTTTTTCTCTATATAATGCAACTCAAATTTTATTGTAAAAATCCTCTATTGAATGTAAATATACCATCCACAAATTTTGGCTAAACTTTTATAGTTGCAAACCTCTGATCTATACTTGTGTAATGCACTTGGTAATTTCTAAATGGCTGAAAATGGACTGTGTAATTTTAGGGACAGTAATATGATGTTTATTGTAGATTTCTTCCACACTTTGGCTCATATTATTGTCTCCTTAGTCCTCTTTTTTTTTCCATTTCATGTTGTGTGTGAGTTATATTTGTATGGTTTTAGTTCATTGTGTCAATCATGTAGGGAATCAAGTTTGATGAAGTGTAAAGTTAAACTGTGGCTTATTTTTGTGCTCTTGGCCTTGCATTTGTCTCATTATTTCTGTGTCAAGGAGGAAGGTCCACTTTCTATTTTGGTGTAATTATCGTGCCTTTCAATTCATCTCAGGTTCCTTCTTCATATGTTTTCTAATACAATTAGTAGCTCAGTTAGGAGTAGTGTTAGCATTAAAGTAGTTAGTGAAGTAAACCAACCTTCTCTAGAGATCTTTCCTAAGGAGCTAGGTATCACACCTTGGGGACATTCCAATGTTTCACTAAGGTGCTGATCCTGGCCTTAGCAAAGGGTGCAATCTCATATGAAAACAAAAACTTAAACAAAAAGGGATAACATGGATTAATATATTTATTTTGATTGAGAAATCCATGATTCTTCTATGAGTGTTATAGCCTCTCAAAATGATTATTGGGATATATATGAAAAATATTATGATTATTTATGTAGGATAATTCAAGTTCATTTGTGATCTTGCACACCCAAAAATGTTGTATTTTAGTTCTACACAAGTTTTGGCTGCACAACTCTTTGTTATTTGTATTGCGTAAGTACATTATTTTGTGTGCCATATAGCATGGTCAATAGGATTGATGAACTAAATGTAATGAGTTTAATTACTTATTATTTAACCATCAAGCTCTATTTGGTTTCATGAGACTTAATTTTTTCTTCACTATATATATGAAAAATATTATGATTATTTATGTAGGATAATTCAAGTTCATTTGTGATCTTGCACACCCAAAAATGTTGTATTTTAGTTCTACACAAGTTTTGGCTGCACAACTCTTTGTTATTTGTATTGCGTAAGTACATTATTTTGTGTGCCATGTAGCATGGTCAATGGGATTGATGAATCTAAACGTAAGGAGTTTAATTACTTATTATTTAACCATCAAGCTCTATTTGGTTTCATGGGACTTAATTTTTCTTCACTATCTTAAGATCAAGTATCATCACTGGGTTATAGACACACAAGAGTCTAGTTTGTATGTTTGCAAATATTTTTATGTGTAAATGTCTTTTGTAATGTTACATTTCTATTTACATGCATACTAAGATAGAAAATATATATGTTTTTTTTCACACATAGTTTCTTATTACACAAGAATATTTGTAGTGTTCTCTGTTATTAGTTTATATGCAAAAGTGTTTCTAGTTGGTTAAATGGGTTGTGGCATATTCAAAAGACTTCGTCAAGGATCATTATATCTTGTAAAGTTCATAACTAAGTTTCATAGATCAAAAGGAGAATCTAATAAATAACACAACGTTTCAACACTTATCACGAAGGGAAATGACTTCAATCACAATGTGTTACATAGTCATATGTTTTATGCATGGTAGTGCATCAATATTTTCTAAGAGCTCACATTAACAATGTGTGTTCTATTCAATGACACTCATATAAACTTGAAATTTTATAATTATGAAAGTTATATTAAGGTTGCGTGTAATAAAATTTTGGAGTAGTTCAAAGCACAATCTTATGTGTGATGGCGAGAATATGGTGCATAACTTACATAGTTTAAAATATGACATTGTTGGATGAACCAACATGGATTTTACCTAATCCAATAATTGTAACCATCGAGTTGATTCAATTTGTATCAAGTTGTGTTTGGGCTCTAACTTGTGTAGAGGATTGGGACGATTGATAATGTAATGTAGGTCACTCGTAGCTTTGATGTGACAATGTAAGTAGGTGGGTCTTGCAATATATAAGAAGTGAATGTCTATATGAATGATGAAGAGTTTCCTTTGAATGTCATAGAAAATGATGATGACCATCCTCTCTCAGTTTAAAATTTTATTTAGATTTTTAGCACACTAAAAATTTATTATGCTCATTTATTATACTTTTTTTTTGTTTCATGCATGTACTATAATTTTCATCTTGATATTTATTTATGTTTTTTTAGAATTCTTCAGTTTCATCTTTTTTTCTTAGGCATTGTTCTACTATGAAATAAGATTTTTTGGTTCAAAGTAAACATGTATTATCATAAGTACACATTTTCTTCAACTAATATGAATAATGATAATATATTGTCTTCATATAAGAATGGGAAAATGAGATCTAGGTACAAATTTTTTCAATAACATTCAAGCATATTGTGATCTCATTGTTCACAAATTAGTCTGTGTAGCATGTTCAAGACTTAAGAACCATTTGTGGCCCCTCAAGGTAAATATTTGAATTAAATATTTACATACTAGTGAGCTATTTTTATATGGAACTCTTAAGCTATAAAACTAAGAAGATAGTCTCAAATGAAGATTCTAGAGCTACTTTGGATTAGAAATTTAGAGCTATAAGACTCTAGAGCTAGTCATGAATGAAGGACTCTAGAGATTTTCAAAATTTCTTACAAATGTATGAATTTTTTTCTAATTTTATGTTCATGTGCAAGGCGATTATGAACGTATTTGTGATGAAAATGCAAAGGAAAAATACAAGAAATTCCATCACCTATCCATGTCCTTTTGGATGAGGAGGGGTGAGAGTAAGAAGAGAAAGATTTGTAAGATTATTTAAATTTTGTATCTATTTTTTATATTTTTTATTCAATATTCCCATATTATATTCCCCCATTTAACTATGATCTCTACATAGACTCATAATATTGTTTTTTGAAAAAAATTGTATGCACAATCCTCTCAACCAACTTTGTGTTTACATCCATTTTAGATTAAGAATTGATTGTTGTTTAATCTAAATTTGATTTAGTAAGGTCAAATTTACACTAAATGGATGTAGGTTATATACAAGTGGATATTTTGATTAATTAACTTCCAACGTTAATCATACAATATCAAAATAGCATTCTAAAGCATGCAATACAAGATTTGAACTTGGAAACACAAAGGAATGAGTACACTTAGCTTGATATAGATGATTATAGGAAACTATTGAGACTGCGCACTATTGGAAATGGGTGACCTAAACCTAAATAACCCTAAAAACTTGAATTATGACTGTAAACCACTATGGGTTAGGACCATACAGTTTTTCTAGGACCATACCATATGGTCTAGCCCCTTCTGTATGGTCTTGGACCTACTTTTCTTTTACTTTTGTAACTTTCTGTGGTGCTTGCCTTCATGGATTTATTTTCCACTATTAAACCCTAGTTTTCATATGTATAATAAATCTCTCTAAATGGAATGATCTTCATCTCAAGCTATAGCCACAAATGAAGAGTCCCATGAAAAAAACATTAGAAGGGTTATGGGAACCCCAATTCTATATGGGGCCCTTCCTCTATATGGGAGCTTCCATCAGGGGTCAAGTTACATCCATCATCTATATGCGTGATATGAGTGATCAGTCATATCATGCATATAGATGATGTGGCTTGATCAATGAGTCATTTCTATGCTCGACACCGTGCACCACCAATGTTGACACTACTTTGAAGAGGCCTCAAACCACACATTGTTCTCCACATAACATGTGATATCTAGATAAATCAATCAATTTTGGTAACTTCTTTGAAAATTCTTGCTTTGGCTTTGAATCTTGCTAAAATACTTGGAGAGAGGATGTTTGAGTGCTTGTAGAAGAGAGATATGGTTCTTGACCTGGTTTGGAGCTTTAGACCTGATGTGGGTGCTGCCCTAATGACTTTAGATGTGTTATTGCTAGATTTAGGGAGCTTTAGATGCCTTTTTCAAGTGTATGAAGTTAGTGCTCTAGTGCATTGCCTTAAGAGTTCCAGGTTAGAAAATGAAGTAATGTTTAATTGCTTATATAGGGTTATGTAGGTAATTTATCCAAAAAAGGATGACCAAAATGAAGTATAAGAACCAACAAAAGATATCAATTTGAAATTAGAGTTGGAGTACATATCAGTCCAAAACTATATAGTTGGTCAGGACTAGATACAAATTCCTGACCAAACTGCACAACTTTGACTAGGGAAAAAACATGTAAAATGAAGTTTGGAGTTTATCAATTGATGTTTGTCTATGGATTTTTTGCATTATATTATCAAAGTTTGTTAACATGTCAGTGTACAAGGATAAATAAGCTAAAAAATGGAACTTGAAAAGTGTTAAGTGGGAATGGAGAGATAACATTTATCATATCAAAAGAGTGCATTGTCAAATCAAAGTGTTGTCAAGGTGTAAATTGCCAAATTTGAGTCTACATTTGCCTCTTTTTAAGTATGAAATGAAAATTACATGTTTAAAGGAAAATATACCTAATTGTGTAAAAACACTTTTCATTTTCTCGAATGTTTGTTTTGCAATTGTCCATGTTGTGTTTTGGTATTAACATGATCCATGATGAAACTTGTAACACAAAGTGTAGTCAATGTCCATGATTAAATAAATTAAACTTTAACTCAAATATAACTTGTAATGTGAAATATTTTCATTTGCATATAAGTGAAATGAAAATATGTAAACAAGGAAGGAATACACTTGTTTGCTTTGCAAAAGGAGAGAACATTGTGCTTTACTTGTGATCAGAGATTTGTATTGCTAATATTTTTGAGGAATTGGGGGTGATTAGTCCCCAATTCATGACATGAATAAACATAGAGTGTTAGGGCATGCAAAAACACAGAGATAATGTAAGAGAAGAAACTAAAGAGGTACAAATGTACCCATGAAGGAAGAAGATTGTATATCAAATTTATTCAACAAATTTGATATCTTCCCCTTTGAATGTGAGAGGAGAGGAAAGAGATTCTTTGATACCTTCCCTAACCCCACATATTACACCACTAAAAAAATATCTAGACCCAATTTTGTAAATAAGGACATACAATACAAAAGAGGATAGTTGCCCCCAAACTCTCCCCGTACATCTCACAATTGATAAGAATAAAGTAAAAGCCAAGTAGAAACTAAAAATGTGCTAAAATGTTGATAAAGGGAGGAGACTTATGCCCCTAAGATCCATAAAAATGTAGCAGAAAATAAAATGTGATAGTGAAGAAGTGAAGTATTTCATGCCCCCATACTAATATGAGCTGAGTAAACTGAGTGAAATGAGTCTAAAAATGTGTCAAAAAACCTGAGAATGAAGTTGAAAATATGAAAATTTTGATAAAACTTATGTTTCTTCCCCTTGGAAAAAATGTGTAGGAAGGTCAAGACCATACCATACAGTCTTGACCCAACTACATAGTTATGAACATGTGAATATTTTACTGGATTTCTATCCTTGATTATGTTTTTGAGTTACTGTACTCTATTTGTACTTGTATGTGCCCCTATAATTATGTATGTGTCTATTGTAAGTGTATAAATAAATAGATGCCCCCTCTTTTTGAGCATGTGGCTCAAAAGAAATAGGTGTGTGCTAATGATAAAGATGTTTGAGAAATTGTAGTACATTGTAGATTGCTGAAGTGGTGGCCACCTGAAATAACTTGTACCTGTAAAAAGGAAGGTGTTTATGCATGGTGGAAACCATGTACCTGTAAAAAGGAAGGTGTTTATGCATAGGTGATGACAATAGTAGTCTAAATGCATGTAAATACAACAATAATGCAGTTAGAGGCAAGAAATATGAAAAAAATGTCACACAAAAGGCATAAAGCCTGCACCAATGGTATCAAGACCAATGAATGCCCATAGGCTTGCAAATAAAATAAAATAATTACAAACAAGATAGGCATGATGCCACAAACATGTGACACCCATAGTGTCATAATAAAATTAAGGCACAAAGGCCACAAGCAAGGAAAACAAACAAGCAATGATATATGCACGCAAGCAAGTATGCATGAAACATGAGTGTCAAAACATGATAGTATGATATAATAGCCCACATGGGTGAAATATGTGAAACAAGATATGCCAACTTGCACAAGACACAAGTGTCAGTCTTGTTAGTATGAAAAATAACAAGTACACAATGTATGTAATTGATCATAAATGAGGAAGTGGAAAAGGTACTATAATAGAACAATAACACTAGTAGGAGATGGAGGTGATGCCCCAAAGAGAATAATGTAAAGAGTGATGTGTGATCCTATAAGAGTGTATCAATCTATGTACCCTACATACAACTCAATATACCAAGTGAATGCATGTTTGCAAAGAATAAAGAAGCATGTTATTTGTCAAACTAGAGTGCTAAACAACATGAATAATGTAAAGTACTAACAAGTATAATGCATACATCCATGTTTTGTAAATTTACCAATATCTGAATGTGTTTGTATTATTGGACTGCATAACATGTACACAAATTATAAATTTCATGAAAAGTATCCAATGAGAAATTCATGAAGAACTTGAACAACTCTCAGAGAAGATGGAGGCTTAGGCCTCAATTATGATCCAAATGCTAGTGATACTATAGTATTAGTATGTGCCAAAGAAGATTTGAGATAAGAAGTAGGTGAGGTAGATCTAGGAATAATGTGTGAAGTAGAAGACTTTGAATTGATATTTGTGGTTAGGATACCATATCTTGAAGAGATTGTAAGTGGTTGGTATTAATTTTGGTTGATACATGAAACCCACTATGATAGAAAGTATATGACATAACATGTGATGAATACATATATGATTAGCAAGATTAGAAAACATATTGGAAATGTGATGCTTGCAAAAGTACATAGGGCCATATATAGTGAAAGGAAACCTATTCTTGGAAAAGAAGGAAGGGAGATACACATATGCCTCTAGGTAGTTTCAAAGGAATGATGCATTCATGTATGTATCCCAAAAATGAAGATTGAGCTGACAAAGTGAAAGATGTTATGAGTGAGAATATAATGTTGGATGTATGAATGGTTGCTATGATAAATTTGTAGAATAGTGACACACAAGTTATACCATAAGAAATTGTCAAGAGGATGAGGATGTTGAGTCACTGGGGTATTATATTTTTCCATTGGTGAACTTTATGCTCAACAACTAGATGTCAAGAAATATGTAATACTTCTAGTGAAATAGTGTCCTCTACTTCATCAATAGGCTTAAAAATTTGTAAATTCTCATCAATGTGTCTGTATTAATCACAAGAGTAGGTAGAATCAAAGTCATCTCTGTCATAAAAATTGAGTAGTAATGACGAATCAATGTTATCCATGAGACAATTTTGCATGTTACCAATAGAAGAATTTTTAAAGGAAAACTTAGGATTGAACATGTATGTTCTTGTGGTTGTAGAGATCCAAATATCATCATCATTATTGATATTTTTATTGGGATAATTCCATATATACATAATACGTGTCACCTTACTAGTAACTGGTGTAGAATAATTTGTATTGTTATTGAAATTGATATCGATATGTGATTATAATCTATCTCAATTTGTTGTGAAGTAGTAGAGATATTCACAGAAGGCTGACTTGGTGTATCAATTTGATAATCATTGTTGCTATGATAATCCCAATCGTCAACCCAACTATCATATTTTAAAAAATGGATCCATATGGGTAACTAGGTATGATCCTTGAGATTTTGTTTTGTACTCCATATGTGTTATGAGGTAATGTGCACTTGGTCATGCTTGATTGGTAATAATTCCATGGTAGTTTGCACAATAGTAGGATTTAAGTATTCTACTAAGATTGGTGCTTCTAAAGGAGGTATTTCATTCTTATCCTCTTATTGAATAGATGAATCTTGTATTATTGCAGAAGTTGCATAATTTGATATTGCATTATATTCACTAGACATAGATGGATCAACTTTAGGAATCCATTAAGATTTATAAACTGGAGATTATATGTAGTACAATGTCATGTAGCAAATGAAATAAAGCCCTTATGCTCAAGTTGTTATATTCTTAATTGTAAAACATAAAAATCATTTCCACGATGTTTATTAATTCCATGATAATTGCAAAATGATTTACCTTAGATTCTTTCAATCCAATAATATAGATAATAATGATTAGGTAATAAAGTAATTAAGTGCTTATCAAGTAGCTTATATAGAATATCATGTCTGTAGCATGTTTGTCAAACCAAAAAGGTGATTTCGGGTGTGATTTCCTTAGTAGTCAAGATTGATCATGTGGAATGTACACATTATTGCCTCTATCTAGGAATTTCACTTCACTTGTATAAGCACATTAGTTATGCATGATGTTTGTATCATATAGCTTTTCACAAAATTGAGAACTGCATTAATCATGATGTGTACATATATGATGGAAATGGGCATTGGAAGAATACTTTAGATGCGTCATCTCACACTTGAGAGATGCGATCTCAATATTCATAGCTTGAAATTTATTTTGAAAATCATGGTGTAAATCTTGAATAAAGTCTAATATAGTCTTAGAAAAGGTGTCATCATTACTAATAGAAGGAGATGAAATACAACCTAAAATTGACTTCGCACAGGAAGGTGTTGTATTATCAGGGAGCTTTATTTTGTGCACTAATTTTGTGAGAGTATGTCTACATGTTGGGTGACATTGACGTAAATTTTACAAGGAGACTTGAGATACTGTAGCATGGGACATGATGGAAAAAAATGATAGGAGAAAATATAATTAGGTAGTAAAGAAGAAGAATCAACACATGGATAGATGATAGTGAAAATATCATAGGAGATAAGACCCAAAAGTGATGGTGAGCAAAAAACTACCATTGTCAAATTAATAAAATGACCATATATCAAAATTGAATTTGAATTTTCCAAAAAAGGTATTTTTGATCAGATTATATGGAAGAAAAAAACTCCAAGGAATTTTCCCAAAAGTGTATATTTTTCCTATAATGCCCCGATGACTAAAAATAATAATTTTCAATATTTGAAAATTGTGCTAGAAATTAGGGAAAACAAAAAGAGGTTTTCATTAAGTATGTCAAAATTAAAAATAAACTCAAAGTAATTTGAAAATAGAGTTGTTATGCTAGAGATATGAAACAAAAGGTGACACAACAATTAGGAGCCAGAGAAAGAGACCCAAAGGGTAGGACCGACAATGAAACCCTAGGAAATTTTGTGCAAATCAGATTTAGGGTAAATAATATATGGAAATTAGACATGGATCTGAATATACAATGCAAATATAGAACCCTATGGTAGCTAGGGTTTCGAGATCAACATGTATAATACTCAAGTAACTAAGGAGATTCTAGATTAGGTCAAAAATGAATTCACCAAAATGTTTACACGATTTTTAGATTAATAATTGATGTTTTTTTAATCTAAATTTGATTTAGTGAGATCAAATTTACACTAAATGGATGTAGGTTAGATAATGTGGCTTTTTTGATTAATTAACTTTCGACCTTAATCATACAATATAAAAATAATGTTCTAAAGCATGCAATACAAGATATTAATGTGAAAACACAAAGGAATGAGTGCACCTAACTTACTACAGATGATTCTAAAAAAGTTATGGGACTGTGCATGACCCTCAACACTAGAATTGTGTTTGTAAACCACTTTGGATCAAGACCATACTATACAGTCTAGCCCTTTCTATATGGTCTTGGACCTAATTTTCTTCTACTTCTATAAATTTTTGTGGTACTCACCTTCTTGGATTTGTTTGTCACTACCAAACCTTAGTTGTTACATCTACAATGAAGCTCTCTAGATGGCCTAATATTTTTCTCAAACCCTATCCATGGATGAAAATCCCTATAAAAGAAACATTAGAAGGGTTGTGGGCACCCCATTGCACTGCCGATGTTGGCACTACTCCTAAGAGACCTCAAATCACACGTCATTCTCCACCTAACATGTGTTGGTGCAAGATATTATTTAGTCCATTTATTTTTTTATGTGGATTATTCCTACACATTTATTATTCCTATGCTTTAGGAGTTAGCTTACTTAGGTTTACTAGTCATAGGAGTTACACTTGACCATCTTTGTTAGCTAAGTGGGGGTTACTCTTAGCTCGAATATTGTGGGAGTCACTTTTCTATTTTGGGCTCTTTTTCCACTAATCATGGAAGAGTTACACATTCACTCTCCTATATGTACATCTTCATTTGTAAGCTATTCAAGGCAGTGTATTTGGAGAAACATTGGCTTTATTATTTACTAAGTAATTTTTGCACTTTCATGCTTATTAGTTATTTTGTTTTTTGCAACTACGTGTGCCCTTATTTTTATATCGATGATCCTTACGGATACTCTGATAATATGTGATATCTAGATAAATGAATCAAACTTGGCAACTTCTTTTACAATTATTTCTTTGATAATGCTCTTGCTAATATACTTGGAGAGAGAGGATGTTTGAGTGCTTGTGGAAGAGAGAGATGGTTTTCTTGAACTAGTTTGGAGATTTAAACATGATGTGGGTACTACCCTAATGACATCATATGTGCTCTTGTAACATCTAGGGAGATTTGGATTCCTTTTTCAAGTGTACATGAAGTGAGTGCTTTAGTGTTCATTGCCTTAGGATTTTTAGGTTATCAAATGAGGTAATGTTTACTTACTTATATATGGTTATATAGATAATTTATCCAAGAAAGATTGACCCAGATGAAGTATAAGAACCAACAAAAGATATCAATTTGAAAGTAGATTTGGAGGACATGTCATTCCAGGACTGTAGAAGTCGATCAAGACCGGATATAAATTCTTGACCAAACTGTATGACCCTAACTAGGGACTGAAAACATAACAAATAAAGTTTGGGGCTTGTCAACTAATGTTTGTCTATGGATTTTTTGCATTGCATTCTAAAAATGTGTCAACTTGTTTGTAGACACCCTAAAAATACATACCTATTCCTAGTCATCCTTATTACTTGCACAATGTGCCAAATCAGTTCTAAAATGCATTTTAGACCACTGCCCTCTCATAATCCATTAAAAATCATTCACATCCCTTTAGAATTAATTTAATTAATTCTATCATGCATTAACCATACACTTACACACCTTAGCTAATTTAATTATCTATTTAAAATAAATGATAGCTAATTATCCACTCACCTTCTACTCAAACTCCACATCACTAGATCACTCACTCAAGTTCTAAAACCCTACAAAGGTGGAAGAAAAATATTCATGCACAACCACATTTTGGAATAAAATCAAAATCCAACTAAATATTCATTACCTGTTTAGTTCTTATTCAAACCATCCAACTACACAAACCAAATCAACTTGCTAAATCAGGAAAATGCTTTAATTTACCTATAACTCATTCAAATATTGATCCACAATCCATGGATTCTCCTTCATCTATAAAGAAGAGGATCAATCCTTCAAAATTCATCTCTTGGAAGATTTAGACATTTACATCAGCACTCTGTCAATTTTCCATTTGAATTTTCATGTCATAAGGCTGCCCATTTGATCATCTATTTTGCGTAGTACATCCTTCTTCCAATTGGCACCAAGTTTGGAGCGTCCATAACCAAATCATTCAAAGAGATCCAAAAAGTTTAGTACTCCATTTCACACTTCAACTATCTCATATGATGTTGCAAGAGAACTTGAAGGAAGGTTTGCATTGCATTGTTATTGCCATTTTCTTTCATTTGTTTTAGTTTTCCTTGTATACATTATGACACGCTCGATGGGAGTCCCACACATTTTTTTTATCATTTCTAACTTTTTTTGTCAATCAAACTTTGTTTTTGTGTTTTTTTCTTGTTTGACACATACTGGCAAAGTTTTAGCAAATTTGGTGGAGTAAACCGAGATAAAATCCATAAAAAATAGTCATTTTTATGTTTTTCTTCATTTTGTGCATCTACAGGTTACATGCGCTACTGTAACAGTAAGTGCCTTACTGTAGCATGTGAAGTGCACTACCATAATGTAAGCATGCTACCATAACCAATTTTTAACTAGGAAATTTCTTTGTCATGCTAGCACACCTACTTGAGTGCGCTACCTTTAACAACACCTACTTTAGTGTGTTACCATTAGCATCTACGCTAACGCACCTACTTTAGTGTGTTATCGTTGATAGCTATGCTAACACACCTAATTGAGTGCACTACCATTAACACTCATACTAGTGCACCTAATTGCATGTGTTAATGTTATATGTTTTTTATTTTTACTATTTTTATAGTTTTCCAGCGTGTTAGATCATTTCTGATTACTGTCTAAGCACTGTTTTTCAACCTACTTTTGGCAAGTTTTCATAAAACAACATCTAACAATTACTTTGTTTTTAATCTCTATCTAATCCAATATAATCAAAAAAATTGTGTATACTCCTCTCTTGCACCCTCTTGGGTGATCTTGAGAATAAAAAATGATGAACTTTGTTTCATTGTTTTACATTGTTTTTTCTTTGCAGGAAAATTACTAATCATTTGTGTGCAAGACCATTGCAAAGTTGGAAAATTTCATCAAAAATATCAAACAAACAAGCTACTACTATGGTACTTATAGACCATTACAAATTATTAAAAATTGTTAAAATAATCTAAAAACATATTCTCATTGTAGGTTCGGATAGGGGTAAAACCCTTCCACTTAATTGTGGGAAGTTCTTGGGCATAACCCTAAAACTCATTACAAGGAGTACCACAGGAACCCCAAAGTAGTTGGCACCTTGAGGGAATTGGCCAATGAAATGGGTAGCGCCCCAACCCACTTGACTAGTAATACCCATGTGGAAACCATAAGTAGCCTATGGTGACAACCCCATTCTTAATTGATTGAGGGGTACAGTTTGTAGCTAGGAAAGCAATTTTCTAGCATGAGTACTCGTTCAGGCACTTTAGTGAGTGAAAATTCTCTCTAACCCCTAGGAAGCTTGAAAAATGGGGGCCAACTGATTCCATCTCATTCCTTAAACTTATCAAATCAATCTAAATCAATCTTATTCTTAGTCTTTGATTTTACCAAAAATCCTAGACTTCAGTAAAATCCAATCACATCACAATTTAAGCCTTTTTAATTTGATATTCAATTTATCCATTGTTTAAGCACATCCAATCAAATCAAATCCTTTATACGTTGAATATTCACTTTATTCATGTAACACATCAAATCAAATCCAATTAAGAGCCTCATATATTGAATATTCACTTTATTCAATTATAGGAAATTCATAAGTAATCAGATCACGAATCAAATCCAAGCCTCATATGTTGAATATTCACTTTATTCACGTATTAAGAATATAAAACCATCACCCAAACTTTATACGTTGAACATTCACTTTTTTCAAGTATTAAGTAATACTCAATCCAATTTAATCAAAACAAATTTCAATCTTAAACTTG
Source organism: Taxus chinensis (assembly GCA_019776745.2). Taxonomy (NCBI): domain Eukaryota; kingdom Viridiplantae; phylum Streptophyta; class Pinopsida; order Cupressales; family Taxaceae; genus Taxus; species Taxus chinensis. The sequence continues at coordinate 313,078,999 of CM034146.1, read as the reverse complement.
TGCTTTGATTCTCTTAAACAAAGCTAAAAAATCTCAAAAAATCACTCTTCTCCATTTAGCTCAAACTTTTCCTTTTAAAACTCAATGGTGTTTACATGCATAAAAATCAATCATATCCATGAGGAATATGATAGATTCAACCCTTTTTTTCATCACATTCTTAAAGACAAAGACATTGGAGAACAATCTAAACTATCAATAAGTGAGAAAGAAGCTAATGATCACATCATAATGTAAAACAAAAACCAATATTTGTTTCACATTTTTGAAATGGGGGAAAAGATACCCTCAGAATTTGGGCATGAAAAATTAAAGACTTAATAGACAAACCCAAGTCTAGTACGAAAAATTCCAAATCAACCACAACACCCGATTCATAAAAAAGAAGAGTTGATAGCCAAAATCAAGGAGTTACCATGCCAACTCAAAAATAATGAAAATCATAAAAATGGGGAAGATTGTCACCACAAACATTCCCCAATCCAACTCCAAGAGTGGAGGATATCATGAAAGAAACCTTAATGGGTCTTCAAAAGAGTACAAAACACTTCAATTTCGATGAAATATGTCTTTACCCATTAAATAGGAACATTTTAAGTGTACCTTTCCCTGAATTCTTTGAAATTCCCAAATTTGATATTACAAGGGAAAACAATATCCAAGGGAACATGTCAAAGAATTTTTGATGGCATAACAAGAAGTGACATACAATCATATATTTCTCTTGTGCCTCTTCCCTAAAATTTTAGGAGGTCAATCTTTGGATAAGTTCTTACACCTTCCAAAGGGATCTATCACGACATTCATGGACCTTTTTGAGAAGTTTGTCAATAATTTTTCATTCAATCTTGATTCTAAAATTAAAATGATGGACCTTTTTAACACAAAGAAAAGGAATAATGAAACTTTCATGTCATTTCTTCAAAGGTGGTGAGGAATCACAAGAAGATTCCCTTGCTCTATACTAGAGAAGTAATTAGTTAGCATATTCATTCCGAATCAAAATTCAGAGCTATCCTTTCAAATGCAAATGCACTGTTTGAATAAATTTAAAGATGTAATAGAAAAAGGGCAACATATTGAGAGGGTTCTTATTAGTAAGGGCCTAATCAAGACACTTTCAAAAGATCAACCTAATAATCATAACAACAACAACAATCAAATTCATGATAAACCTAAATTTGTCAATCAAAATAAAAATGGTGTAAATGATAGAATCATTAATTCTCCTTGTGTTTAAAATACACAAAATCCAAATCCACAACAATCTCATAAATCTGAAAAATATAAACAACCTCTAATCCTATCTAGTAAAGAAACGGCTCCACGTGAGGTAAAAAGACGACAATTTACGCCTCTCAGAGAAAGCCTTTCAAGTGTCCTCCATCAACTCACAAGTTCTAAAATGGTGACATACCCATTCACACGTCCTTTTGAAGAAGGAAAACCTACACCTGAATGGTATAAAGAGAACAAATACTATGATTACCATCATATACATGGCCATCCTACAGATCCTTGTGTAATAATACAACACTATATACATGACTTAATTAATAATGGAGACATCGAAATAAAAGGACAATCTAATAACAAGACACCAAATGAGAAATTAAAGGTCTTTCGAGACCCATTTCCTAAGCATTTTACAACTTATAATGCAAAATACAAGGGTCAAACATCAAACAATATCGAGTTAGATTCCATTATTTCATTGTTAGATCATACACAGACATGGTAGCCACTATAAAATTTAACATTGCTACTTGTGCTATAACAGCATGGCAAAAATAGGTTTGGGTACCCGCTACAAAACAACCTTCTACATCCATAATGTTGTAGCAAACATCTAATCCAAAGTCCACTACAAATGCACAATCCTCAAATGTAAAGACTTTGTCTGATTCCTATAATATAATCAAACAATTAGAGAAGACCAATGCACAAATTTCCCTCATGGAATTACTCATGACATCTCCGACACTTCAAAGTATCCTTACTCGTGCACTCCATGAGGCATGTGTTCCTAAGTATATTAACTCTCAACAATTTTAGGCCCTCATTACAAATTTATCATCCATTAATCCCATTTTTTCATTTGGTCATCTTGACCTCATGAACCCTAGCATTACCAATAATAATTCCTTATACATAGAAGCATTCATCACACTTCATAAAATAAAATGCGTGCTTATCGACAATGGAGCTATATTAAATATTTTCTCTATGAAATTTCTGTGATGTCTAGGATACACTGCGAAAAGTCTAGGCACTAACATCATTACCATTCATGGTTATGACAATAGCGAAAGGTAATCCACAAGTACTATATCTTTAATGATAAAAGTTGGACCCCAAACTATGGACACATTTTTACATGTTTTGGATGTCAAAAACTCCTATAAAATCCTCCTCGATTGCATATGGATTCATGCGATGTAAGCCATCCCTTTTACATACCATCAATGCTTCAAATTCCCCTATGAAGGAAAACAATTCATGTTACATGTATATGTTAAACCTTTTGAGTATTGTAAACTCTTAGAAGGAATACATACACATGTAAATGTCCTTCTGGGGATAAATCCTCGACTCCTTACCTTATCGCATTCATAGATGAAACCCGCATAGACCTTGAGGTTTTGATGAAGCTTCAACCATCCACTTCCTATGCCCCACCTATGTTGAGAATATAGAAAAATGTCTTGGAGAGTATGAAATCCAAAATGATCTTCATGTTGGCAACCTACCATTATCCCCACATATTTATGGTCAATCCAATGCGCCTCATATCAAAGTTCCTCCTATATATAATCTAGGTAAGTATGTATGGAAAAGGTTTAGATATCTTGACGAAGAACACATTCCAAGTTCTTCCGAATCTTGGCTATATGATGATGGATATGCTTCTTGCCATGAATCATATGAATATACTAAAGTGCACAAAATCATGAAAAATATGCAGTGGAAAGGTAAAATACTTAGGAAAAATGAATAAGGATGTTTTGATCCAATACCTTGCACAATTTTTTTTTTATCAATATGGTCTTAGTTTCCATACCTTTGAAATTCATTAATACTACTTGATGTCTCAACTAATGGTGAGGAAACTGACTCTAACAACGAGACATGTTCCACACATAACCTCTTTGATAACCTTGCTGAAACAATCCTTTTTCTCAAAAACCTCCCCATCAATACCATTGAATTCTAGCTTATCTATTCTACACTGATCAATTAGGATCAACTAAATCATGTTTCGATGGATCTCTTTCAAAATGACGAGCCTTTGAAGAATTACTCAGGACTTGGGATGTCATCCCACTCTCTAATCACAGGAAGGGATTTGATATTGACCTTGACACATCTGCCAACTTTGGAGGGGAACTAGAGTACCCTAGTTTGCAAAAAAAGTGAAAATAAAAGCCAAAAAATGAAAAATAAAATCTCCCATAGTGAAAACCTCATTGAGGCGCTATTGGAAAAACAAAAAAAACAAAATGAAAAATATTAAAAAGAAAAGGGACGTGTCTCCTAGTTAAAAACTTTCCAAGGCACTAGAGAGAGGGACTCTCATTCATCATTAATTGAATATTTACATCAACCAACAACATTATTTTCAAAAAGAGATACATCTAATATGTTGGTGGAAGAAACAATGGACATCAACATCGGCACAAAAAAGCAACCAAATATTTTACAGCTTGGACAAAGTTTGTCAAATAAAGAAAAAATAGAGTTCACAACACTCCTTATGAAATTTCAAGATATTTTGCATGGACCTACAAATATATGTCAGGATTAGATCCATCTCTTGTGGTACACTACCTTATGGTATATTTAGATGCAAAAATCGTCAAGCAAAATTTACAAAAAATACATCCTAAAGTTACATTGCTTGTGAAAGCTGAACTTCAAAAACTTTTGGAAGCATGCTTCATTTGACCTATCGACTATTCCACATAGATTTCAAACATCGTACTTGTGGCAAAGAAAATTTTAGGCATTAAAATCGATATATATTTTCATGACATCAATAAGGCATGTTCAAAAGATGACTTCCCTTTACCAAACATCAATATGATCATGGATTCAATAGAAAGCCATGAAATGCTTTCCCTCATGGATGGATTTTTTGGCTACAATCATATTCAAATTATTGAAGAAGATCAACATAAAACAACGTTCACTACATCATGGGGTACATTTTGCTATAAGGTCATGCATTTTATCCTTTAAAATGTAGGTGCTACATATCAGAGAGTGATTTCATTCATATGTCATGACATGCTACATGATATCATGGAAGACTATGTAGACAACATCCTAGAAAAGTCTAAAACATAAGTAGATCTTTGAGTAGTCTTGAGGCGGATCTTTGAAAGATTACAAGAATATAACGTAAGAATTGATCCTAAAAAATGTGTGTTCATTGTCGCATCCTTCAAATTACTAAGATTTATTGTTTCACGGAGAGGCATAGACGTAGATTTTGCAAAGGTTAAGTCTATCAAGGAAAAGCCTCCTCCACAAAATCTCAAGCAACTACGAGGTCTTCAAAGGAAGATCTAGTTAATCATAAGATTCATTTCACAATTGGAAGATGAGTGTCATCACTTCAATCAATTGTTGAAAAAAGATGTCCAGTTTCGATGGAACCAAGAATGTTAGGATTATTTTTCTTGATTCAAAGCATATCTATCAAGTCCACCTATTCTCATGCCACCGATATCAGATAAACCAATGCTTCTTTAACATCTTCTATAGAATATGCAATAGGAGCATTGCTAGCACAACATAATGATCAAGGGAAAGAGAAATTAGTCTACTATCTTAGTAGAACACTTATTGATCACGAGCTTAAATATTCATAGGTTGAGAAAGTGTGTTTAGCAGTAGCTTTTGCATTTCATAAACTACACCAATATTTACTCAATAAAATAACCAAACTCATTGCAAAATTATATCCTATCAAATATTTACCATCCAAACCCATTCTCACAGGTAGAATGTCAAGCTAGGTCATTCTACTTAGTGAGTTTTATATCAAGTTTTTTAGTCAAAATGAAATGAAAGGACAAGATTTTGTAGATCAACTCACCAAAGCACCTCTACCATGATCAAAACCTCTTCATTTTGAATTTCTGGATGAAGAACTTTTGTATGTGGATGTAGTGCCTTCTTGGACCTTATACTTTGATGGATCTTGTAATGTCTATGGATCAAGAGACGGTATTTTTATTATCACACTAGATGGTCATATTGTTCCAAAATATTTATGCGTGGCATTCCCCTGCACAAGCAACATCGCAGCATATGAATCCCTCATAGCTAGTTTTAAATTGGCTATATCATGGAATATCAAAGAGTTAGCAGTGTTTGGTAATTCACTTCTGATTATTAAACAAGTTACAAATCACTACCATGTAAAAGATGTAAACCTCATTCCTTATAAACTCATGGTGGATATCCTTTGAAGTTATTTTCAGTTGATCACATTTGAACAAGTTCCTCACCTTCAAAATAAATCAGTAGATGCAATGATGACTATCAGATCTCTTCGTGAGTTCAACTCCCATCAATCACATACTGAGTTTCTAATTGAACATCTTCTAGTTTTGACCTATGATTTTCCTGAGTCAACCCTTGGTATCATGACATTTATACTTTCATATGTGACCACACCTATCCCAAAAACATTAACTCTCATAATAAGCGAGCCTTAGCATAATGTGCTTCACGCTATACCATACTTGCCGATACCCTTTATCGAAGATGCTATGATGGGACTCTATTAAGATGCCTCAACCAAAACAAAGTGCTCCAAACCTTAGAAGAGGTACATAATAGTATTTGTGGAGCATGTACAAATGAAATGGTATTAACAAAGAAGATCTTACATGTCGATTACTATTAGCCCACTATGGAGTCTGGTCCATGCAAATTTGTCAGAAATGTGTAGTTTTCCAAACACATGGGAATCTCATTCACACACCTTCTTAATCCTTACAACTAATCACTACACCTTGGAATTTTTCCCAATGGGGGATTAATCTTATATGGAAAATCAACCCCACCTCATCTGATGGCCACAAGTTCATTATCAATGCCACACAATATTTTACCAAGTGGGTAGAGGAAATGCATATCACTTATGTCACTGGTAGTAATATTTCCAAATTTATATTCAATCGCCTCATTTGTCACTTTGGCATTCCATCATCTCTTGTTACTGATAACAGTAAGTCATTCAAAAATAAAATCGTTAAAGCCTTAACCAAACGCTTCAACATCTGCCTTCACTGGTCTACCCCTTACTATCCCCAATGTAATGGCCAACATGAAGCTTACAACAATAAATTAAAATCCATCATGGAAAAATTGTTGATATGCATGGTCGCAATTGGCATACCCAAATCTATCCTACCCTATGGGCCTATCATACATCCTTTTGAACCCCCACAGGAACCACTCCATTCTCACTCATATTCGACTCTAATGATGTATTAATTATAGAGGTTGAGCACTCATCACTCCATGTATCCCTCCAACATTTGATCAATGAAGATGACTATAGATAGGCTCACCTTGCTGAGCTTGATCTCTTAAATGAAAAGTGGCTTTATGGTTTGGATCATCTCAAAATGTATAAGAATTGAATTAGACACAACTACAATAAGAATATAAAACCAAGGTAGTTCGAGATTTGTGATCTTGTTTTAAAGAAAAATAAAAAAATACAACCAAATATCGGGACAAGAAAGGAACATTTACACCTAATTGGTTAGGTCCTGACCTTATCACTGAAAAATTCGAATCAGGGGCATACAAGTTATCCACTCAAGATGGCAAAGAACTTAAAGAACCCAAGAACACGGTTCATTTGAAGAGATTTTATTCCTCATCACACCTCTTGTGCTAGGGGCATTTTAGAACATTCACTTAGATAGTTCCTCCACCCTATCCATCTTACCGTCTCATCCCAATCTGGTTTCTATCACTTATTCCTTGCATTTAGGACGTGCACTGCCTTCATCCTCTTCATTTTTTCTCACATGCATCCCTTGATATTCATAATCCTTTACATGTTTCTGTATTCTTGGGTGGGTCACGGATCACCTAATTAAATCTCATTGGTTATTACAGCTATATCCCAAAATTTAAAAAAAAATTGAAAAATCCAACAAAAATAAAATAATCAATAAATTCAAAAACATTCAATTAACCGAAAGTAAAAAAATCAAATAATAAAAAAAAATTCCAAAAAAATCAAATAATCAAATCCAAAAACATTCAAATAATCATAAAATCCTAAAATTTTACAAAATTAATTTTTTTTTTCAAAACAATCAACCCAACTCAACAAACTCAAAATTTTAACTCCTATCTTAGTGATCATTCCAACCATCCTACAACTGCCAAAACAAATCATGTTACCGCTTGTATGGGGGTAAGTTAAATCTATCATATTCCTTATGTGTATCCTTTCTTGGGGCAATCTCGACTCTCATTTTCTCGCATGCATCCTTTCTTGGGGGCAATAAACCATTTCAATCTCGAATTACTCTTCAATGCGGATCCAACAAAGAGTGTCACTTGACCCCACTCTTTCCGTCTGATCCAATCCCCTTGCATGTATCCTTGTTTGGGCCATCCAAATTTTCTCAAACATCACCGTGGAACACATTAGGGGCATAGTTAATTGTCTTTATTTCAAGTTGTGTTGCATCATTATTGTGATTTACTTTAGACCAATTACAACTATTTTGTTATCATCTTGGTTCATTTATAATCATGATGCATACTTTTACTATGTATATTGGGTTTTCTGTACATTTTATATTTTATTTTTCCTTGGACCAATTACATGTATTATATTATCATCTTGGCTCCTTTATAGCCATGATGCATACATTTACTGTGTATATTGGGTTTGTTTTATGTTTTATCTTTTGTTTGTTGTGTGTGTATTTGTTTACACATATAATGGGTTAAACATCACAATTATTTAATAATCATGATGAAAAATCTATTGCGCAACAACAAAATAAGGTTGCTCACAAATATAATCTTTGAACGGAAGCTCAATCTATGAGCAACATCCCTCCCATCATCCTTCTAATCATTCTCGAATCATCTGCCTTCTCCTTCTTCCTTTTCGCCTTTTTAGTGCGTAAGGATAAACAAGTCAAACAATAGACCTCGAGAAGTGCTAAGTGGGAATGAAGAGATAACATTTATCATAGCAAGAGTGCATCATCAAATCAAGTGTTGTCAAGGTGTAAATTGTGAATTTTTAGTGTCTACACTTTGATCTTTTTTTTTTATGATGAACAACATATAAGAGAACCTACAATTGATGAGATACGTCAGTTGAAAAAATAATATACCATGAGAAAATTTCCTCCTCCAATAGTTTCATCAATCAAATCTTAAGAATTATTGTTAGTATGTTGGCGTTTCTATATATATTTTTTTGTTGAGATTTTTTAATTAGGTCAATTTAAATTCTCTTGATTATTTATTCTCAATTTTATACATAGTAAATAACATACCAAGGAGATTAGTTAAGAACACATTTATTCATAACAACATGTGTATTGGTTTATTCAATTTATAAGTCATTTTATTTTGTTTAAATATTATGTATTAAATTTAATTTCTAGGATCAACAACATAATAGATCAACTATAACTTATGGCTTCCACCATTAAAAAGGAAGTGATTAGAACAGGCCAGTTATGAAAATGTTTTTTGAAAAAATGAAGGTATTCTCATCTAAGATGACTAAGAAAATAGACAAACTTTCCTCCTCAGTTGCACCAATTGTTAGTGCATGGATTAAACAAACTAAAGAGATTAATCCTTTAGAGGTAAAATTTAATAAGTGACATCATTCTACATATGTTTTTATCTAAGGAAACAATTTTTTGTATTTGTGTTCCTAAATTTTATTTCATGCACCTTATCATTTGATTCATTTTATTTCATCTTTGACTAAAGGAAATGATGAAAACCTCTCAAGATATAGGTGAAAAAGGAAAATCTCACAATGACCATATCAACCATGGCAATGGTAAGAGGAAGAATTTTATGGAAAAAGATATGGCATGCGATATACTTATATGTGAATGTTAACATCTTTTCATTAGAAAAAACTATAATTTTATTCATCTATTGATATGTAAGATCTTAAGCTTCTATTCTAGAATGTAAAGAATAAAAAAATGGTGCTATACTTCAAAGGTTTTTATTGAAATGAAAAAAAAGCTCGTAGTGAACTATAACTAGTGATGTAGATTGTTAGAACAATACTAGAAGAAACCAATATAAACACACACAAAAGTCTACCAAAAAAACCAAAAATTGTACACAATATTTTACCCTAGATTCAACACCAACTCCTCGAGTGTGCTACAAGAACTTCCAATTATGTTGTATTTGGATCTCAATTATTCTATAGGTATCTCTTAAGTTTTTATAGGAAGCTCCCAAGTATACTATTGGTAGCTCCCATGTATGTTACACAATTGATTTTCTAGCCATAGACAATCCTTTGAAAGGACACCTACTTCAACATTTCTTTCCCTATATATATGATGAAATGATATAGAATTAAAATTTGATTTGAACACTTGAATTTCATAAAATATCGTTGTGATTAAAATGTGAATGTTATCATAATATTGAACTTGAGGTAATAAAATGTACATGTTTCTTGTAGACCTTTTAATCCAAAAATACATAGCAAAGTTTACTAAAAAAATAAACAATTGAAATCTTCCATGAAAAATGGCATGGTAACTATATTGAACATAATATCAACTATGTGACTTATTTTTCCACTTATTAATATAATTTTTGTTTGTTGTAAAAGTGTTTGAAGAAAAAAAATTAATGGTGGGTGATCAAGTGGAGTTGATATATTCATTCATATCAATAGTTGCAGTGTGTAGAAGGATACATTCACTTACGTCATCTCATGGAGAGAGGTTTGCTCCAGAGTATGTAATGTTTGAGTGATGAAAATGTTAAAAGATGTATCTCTCTCTTAATAAAACATGTTATATGCTTGCAAAAATTTATCTAAAAAATGAAATCCCTTCAAAAATGGCCTATAGGAATAATATGTAAATACGTAAAATAGGGCATCTAAAAAATGCCTCATGATAGACAAGGATCTTTTCGAGAGAATACTCTATAAAGTATTGAATAAAAACATACTTTTAATATAATTTATTTATTTATTTCTTTGATAAAGTTATGTTTTTCAAATAAGGGAATTTCAAATCCCATAATTTGTAACTCACGCGATTCAAATAGATTGGACCATGAACTTAATGGGTGGGTCTGCTTCAGCGCCAAACACCAACAAAAATAGTGTTGCCTTGTAAAACATTTTGTATGTTGTTCTATACGCACATATAACTGTGGATACCTTGTTGTCCTAATATTTCCTCCCAACATCACATATTTCTATGAGGGTGTTTCTCATTATCTTATTGAAGGCCTCTACCATTCTATTTACTTGCGTGTGGTAAGGCATAGTTTTATGACGTGTGATCATAAATTTTGATAATAATACATATACCATCTCATTCAAGAAACGAGTACCCTTATCACTTGTTAAAATTAGTGGGCACCCATATCTTCTTATGATATTTTCCCATAAGAATATGGTGGCTTTCATGCCAGTGCAATCCTTAGTTAATGTGGCTTCTACTCATTAGGAGAGGTAATTTGTAGCTATGATTATGTTAATTGTGTATGACTATTGTGCATTTGGGTTAGTGGGGCCAATGAAATCAATTTCCCATTTTTAAAATGACTCCTACATGAGAACTGGGAGCAACGCCATTTTATCCCACTTGTTGGTATTCCCGACATGTTGAAAATGATCACACTTTTTTCACATAGTCCTTGACATCTTTAAAGAGGTTTTGCCAACATAGACGTGTTGTCAATATCTTTCGCATGGTTATGTCACCTACATAATGGACGCCAGAAATTCATTCATGTGCTTCTCTTTGAATGAATTTTTGTTAATGGTTCATCACACACCTATGCAACACTTCATCCCTTCCAATTTTATACAACTCTCCACTAATGAGATGATATGACACAACTTTCAATGTCAGTCACTAATTTTGTTGTGCATTACAATTTTTTGGAGCAAGACCAAATTGGAGAAAGAGTATGATGTTTCTCAATTCATTTGACACACTTCTACTCTACAACATTTGTGCATCTTGGATGTCATCTTCAATATTATTCACCTCCTCACCAATTATAATGCATGAGAGGTGGTCTATCTCAACATTGTTCTTTCTTGGCTTCACTACCATCGAGAATAGAAATTCTTGGAACAATATAATCCATCGACATATACATCCATGTAAACCATCTTGTTTACTAAATACTTGAGCACCATGTGATATGTAGAATACAAAGAGGGTTGTTAATAAATACTTCCTAAACTTCTGAAGTGCATAGACCATCGAGAGCCCTTCACTCTCTAGGGTGGTATAATTTTATTCCACGGGGGTGAGCTTTGTATACACCTATTTTTTAACTTTTCATCTTTCACACTTGTTGCTAACAATGTCCTTTATGTAGATAAGGGTCACTGATGCATCTATTTCCTAAGCGGATGCCTTAAGGGGCTTGTTGGGAATGGGGAATGGTTATTCACGTAACTATTATGGGTTAGAGACAATACATAAAGAAAGTGTTGCTATTTGGTCCCATCCTTATTTTTCCTTGCATTAGTTATCCTTATCCTCCTAGGTCTCATGCATATCATATTAATATTATCTTGTTTTCATTTCACCATTTTGCACCTTGTCCATCCTATTTCATGACCCACTACACATTTTTTTACCTTCCATGACATATTACTTCATTTTTGCATCCTTGGCCAACACAATTGCCCGTCGGTGATTGTGTTGGTGGTATATTTTCTCATGGCCGACGCCATTGCCCATGGGTGATGACATCCTATATGTACCCTCACCTCACTTAACATTCAAAAGGAACAAGAAGCTAAGACATCAAAATTTCCATTTGCTTTGCTCTTTTGTGCCATATTCACATCTGCTCGCTCTACTTTTTGTTCATCTTGCATTTTTCTTAGATTTCCTTGGACACTCTTCTTCTTGGATAATTGCTTGCACTATTGGGTCATCATATAACTAGTATAAGATATGAATGGTCTTCCCCTGCTCCACCTAATAACGATTCTCTCTTTGCATGCTTCTTCTCAGGGAAGATATATGTACCAGTGACCACCCTCCAGGTACATGTGAGTGTTCTAACCCTTCTTTGTCATATTGTACTTCCTCTTCTTCATTGTATTATGTTAGCTTAGTATTGTACATGTTTAATGCTAGTTAGCATAATACTCTTATGAAATATCTACTCCTAGTTATTGTCATATTTGTTATCGCATGTTATTTTCATTTACTATTGATCCATACCTCTCCACACCCAACTACTGATATCTCAGCAGGGTTCCTTCCTCTATCTCGATCACGGGCCTTGGAAACCCTAGGTTGACCTAGTGTAAGGGTTACTTCCCTCTAGATATGCGACCCTAGCGCTCACTTTAGCCCCTTAAGTCTATCCCCTTGTATGTTGATACATGTGTGTCTCCTATTCATTTCCTCAAATACCCCAGTTCAAAGGATGAGTAAGAGTGCATGATTGATCAAGGAAATTCACCCTGCATACATTCCCTGGTGAACCTGATGTGAATCTTATAGACCTTGTGATCAAGAACAAATCGTTAAAAGCATCCTACTTTCAATATTGGTTTTATTTAAGCATTCAAAATTCCTAAAAAATGCTAAGAATTTGTTTTCATAGACACCATCACCCAGGGGTGATTCTATCTGTTTCTGTCACATATGCTTATAGACACATTCAACCCATGTGTAAGCCCTATTACACGATCCTATTTATTTCTATTTTACACTTCCCATACACCAGCAAACTTTGTGTGAGTTTTCTAGCAGGTCTTATTGTGTGTGTTCTTCTCTGAATTTGTATCCTTACACCATCGGCCCCTGTGTAAGCATTCTACAGGACCAATTATGTCTAAAGTGAAAATTTTTAGAGCTTTGTTTTCAGCTTCCAAGTTATAAAGATGTCACCTCTAAGGATATTTTTGGCACAACTAAACCATAAAAAAATATTCATGGGATATTCCTTTGTTCCTACACCTCCTCTTCATGCTTCTAAATGCTCTATCTTTCATCATATGAACACTAATCTTCCAAGTGACCCCAATATAACCCATGAAGCTTTGTTGCCCCAGCCCTGTCCCTCTAATCAGTTAGAGGAGGGTTGCTCAACAGATTGTAATGTGGTTGAGATCGAGAATATAGATCCCATATCCATCATAAAGAATCTCAATAATAACAAATACTTTACCCCTTACAAAGATGGAGGTTTTTGAAAGATATCTACCAATACCATGGAAATGACCATGCACCATCTTAACCAGGGAGTGCCATACCATGATCAGACTCCTCCCTATAGGACTAATCAAAATAAATCTCCTAGAATCCCACTAATGAACATGGAAATCATGAAAAAATCCATAAACAAAGGTTGTTCTTCCTCCATGGATCTTAACATGGTAATAGTTAAGCTCCTAGATTAGATGGCCTTATCCCAAGCTACCACAACAACTAGCATGCTCCAAATGTAAAATCATATTTTGCAGATAACATCTAAAAATGTGGTTTCTAGCTTACCTTCTTATACCCCTCCTCCATTGGTGGATGCACACGGGAATCATATTCCTCCTCTATTAATTTAGAGAAAGATGTTGCAAACTGTTAAAATTGAACCTCTAGCCCCTTACATTTCTACCATGGATTTGGGAAAGGTTATCCCTACCATATCTGATGATGAATCCATGGATCCAACCCTTTACCTCATAACATTTGGCAATCTCTATAAAGAATGGATTTAGAAAAACACCTATGCAACCTCTAAGATTATAATAAAGACTTTCATAGGTGAGACACTAGAATGGTATAAAAAACTTCCTCCCAACTCAATAGTTGAGTTAGAAGGCTTAGTCACAACTCTAATTTCTGAATTTTAGAAGCAATATCTACCAGAAATTTTTTTACAAAGGTTCATAAACCTTAAGCAAGGGATCACGAATTTGTGTAGGCCTTTATTAAGAAATGGAAGGCACTTTCCATACAAGCTAATCATAACCTTGATAATCAAATCCTATGCCAAATTTTTCTTAAAGCCCTTACACCTACTCTCCAATATAAATCTAGGTCCTTCTCTCCCAACACATTGGAGGAAGCCCTTGAGAAAGCCAAAAGACAAGACCAATGCATGAGTTTGGATGCACTTTAATTCATCGTCTAAACACAAAATCATGACGCATGTAATCAGGCCTTTGAATCTCCCAAGAGAAAAGGAAATAGGAGAACATCAAGAATCTCCTTGTCTACTCTCCCATGCTCCTTTATCTCATGCCAAGCTTCTTCGAGTTCTTCCCACACCACGAGTAGCTCCCCCCTCAAAACAAAATTTGCCTAGCTTTAGGGGTGACCTATTTTGTTCATGGCATACCACTATAGGACATTCTCATAGTGATTGTAAATACCTTAGGAAGGCATCCCTTGATTTCTTCCTTGTCTCTTATTTCGACTACTCTATCATTATACAACAATGTTATGAGAAATATCAGTCTTTAGAGAAATCCCATTCTAACCATCAAATTAAAAGATATAAAATCCCCATGAATAATATTATGGGCACCATAGAGCCTTCATACGATCAAAGCCTCCTAGATTCTCAATATATTAATGTGGCTAAGGTAAACTATAGATGTAAACCTACCCATAAAGATCCTGTTATCAAATTAATGAAATCATGTTGAGCAGATAAGATTATGGTGCGAAGGAGAGGGCACACAGAAGGTTCGCGCATGAGAACAGGGCACAGTCAAAGGTGTGTAAGGATAGGAAAGGACACGCACACGGAAGACAAGGGAGGATTTGGGACTTAGCCATTTTCACATGTACGGGCTATTTTTGGAAATGGTGTGTAGAGCACACAAACCGGATAACGACTTGTGCGACATGTATGGGCTATTTTTGGAAGAGCGACTACTAAGCACTTTGTAGGGGTTGAGGCTAAGAATAGAATTGCTACTACCTGTTAACTAGAAGAGGTCTATTGATAGCATACTTGCATGTGTGGCTATTATTGTAAAGGTGCATGGCTATTTTCAGCATGCAACCTATTTTTGGGAGTTATGCAAGCGGTGAAGGGAAAGTCCCCACCCTTATAAATATGTAGTGATCTACGTAGTACAATAGGACTATTTGAGAACCGAATTACTCTAAAGTTATGTTTCCAGATCTGATGCGCGCATAAGCTTATGTTATTATCTATTGTAATGAGCTTCTATGTATTTATTGTGTTTAATATAATGGAGTGTATTGGCTGAATCAGAGTATTAATCCTGAGTATAATTGGTTCTTGCATGATTGACTTCATTATGGATATTATTTAAATATGTTATTCTTTATATCTAGACATAGACATGCTCTGTCGAATATTATATTAATTATGGATCAAAATGCATAAAGTCTTCATCATGCTAACATCCTACAATAACAACCCTAAAGAGGGGCCTGATACCTTTGTGCACTTCAGGTGAGCACTTAGTCTAGGCTGAGTGATGTGCCAGCGTGCCTAGGTTATTACTGGTAAATTCTAGGTTGCATCATTGGTTCTGTTGCTGGGACCTCTTTTTTAGTTGTTTTTAGGATGGTTCGTGATGAAGACATATCAGTTGACCCTAGCAAGTGTTAAGGAGTGGATACATGATCTAGAAGAAGAATGCACACAGAGGTTCAACACCGGATTTGATTTTAATGCACACGCATGGGTGGAACATAATAGGGATAAATTTAGTGGTGAATATTCGTAATATGGAAAAAATTTCATTTTAGGAAAATTTGAAAAGATGATTTTTTTGGAGCAAGTCAGTGTCATGTTCGCCTAAAATTTACAATATATACATTTTTTGGGGTCGGCTTCGCCTACATTTGAAAACATCTCCTATAAAAACCTAGGTGATTCGCCAGGTTGTATACTACCACTAGACTACTAGTACTTTACCAATAATGTGAAGTTGTGAACTTGCATACTCTAAGCACCAAAGAACAATACAAATTTATCATTTGATTATTGAGTTTTTTTTGTTAACGCACGATAAAGATATCCGTTGACGCATGACTCATTGCATTTGTTGACGCGTGACAGGACTAAGTTTGGTGATGCGTGACTTAGTTTTTTTTACTGACGCTTGACATTGGTTTATTTGATGCTCGACTCACTGTGTTTGTTGACATGTAACAATAATATTTGTTGACAGGAAACAAAGGGTTTATTGTTGATGCACGACAAGGATATTCATTGACGTGTGACTCGTTGCATTTACAGACGCATGATAGGACTAAGTTTGTTGATGCGTGACTTATTTTTTTTGTTGACATGCGACATAGGTTTATCTGACGCATGAATCACTATGTTTGATGATGCGCGACTCAGTATACTATGACGCACGACTGAATTTTCTCTAACGTGTGACTTAGAATAATGGAAGTTGCTAGTGCTCAAAATGGGAAAACCCAAAAAGTATGTAAGAAATCTTAGAAGTCCCTATTCAAGTATTTTGGAAACTCTACTGCTATAGATACCGCAACCACTAGCACCCATATAGCTACCACCGGAAAGAATCAAAGTACTGACTATGTGGAAGGTAATATTGAGGTGGACATGCATTTTATACAATATCAGCTAAATGACACCTATGATGATACCATGCCAGATCTTGAAGATATACCTGTTGAGATGCCATATCCAGAATATATTCTTCCAGTTGGGGTGCAACTAGGACTGCATCAAGATATCACACATAAAAATACTCAACAAAATGGAACACAAAAATCAAATTCAAATTTTGGTTCATGAAAGAGGAAACCAAGTGATTGTGATATTTCTTAGAGTTCTACTAAAAAAGTAAAACATTGAAAATGAACAAGAATATGTGGACAATTGGGAGGACTTACAAGTTCGATTGGGCTACCAAATTTCCATTTATTGAACCTATACAATCATCTAATCTAGAAGATATCCCATCTGAATGTACATGTACAATATGTACGTGGAAATTGGGAAAGCGAAAAAAAATGCAACTGAAGCTGGAAACTATAGAAAAACACTATGGAAAACAATATTTGACTGTAACGAGGGAGGATGGCCAGAAAATCAAAACACACCGGTGGAAAACTAAAAAAGAATGCATGCATGTTAAATACACAACAGATTACGAAGCAATATAGAAATAATGTAGACATCTCATAGAAAAGGGAGGAATGATCACATCAGAAATTGGTAAGATGAATCAAACAAATTTGCATGCAAAACTCATACAGTTCTATACTTTATTTCACATACTAACGAAAGGAAGACCAATTTCAGATTTCCTCGATTTTAAAGTTTTGTATCGATATAATGGAATTCCCAACATACCTCAGGCTCATTAGTCTGACAGTAGTGCATGGGAAATGGAAAAATGCCTTTCAATGATAGAGAATGAAGATTTGAAAGAGAATGTAAAAAAAGCTAAGTTTATCTATATTTCAATTGATGAAGTGACATCAGTCGATAACACTGTATGGGTATGTATCCATGTCTATACATTAGAAAATCATATAAGGACACCTCATCTACTAGGTGTTATGAAAACGGTTAAAAACTACAATGCCAAAAACTTGCATAAAATAGTTGTTTCTCATTTGAAAGATATTGTTGGAATGAATGATTATGAAATTACTATGAAGTTGATATGCGTTAGAGAATATGGTGCATCAGGTCATGTAGGGTCACCGTACAGGGATGTGTATTAGATTTCAAACAACAGTGGCCCCTTATATGTTAGCAATTCACTGTATGGCTCACAGAATGAATTTAGCGTATAAAATAGTAAGCAGCTACGAAAATGTTGCTAAAGTAGAAGACCTTATAAGAGAAATTCATGCATATATGGCAAGCAACCCAAAGTGATTTCTTGAGTTCAAGAAATTTTCAATTGGAATTACAGATGGAAAAAAATTTCTGAAGGATGTTGAGGCGAGATGGATTTCTTTGTATGAACCTACATGCAGAGTTTGTGAGGAGTATCCTTCGTTGGCTGGTTTCATGCACAAATATAGTCATGAAGTTGATAGGGTGAGGGACTTGCTGTTCCATTTAACTGATTTTGAGACATTGCTTACATTGGTTGGTATTCTTCCAATGTTGCAGGAGATCAATACATGCTCATGAAGCATGCATATGGGAGATTAATCTATATTGTGGATTTTATACGGATGAGAAAAATGGTATGTCAAAGTCTTGATGTCTTGTATTGTTCCCAAGATAGTTTTGATACACCTATTTTCAATAATTGGAAAGCTTTATTAGATCTTAAAAACCCCAGTAACTATTTGAGATTTAATATCCACAATCACCTCTGCATCAATGTTAATGGGAGGGACATACCACTGCATATTTTGTGAAAACATCAAGATATTACAGGATTAGAACAAGAAGATGTTCCTGTGACACGTAATATCTTTGAGTCTGTTATAGTTGAAACAAGAATAAAGCTTTTTTTTTTTAGAATCCTTATCATCTGAAATTAGAGAACATTTCTCCAAAGATAAAATTCTTGAAGCAATGGGTGTGATGAATCCTAATTTTTGGAATACTGAAGGTGCTCATGCAGACTTTGTAAGAAAGCATTTCCATAAATCCATGGGTACAATAATGGAAAATTTCACAAAGACTTCAGAGGTCAAGGGTATGGAAATCAAATGTATATTGAATGTTCATTTATTAAAGTCTCAATCAAAAAAATTTGCAACAACAATGAGTAACCAATATAAAAATTTAGATGACCCTTCTTAGAGTAGTGCTATTACAAGGCTCTGGCGAGGAATCTATCAAAGTATTGTCTTACAAGAAGACATCAGTGAATATTTCATATTATATGAGTTATGCCAAATAATGATTTTGGGGTCTGTGGAGGATGAAAGGGTTTTTAGTGCTTTATCATTTATAAAATCAAAACTGAGAAATAGGTTGGATAAAAATCTAGAAAGTTGCATGAGGTGTTATGTTTCTCACTACTCCATGGAAACATTTCCTTTTGACAGAGCAATTACGCATTGGAATTCCCTTTCTGAAAGAAGAGGTGTAAATAATACAGCTACAAGTACAACTTTTCTTAACGATGAGACTGGAATTGGTGTGTCATCACATTCTATAGAAGAGAACATCGACTTTGAATCAACTATTGATAATGGATTGTTTTACTTTAAATAGGTATCTCCTTGACCTTAATTTTATTATTTGAATGTGGTTATTTATTCAATTATTAACTCTACAGATGCAAATATTGACTGTGGTTTTTTATTCAATTTCATATTAACTCTATAGATGTAAATATTGACTGAGGAGGTTTTTTACAAAATCTTGTTTCAGCTCTTGTTATTATTAAATATGTTACAGGTATATATATTTACATATTTTTAAATACAATTATTTATAAAAATTTGTTTTATATAATTACTATTTTGGATTTTTCGAATACAAAATTTTGTTTAAAAAATATGTTTGTTACATGCATTTGTCGCATACTAATTTACAAGACATTCAGAGTTCAGATCTGCATATTCTTCCATTGTTATACTCTTCTGTACTTCTATTGTCCAAACATGTACATGTTATCATTTACATTTTTCTTTAATATTTTATTTCTTCGTTAATCCGATCAATCATTGTTTCATTTATTTTTTTGAAAACGTGGGTTGACATCCATCCTAAGAAGCTCTCACTTCTCAAGACTGACAATGTCAGGAAACTCACCCATCTATATACTAATCTATTTCTCATGTTGAGTTTTCTTGAATCAAAGGTCTTCTAACATGCAACATGCTACGAAGGATGATTTCTCATTTTCCTTCCATATGCTTTGTCACAACCATCTAAAAGACAAGAGGTAACTTAAACCCTATCATATGACATTGCTTGAGTTTTTACAATTATGTTTAATTTATTTTTGTATTTGCAAAATTCTTTGATAAAGTGTTTAAATTTTGTTGGATATATTTTTTTCCATATTAAGATGTTTCTATCATAACACATTCCAATTTTTCTTAAAACAATTATCCATTATACAATTCATCATCCACTATTGTATTTGAAACTAATGTCATCATCCACATCTAATGTCATTATATAATTGATTCATTAAAAATAGAGAGAAGAAGATTTTGAGAAGGTTTAAATGTCTCTGTCCTACCACATTCCATGATCGTGTTAGAAGTTAAAAATCTATGTCCACTCAATTCATCATAATCCATCTATTTTAATGTCTCCATCCACATCTAATGTCATCATAGAAGATGTAAGTCCTAGTTCAATTGACAAGTAGAGAGAAGAATATTTTGATAAACCTGATAAGAAGATGTAAGTACTAGACTCCTAACACACTCCAATTATTCTTAAATCAATTATTTATCCATTATCATCACAATTTATCATCATCCATATCTATTTTAACATTCCAATTTTTCTTAAAACAATTATCCATTATCATCACTTATCATCATCTATATCCATTCTAATGTCATCATATCATATCCATTAGAAGATTTTGAGAAGGTTTAAATGTCTCTATCCTACCACATTCCAAATTTTCTTAAAACAATTATCCATTATCATCATCCACATACAAGTAATGATAATCCATATCTATGATTCTATTCTAATGTCATCATCAACATCTATGCAATCATCATTACAAGTACTAAGATTCCTTTTTCATACCACATTCCATATTTTCTTAAAACAAATAATTAACCATTATCATAATGCCATCACATTCAAATGAATGTATCTAGAAATTCTATACATAATATATAAGAAGATATAAAATTCCAGATTTTAAAGTATTTCAAATTTTCAAACGCCATCACATTCAAGTTTCAAATTTCAAATCCAGATAATAAATTATTTCAAATTTTCAAACATCATGACCATCAAACTCAAGTTTCAAAATTCAAATATAGATAATAAAGTATTTCAAACTTACAAATTCAAAGTTTCAATTTTTCAACTTTTAATCCTCAATCATGAATTTTTCAACCCTCAATTTTGTGTACCCCTTTCTCCAATGGCTTCCACTCCTGTAGTTGTACTCCTTTCCCTAATGTCTTCTCCTCTTATACCCCTTTCCCCAATGGATTGAATAATCATAGAACTAATCAGATCTTTCACAGCACTGTCTAGACTCTTTACGATCCTTTGTTCTTCCCTTGTCGCATCTCCATGGGATAACAAAATGGGATCTGCAGTTGCCTTGGCTTTGAATAAAGTTTCTGGGTCAAAGCCATGCTCTTTAATTATCCACTTTAGTGTATTGTTTTGTTTATAAACTAAAAAAATATTTTATTTCAAATTATTTGTTGCAGATAAACTATTCTTAGTGCTTTCCAAGTGAACTTGGAACACCTTTGCTTGACTCTTCAAATTTTCATATTTCAACTGCACAAAAAAGTGATCTCAATTAAACATATTACTAAAATAAGAAAAGGTCAATTAACAAAAAATATTGTTTCAAAGTGATAATACTTACAATCGTTCTATCTCTTTCGGCATTTGCAATTGCTACTAGATCCTTGTCCTTAGACCATTTATTAATATATGCCTGAGCTTCAACACTAATATTTTCCAATTTTTTTAATGCTTTATCCAAAATATCATCTTTATAGTTGTTATACGTGAATGTCCCACCTCTTACTTGGGTAAGTAAGGAATCGATCTTCGCAAGTTGTATCTGGATTGCAGTGTATAAACTTTCTCTTTGCCAATAATTTTCATAACGACTTATTATTTCATTGATTAGTACTTTATCTTGTCTCTCCCATTCTATAAGCTGATTGATATGAGGTACAATAAACTCCGTGAAATGGGATTGAAAATCATTACTAATTAAGTTCTCTAAAGGAAATGGTAGCAATTGTTCACCATCTGTATCTGAAGAAGATGATGTAGCTGGAGAGGTATGGGGGCTTTTTGGTTGATCATCAATTGCTACCTGTTTCTTCCTATGGGTGGACTGATCCTATTTATGATAAAATAAATCAATATTCAAATAAATAAATCTAAAATGAAAAGTAATGAAAGTTGAAATCAAAGTATACCTACTGGCCTTGAATCATCTCATGTGTATTAATTTTTTTTGATGGGTTATTGTTATCAATACCCAAGTAATCTTCATCTAAATTTATATTATTTAAAACTGATATTCCTGTTGCGCTGGGCAAGCCACCGAGAGAGAGGGTTGGAATTCAAAATGAGGATGCGATGTTTAGTGTCCTACTAGGGGCCAGAGGAATTGGCATGCGTTTACCAATGTTCTTTTTCCCTGATCCTCTAGTTGGAATTTTGAATCGTAGTGGTGGAGGGGGTGGTGCCACTGTTTGTAAAGAATGTGAAGGATTGCAATGTGCTGAAAAGTGTAAGAAAAATCATATTAAAAACTGTTAAACTATTGAAAAATTGAGTCTTTTGTTTAAGTAATTATATCATACCTTGTTGAGGGGTAATGTTATGCGGAGCTTGAGGTGGCCGTGTTGGAGTAGTAGTTGGTTTTGTTTGAGCTATGTGTTGCTGGGATTGCTATGCAGGTGTTTGAGAAGAGATAATTGC
This sequence comes from Taxus chinensis, assembly GCA_019776745.2. Classification (NCBI taxonomy): domain Eukaryota; kingdom Viridiplantae; phylum Streptophyta; class Pinopsida; order Cupressales; family Taxaceae; genus Taxus; species Taxus chinensis. The sequence goes on along the minus strand of CM034146.1, from coordinate 313,056,196 downwards.
ATATGAATGAACTGAGTGAGTTGGTGAAGACGACTGACTTTGAGAAGCCCTGGTATTGTCCAAAGTTCCTATAATGTCAGCAATAGTCGATTGTATGTGAATTCAATATGGTAAATGGTAAATTAAAAATACAAAAGGGGAATTTGTAAATAGTAAATGTTAGGTTATTATGTCTCTGGCATTTAACAAATTAAAATGTTTAGCGGTTCAGAGATGAGTGAACTTCCATTTCAGATTGCGAATCTACCGATGCCTCAGCGTGTTTTTGGCCTCTTGTTAGGTTGTGGAGCCTATTTTCATGTGTGAAAGTGTTGAAGACTATACACTAAGAGTACTGTACACTTTCCACAGTTGTCTTGTCGGGGTTCGGGGCTAGGCCGACCCTCGAGTGGGGGTCTAGGGGCATAGCCCCCGAATTTATTTTTTGGCCTTGAAACAAAACGTGCTTGATATATCGAGAAATGTGATTTTTCTCATATGGGTGGTATTTTTGACCCATAGGTTTATGAGATGGTTTTGGACCATGGTTTTGATACCCACGGTTTTGTAAAACTACTTAAGCAATTGTCTACTTATGTGGTTTTGTGCATATGGTAGGTTAATGTAACATTGCAGATGTGTTTTGAATTTGGGTGTGAATTATGTAGAGTTTGTTGAGCATAGCTGCAAATAGATCTGGGTATTGTATTGAGAGAGTAGTGGCTTGTAATAAAATATGAGCAAGTGATTCTTGGTGGACGTAGCCCAAATTAGGTGAACCATGTTAAATATTGTCTCTTTATGTTGTGTTCTTATTACTTTACACTTTTATTTGAGATTTTTAATATTTTATGCATATTAGTTTCACTGTTGTGATTCTGTGAGGGATTATTCCGCATATTTTATCCCTTATTTCTTAACACCTCTTCCTCTTGATGCAACTTTTTTTTCGTGGAAGGGCCTCCAAAAATATTTTTTGCAAATATTCAATAATTAATCAAATTCTAGATGAACATAATGTTAGTCTTATGTCGAAATACAAACTTATACATGTTGTTCTTGAAATGGAATCGAAAAATTCTTCAATATCTTGTCTGTGCAAGTAGGAATTGGTTTGTCTTTTAAATTAAAAAGAGCCTCGTAATAAAGGCTAAGGAGATATTTTGTGGAGTGAATAACTGGTTTGTCAGAAAACGATGCATTTGTAATATCAATTTTTATTTTATTCAATAAAAATGTGCACCAATCAATTTTTTGCTTTCCAATAGTTACAAGAATATATGCAATAGCCGAGTTTGGTATATCAGTTTTCCATCCCTGTAAAACAATTCTGGCTTGAAAGAAAGATATCATAGCAACAAGAAAGTGGTGTGCAATTCCTTGCGTATCCACACCACGTCTTGATTTGTTGACATGAGCTGCAAAAAGCCAAAAAGACAATTTAATTAATACCGAAAAATGATTACAGGTTAGAGATTACATATTAGAGATTATTATCAAAAACTAAAAATATAAAATAAAAATTGAAAACAGTTTATATGTACAATCAACATGAAAACTGAAAGTCAATTCAAGGTACTTTTTATCAGTTTTGACCAGGGTTGCTTTCGTTGTGGCAACGGGTAATTTTTTGTATGGAAGGTATGTTAAGCAATGAATATCAGCTCGATCGACACCGAATTGAAACATACAGTCATCATCGACACTAACAATAAATAGATTGTCCTCTATATTGTAAAAGGAGAGTAGGTAATTTAGAATATCATGATCTATTTCAAACTGGGGCATTTTAATGAGCCCATCAAAATCACATGCATCAACCAAATCCTTGTATTCCAAATTCATTTGCAAAACTATTTGAATGTGGGGGCATAACAAATTCCTGTAGAGTATCTTTTGATTAACTAGATTCTATGATTGATTTTGATCTTGAGCTTGGCCTTGGGTCCCACTTATAGTCACCATTGTAATTTTCCTTGAGCTTCATTGTACTTGAAATTGATTCCTCTAAACGTGAAATTTCGGGAGCCGGAGATTGTAAACATGAAAATGACCAGCGAGATGGTATTTATAGGACAAAATAGGGCTTCTATTCCTTCCTGAAGTGTGATAATAAGCCTTCTATTTCCCATCAAGAACCCTTCCTAATGCACGACAACAAGCCTTCTGTCACGTGTCAAGAATACTTGTTGACGTGCAACAATAAGCCTTATGTCATGAGTCAATAAAGTATTCTTGATGCGCGACAAAAGGCTTGCTGTCACACGTCAACAAGTATTCTTGACGTGTGACAAAAGGCTTGTTGTCGCACGTTAGGAAGGGTTCTTACTGTGTGACATAAGGCTTTTTGTTGCACGTCAACAAGTATTCTTGACATGTGACAGAAGGCTTGCTGTTGAGCGTCAGGAAGGGTTCTTGACACGTGATAGAAGGCTTGTTGTCATGCATCGACAAGTATTCTTGACGTGTGACAAAAGGCTTGCTATCGTGCTTTAAGAACCCTTCCTGACGCACAACATCAAGCCTTCTTTCACGCGTCAAGAATCCTTGATGACGCGTGATAGAAATCCTTTTGTTGTGGGTTAAGAATACTTGTTAATGTGTGAATACAAGCCTTCTGTTGTGCTTCAGGAAGGCATCAGTGTCTACAATCGTAATTTCAGTTCTCAAAAACATGGAAAATTCATCTTTATGTAAAAGTGGATCCACCGATATTCTCCGGGAATTTTCCACCTCCATTTTACCACCTGGTTCTTAAAATGAACCCTGGAACATAATCTGTATGAGCTATTTTTCATTATTTTTCTAGTAGAACTATACGAGTGACTAGTTACTTATGCGTCTAAAAGGGATTGGAGGTATCACGCACTTGTTTGGACACATGAATAATTTTAGGCCCTCTATGATGTTGATCTAATTTGGACACGTGCTATGGATACTTGGTTTCATGGTGTTCTGAACAACTATATTCTAGAGTACTCAATTTCCACTTATTCTTTCCCAGAGGTAGCAAAATTCCAATTTTTATGATATCCCAGGGGAACTTACCTATAAGGCATTCCATTGGCGATCAAAATCTTAATGGTAACCCTAAAATTGGAAAGAAAACTGATGGCTAACTAAACCCCACCACGTGTAGGGGCAAGAGTAGGTTTGGTGAAAGATGGCAGACTTAGTGGTAGAACGACAAAGAGAAGAAAGGTGACTTATGTATAATGAGGCATACGAGAGGGAGATGGAAAAGCAGTGGGATGTTGCATAGTGAATGGTGTTGAGGAGAGAGATGGATCACGAAGGATTTGAAGCTCACGCAGATGACATTGATCTAGAGCATTAGGACCTCCCCCATTTGGGAAAGCATGACATGGAACCCCCCTTGGCCTCATGTAAAAGCATGCCAGTAGAGACGACCTGGGCCACGTGTGTGCATATGAATCTACCTGATAACCTTGCCCTTACACTTGGTTTTCTAGTATCTAGTACGACAAATAGTCAACAAGCTAATTTAGGCAGTGGGAGAGAAGGAGTAAGTCATATAACAAGTACATTGATGGTAGGGAAAATGTCTTCATTTTTGTTTGGAAGTACCTTTTTAGGTGTATCATCCACAGAATTCAAGCACACAGAATTTTGGACTCACTTCTAGGAGTGGTAACACTTTGCAGATTATAGGGGTGCAGTTTAATAATACTGTTGGGACACAAGGAAGTACCTCTTCTGGTCCATCTTTGACTACAAGTGGAGGATCAGGAGGTATAGGTGGTTCTAGTTCTGGTGGATCTGGTGGTTTTGGAGGCAGAGGAAACACAGGGGGTTCTGGATCAGGTGGGAAAGGTCCGCACCAACCACATAATATTTACATGGAGATGTCTCTTTGTCTCTTGGAGTATATGGGCATAGAGGATGCTACTGAACACAGGCACATGTGTGAAATACTATGGCGTGTAAAAGGAATCAAGGCATTTGAGTGCAGGGAAAGTTAATTCACCACTACGTTACAAGGGCGCGCACACAGTTGGTACACATTTTTTAACCCTGATCAAACTTGTGTAGACTATGCAACTTTAAAAGATGCTTTCCTTACAGAGTTTTACATCCCAGAGTTCGAGCAGAAGAGTATAAGCATGCTCAAGGATATTAAGTAAGGCACTACTGAGAGTGTCAGAGAGTATGATGTCTATTTCAAAATGCTTTTATCTAAGCTTTCTTATGATATTCATGCAAGAAAACATGCGCAATGGTTCATTGGATGTTTGATTACACCTTTTAGAAGGGTGCTATACCATAACACATACACTGATCTGTGTGAAGCACTTGAAATAGCCTTGGGAGTTGAGGCAGTCTGAAGTATAGACACTAGGGTGAGCCCATTTTTGGAAGCACAGATCATAGCCATGGCGAAGAATTTGGAGAAGCTATTGACAAATTCAGCACATGAGACACGTATAGGGATTTGGTGCACATATTGTGAGGTGGAAGGTCCCCACAGATTAGTACGCTCAATGCTGCTAGACTGTGAGATATGTCATTTAAACCATGATGATAGCCACTACCACTTATTACAACACACAATAAGGAAGAACGTCTCTTGCTACTATAAAATTTGTAGGTCCACAACTCACGATACAGAAGAATGTCGGTTGATTTTTCAGATCCATGATGCTATAGATATTGGTGTACGAAAGACAAGAGTATCAGATAAATCTAAAGGCAAGAACAAACATTAGGATCAGGATCACAATCAAGCACACTATGATTGGAATGAAGAGCATTTTGAAGGAGGTTGTGGTAGAGGTTAAGGATACCATGGTGGATTCGGAGGATGGGGATGAGGTGGTGGACAAGGTGAGTTTCCTCACAGAACATGTTATACATGCGGATCTCCTGACCACTACAAGCGCGAATGTCCTCAGAATATTACATGTTCTTTCTGTGGAAAAAATCATAGTTATGAGGAATTCTCAGACTTATATGAGCATCTTAGTAAGCAACATAAAAAAAGAAAACAAGGCTGCATGGGTGGTTAGGATACAACGTGCTATGGAAAATCATTGGATGTCCTAGTAATCTTGATCTAAATTTATATTATTTAAAACTAATATGCTCATTGCGCTGGGCAAGCCACCAAGAGAGAGGGTTAGAATTCGAAATGAGGAGGCAATGTTTAGTGTCCCACTAAGGGCCAGGGGAATTGGCATGTGTTTACCAATGTTCTTTTTCCGTGATCCTTTGGTTAGAATTTTGAATCATAGTGGTGGAGGGGGCGGTGCCACTGTTTGTAAAGAATGTGAAGGACTGCAATGTGTTGAAAAGTGCAAGAAAAATCATATGAAAAATTGTCAAACTATTGAAAACTTGAGTCTTGCATTTAAGTAATTATAGCATACCTTTTTAAGGGGTAATGTTTTGCAGAGCTTGAGGTGGCTGTGTTGGAGTAGTAGTTGGCTGTGTTTGAGCTATGTGTTGCTAGGATTATTGTGTGGGTGTTTGAGAAGAGACAATTGCATGTGAATGAACTGAGTGATTTGGTGAAGACGGTTGACTTTGAGAAGCCCTGACATTGTCCAAAGTTCCTGCAATGTCAACAACAATCGATTGTATGTGAATTCAATATGGTAAATGGTAAATTGAAACTAAAAATAGGAATTTGTAAATAGTATATGTTAGGGTATTACGTCTCTGGCATTTAACAAATTCAAATGCTTGGCAGTTTGGAGATGAGTGAACTTCCATTTCAGATTGCGAATCCACTGACACCTCAGCATGTTGTTGGCCTCTTATTAGGTTGTGTGTTGGGAATTAAAGACTATGGAATAGTGTTATGATTTACTAACAAACAAAATCATGCACATAAGATCTAAACAATTCCCCCAAATCTACAACAGTAGAAGTATAAACTAAAATAATCCAAATTAAAAAAAAGTACACATACATAACACAACATGTACTGTGGTTCACCCAATGTGGGCTACGTCCACCAAAGATAGAGATCTCATATATATAATACAACAAGAGTACAAACCAACTCTTCAATACAAGACTACAATGCATCTCTCCAAGAGTATCTGCTCTCCTCTAGATCTCTAAACGAATCTCCATGAGTGCACTACAATTGTGCCTCCAAACACCACCAGTAGATCTCACATAACTAGGAACTACTGAATCTCTGAACTGCTACCAAGTTCTATGTGGATATGCAAACAAGACCTCTCACATGGGTCTACCATATGTGCAACTATAACTATGCACGAAGAAGTAAGTATGTCTCTCCATCACTGCATAACCTGTGCAAACATGAAGACAACCTCCTCTACAATATCTAGATCTACATGGATCAACAATGCAGTATGATCTCATGGATCTACAATACAAGACTAGATCTACATGGATCTATAATACAAGATCTCACCAACATGTGGATCTACAAGAAGAAACTCTATGTTCTTTGCATACTATGCAAGCCATTACAATGAGACAATAATTATACAAAAAACATACAGTAGAAGACGTTACCCTCTTCTCATCATTCATATGTACTTGCTATTTCCTTCTGTCCATCTCCTCTACATGGAGACTTTGTCTTCATATAACCTATTCTTTCTTTCTCTTCTTCTTCTTCATCCTCTCAATCTAGGAGAATCAAGGATCTAATTCAATCCTTCTCTTAACTCTCCTTCTAAACCCTAAATTTCATGCTTATATAGGTGTATATAAACTTAGGGCACTTTGTCATGCAATTACATCCAATAAATCTACTTTAATGCTAAAAATAGATTTAATTCCTGAGAGTTAATTAAAACATCATCGCACAGGTAACCGACACAGGTTAGCCTTAATAGCGGCTGGTTCCTACTTGCTCTGAATGATTTCGGTCCTACCTGACCGATACTAGTCTTCGGTAAACAATGTCAGTTCCCCCTTGATCGATGATGATTGCTGTATATTCCAACAACTTTGTAACACATCCTCTAGTGAAGATATTTATCTCCACAACCTAACAATCTCCCACTTGGAGATAAATTGTTAAAAATTTGTACCTGTACCTGTACATCAGCGTCCTCTACACACTGTGAAGAATATCTATTCTTTCCTTCAACAATTCTCTCAAAAATAAAACTAGGAAGATCAAACCATCTTCTCAAACCAAGAAGATAAAAACATGACTTACCAAAGACCTGCACAAAGCTACTACTGATTTGTGATAACTGAGCTATCCATACATCAAGCTCCCACTGAATCATAACACCAAGCCTCTCATGCAACCAAGCCATCATGACTAACACACCTTTAAGAGCTCCCACTCAAACTGAAGTATTGAGCTTCAACTGCAACCATAATCATACCTGTAAAACCAACCGTGTTCTCCATCTATATATCCATGTCTCCATGCAACCACCAATGCAACCGACCATAGACAAGTCAAACTGGAATATGCATAAGAAAAATGAGATCCTAGGTCAAGATAGCCCAAATGAGTTCTACATGCAACCCATGGTTAATTACTCCAAAACACCTACACAACTCAAAGAATCCAAATACTGCATTTTGCAAATCCAACCCTACATAAATAACTAGCATGTCCAAGATATTAATTTGTAGATAACATACCTATCAAGGAGTAACATAGTAATAAAAGGAAATACAAACATCCCCTACTCAAGCTCAAGGCATATAAACTATGCTCATAGGCATCCATGTGCAAATCAAACATCTGCATCATCATAGACTCACAAAATTGAATCTATCAACGTGTATAAACTCAGCTATACATCCATCCACATCACCAGCTCTCCAGAAGTTCCAAGTCTGTCATCGAATGACTTCAAAAGCCAAATATAAATCCTATGCTAATCAATGTCAATAACAAATAACCATGCTAAACCATGCTACTAATAAATAGTGCAAATACCAGCATACATGTCATCAACATACTCAGTACAATCAACCAAGATGAAAGAAAAACAAGGGCACCATCTAAAAATGGTAAATAAACACTACTGTCAAACCTATGACCAAACCGATCACGGTTTCCTCTAACCGACACCGCTCACTTCTTGACTGACCACGATCACTTCCTCACCGACCACGGTTACTAGATGACCGACCACGGTTAATCCTAACTGACAACAGTCTCTGTAATAGTCATATTTTCTCCTTTAACCCTTAAAACTTTGAAAACTTGCTCTATCATTTTCACCCAGCTGAACCTAACCATCAACTATAATCCCATATGGATATCCACGCACGATAAAATAAACCAGAAGTGACATCACAAAGCAATAAAATCAATATACCTATAAATATGTGATTGTCCTCCGAAACCAACTAGTGCCTCTGCCACTTTGAATAGTAGCAATCTCCCCTCACTCTGCATATGCATCATGTATCCAATCCTGTAATGCAAACAACCATGGCTTACTCCCACTGAACATGAAATTCCCTGCACTACCTCTAACACCAAGCTCAAAAGCTAATATGTCAGTGAGAAATAAAACCAGATGAAAGAAAATATAAAATGATTCCCTTCTTATCAAAGAATACTTCTACATCACAGAAGTTTGGACTTCTTGTGAAGTAGGTGAATCAAATTCTTTTTATCCTGTGTACTCAAAATCTTTCATTACTTGTAACTATGTCTAGCCATGACTTTTCATTAAGGATCTCATCCTTAGACTAGATATCCTTTTCCTTCAGATTCCACACAATCAAGAAATAAAAGTCAAACAACACCAAAAACATGGTGTAAATATGTGCACACTATCCAAACATAATATCAGCTGCTGCAAAAGAAAGAAAGAAAACATGAACCATATAGAGATACCTGACCAAAGTCTCACTGGACTAACCAAGCCAAATCCACCTTCTTTCTGATCCAAACATTGAAGTGATCAACACTGTTTCTACCTATACACACTGTGCAAGAAACATGATCCTCCAAAACAAGACATTGAACCATCCATGCCCTCTTCTAATGTAAGAAACCATGTGTAAACTCGTTGTCACAGAGACCGACTATGATTTGCTGACTAGTACCGGTTACCCTCTGTGACCGATGTTGGTTCCCTGACTGACATTAGTGTTGCTGGAACTAACAAAATGCCATAAATTGGCATAGGTCACCAAACTAGGTGCCTACTCTAACCAAAGTTGATAGTTGTGTTGAGCCAGTCACTTCAAGAAGCACCCAAATCTTGCACAAAAACTTATCAGCAATAATACATGCAATAAAAATTACACCAAGATGAAACACATCACCTTATCGGCACCAAGATACTCAACCGCATCTTCAACCGAAGTAGTTGGCTCTCTGATGGAAGCCCCGTCTTCATTTTGTGCTATTGTATTCAACTTCTCTAATGAAGCCCATACATCTAACTGCACCAAAGGATGCGTAACTGCTCCTTTTCTCTCATTCTCAGGTCTAGATCTACAATCCCAAACATGCATGTGCAACCAAAATAATATAAGCACTACAATACCAAGATAAAATCATACCTCAATAATTGGATCTGTATTCTAACAAACATGCTTGTGCCTCCAAGAACTAGGGACACCTCAGCAACCAAGATACATTCCATGCATCTTCTTAATTCTTCATATCTATGATTTTCTATTTAAAACAAGGCTGCCTAGTAACTAACCATGGTCACCTATTACCGAACATGGTCACACCCTACCGACGCCGGTTGCCACTTAACTGACGCCGGTCACTGTAATTTCCAGCAACCTTACTCTTCCAGCTCCAACTTGAGATTAAATATCTTTATGTGATCTTCTCATCAAGTAAAACAAAACCTTTCTCTCATACATGTCAGTAAAACCACTAAAAAAAATGAAGCAAACCCTTGCTCTGAAATAACCAAGCTAACAAAGCTCTGATACAAGTTGTTGGGAATTCAGGACTATGTAATAATGCTATGATTTAATAACAAACAAAATCATGTAGACATGATCTAAACAATTCCTCAAAATCTACAGCAGTGGAAGTATAGACTAGAATAATCCAAATCAAAACAAAGTACACACACATAACACAACATGTATCATGGTTCACCCAATGTGGGCTACATCCACCAAAGATAGAGATCTCATATATATAATACAACAAGAGTAAAAACCAACTCTTCAATACAAGAGTACAATGCATCTCTCCAAGAGTATCTCCTCTCCTCCAGATCTCTAAATGGATCTCCATGAGTGCACTACAATTGTGCCTCCAAACACCACTAGTAGATCTCACATAACCAGGAACTATTGCATCTTTGAACTGCTACCAAGTTCTATGTGGATCTGCAAGCAAGACCTCTCACATGGGTCTACCATATGTGCAACTATAACTGTGCACCAAGAAGTAAGTCTATCTCTCCATCACTACATAACCTGTGTAAACATGAAGACAACCTCCTCTACAATATCTAGATCTACATGGATCAACAATACAATATGATCTCATAGATCTACAATACAAGACTAGATCTACATGGATCTATAATACAAGATCTCACGAACATGTGGATCTACAAGAAGAAACTCTATGTTCTTTGCATACTATGCAAGCCATTACAATGAGACAATAACTATACAAAGAAAATACAGTAGAAGACGTTACCCTCTTCTCGCCATTTAGATGTACCTACTATTTCCTTCTGTCCAACTCCTCTCCATGGAGATTCTATCTTCATGTAACCTATTCTTTCCTTCTCTTCTTCTTCTTCATCCTCTCAATCTAGGAGAATCAAGGATCTAATTCAATCCTTCTCTTAACTCTCCTTCTAAACCCTAGCTTTCATGCTTATATAGACGTATATAAACTTAGGTCACTTTATCATGCAATTACATCCAATAAATCTAATTTAATGCTAAATATAGATTTAATTCCCGAGAGTTAATTAAAACATCATCGCACAGGTAACCGACGTCGGTTAGCCTTAACTACGGCCAATTCCTACTTTCTTTGAACGATGTCGGTCCTGCCTGACCGATGTTGGTCTTGGGTAACCGATGCCGGTTCCCCCTTCATCGATGACGGTTTTTGTATATTCCAGCAACTTTGTAACGCATGCTCCAGTGAAGATATTTATCTCCACAACCTAACATTGTGGAGCCTATTTTCATGTGTGAAAGTGTTGAAGATTGTACACTAAGAGTACTGTACACTTTCCACAGTTGTCTTGCTAGGGTTTAGGGGTGCAGCCCCCGATTTTTTTGCCCTCGAAACAAAACGTGCCCAATATACTGGGAAATGTGCTTTTTCTCATATGGGTGGGATTTTTACCCATAGGTTTATGGGACGGTTTTGGCCCATGGTTTTGATACACACAATTTTGTAAAACTGCTTAAGTAGTTATCTACTTATGTGGTTTTGTGCATATGGTAGGTTAATATAACATTACAGATGTGTTTTGAATTTGGGTGTGAATTCTGTAGATTTTGTTGAGCATAGCTCCAAACAGATCTGGGTATTATATTGAGAGAGCAGTGGCTTGTACTAAAATATGAGTAAGTGATTCTTGGTGGACGTAGCCCAAATTGGGTGAACCACATTAAATATTGTCTATTTGTGTTGTGTTATTATTATTCTACACTTTTATTTGAGATCTATAATATTTTTTGCATATTAGTTTCTCCTATTACAATTATGTGAGGGATTATTCCACATATTTTATCCCTTATTTCCTAACACCTCTTCCTCTTGATGCAAATTTTTTTCACGGAAGGGCCTCCAAAAATATTTTCTGCAAACAAGCAATAATTAATCAGATTCCAAATGAACATAATGTTGGTCTTATGTCGAAATATAAACTTATACATGTTGTTCTTGAAATGGAACTGACAAATTCTTCATTGTCTTGTCTGTGCAAGTAGGAATTGGATTGTCTTTTAATTTAAAAAGAGCCTCCTAATAAAGGCCAAGGAGATAGTTTGTGAAGTGAATAACTGGTTTGTCAGAAACTGATGCATTTGTAATATCAGTTTTCAATTTTTTGCTTTCCAATAGTTACAAGAATCTATACAATAGCCGAGTTTGGTATATCAGTTTTCCATCCCTGCAAAACAATTCTAGCTTGAAATAAAGATATCATAGCAACAAGAAAGTGGTGTGCAATTCCTTACGTATCCACACCACATCTTGATTTGTTGACATGAGCAACAAAAAGCCAAAAATACAATTTAATTAATATTCGAAAAATGATTACAGGTTAGAGATTGTAGATTAGAGATTAATATCAAAAACTAAAAATATAAAATAAAAATTGAAAACAGTTTATATGTACAATCAACATGGAAACTGAAAGTTGATTCAAGGTACTTTTTATTAGTTTCGACCAGGGTTGCTTTCGTTGTGACAACGGGTAAATTTTTGTATGGAAGGTCTGTTAAACGATGAATATCAACTAGATTAACACTGAATTGAAACATATGGTCGTCATCCATAGTAACAATAAAAAAATTATCCTTTGTATTATAAGAGGAGAGTAGGTAATTCAGAATATCATGATCTATTTCAAATTGGGGCATTTTAACGAGCCCATCAAAATCACATGCATTGACCAAATCCTTGTATTCCAAATTCATTTGCAAAACTGTCAGAATGTGGAGGCATAACAAATTCCCATAGAATATCTTTCGATTAACTGGATTCTACGATTGATTTTGATCTTGAGCTTGGCCTTGGGTCACACTTGTAGTCACCATTATACTTGTCCTTGAACTTGATTGTACCTAATATTGATTCCTGTAAACGAAAAATTTCGGGAGTCGGAGAGTGTAAACGTGAAAATGACTGGTGGGAGGGTATTTATAGGAAAAAATAGGGCTTCGATTCCTTCCTGACATGTGATACCAAGCCTTTTGTCACGCATCAAGAACCCTTCCTGATGCATGACATCAAGCCTTTTTTCGCATGTCAAAAATACTTGTTGGCGTGACAACAATTCTTCTGTCGCGCATCAACAAGTATTCTTGATGCGTGACAGAAGGCTTGTTGTCACATGTCAAGAACCCTTCCTGATGTGTGACAAAAAGCCTTCTGTTGCACATCAAGAATCCTTGTTGACGCGCGACAGCAAGCCTTCTATCGCGGGTCAAGAATACTTGTTGACGCGTGATAACAAGCCTTCTGTTGCGCGTCAGGAAGGGTTATATAGCTTCCCAACTCTACTTGGGCCAGCAAGCCTTCTGTTCACTGGGGATTTTGAGGTTTTTGTGCTGGCAGAGGCAGATAGCTTCCCAAATCTACTTGGGAATCGTTGGTGCTATACAAATAATGCCAATATTCGGTTCAACAATGGTTATATAAGTTTTGAAAACAAGGAGGAAAGAGTTATTATCCCTTTAACAGATGGAAAATATGTGCCCTATGTTGAGCCTTTGAGTGAGCAAGACCTGAATAGGATTTATGTATGTGTCATCCGGGACCTAGAGGTACTTGAGCCATCTAAAGAAGGAATCATTTAGTGGGAAGATACACAGTCTATTACTGATACTACAAGTGTTGCTTGTGATAATTGGGCTCATAGTACTTATGAGTTTGTAGGGCGCGAAGTAAAGAGAACATTTGCGCGGGACAATAGACCTCATTATATCAAGAGAATAGGTAACAACTTGGTACCTTGTTACACTGGAGAAGGATATCCTATGGTATTTCTGTGTGCCATGGAGGAACAATGGATATACCAGTTGGAGAGATGGATATGCTATCATATACCTTACGTGGCACAGTAGGGTGCTGGTGGGTGGTTCATAAGGATAATCATGTCGGATGGAATGAAATTAGGATTTCTCTTGCTACCAGGTTTTTCAGGAGTAATGCACCTACTCAAATATGCACTTATCATGGTAACCAACCTATTCAACACCACGTTCAACAATGTTAGAGACTCTGGATAGAGGGGTAAGAAGCTTTACCATCTTCACTCTGGGTGCACAAATTTTATTCCACTTTACTTTGATGCGCGCGTGGTTGGTATGTTTATGCGGAACTCCATATATAGACTAGAAATTGGTAGGATTTGATTGCAGGAATGTTCCAAATGTTTGAATATTTCTCTACTAAACCTCCAGTAGTAGAGGCATTAAAGGTTATAAATTGCTTAACTATGGGAGATAGTGCCAAGGAAGAAGAACTCATTCAAGAGTCGTTTGATGAAGAAGACTTAGGAGCGTGTTTTGTTGAAGAAACAGAGACAGATGCCACACTACTTATGCACGCTTTCTTTGAGAAGGAAAAATGAAAGATGGTCTATTTAGTGGATGATGAAGAAGTAGAAAATATGGATGTAGACCACTCAACAGGTAGGCGTGAGGTTTTGGTTAGTGCAGATAAGACCACGCGCGCCTATCATGAACCTATGAAGACCAAGAAGGTAAATATTGGGTCAGAAGCTGAGCCTAAGGAGGCCATAATTGGTGACTAATTGTCTGACTCTAAAGTGGAAAAAATCATTTAGTTACTACGAGATTATCAGGGCTTATTCCCTCGGGGATACCATGAACTCAAAAGCATGCATGAATCATTAGGAGAAATGAAGATAAAGCTTAAGGAAGGTGTGTGCCCGGTCAAAAAGAGACCCTACAGGATGAACCCCAACTTGCGAGAAAAGGTCAAAAAAGAGATTGAAAAACTGTTGAAGTCTAGAATCATCAAGCCCCTAGACAAGTCAGAATGGGTTAGCCCAATGGTGATCAATATCAAGAAGGATGGTTGTATTAGGATCTGTGTGGACTACAGGGAGCTGAATGCCGCATGTGTGAATAATCCCTTTCCTATGCCATTCACCGAGGAAATACTAGAAGGTGTTGCAGGGCACAAAATCTATTCATTTACAGATGGATTCTTTGGGTATCATCAGGTTAGGATTGCACAAGAGGATAAGGAAAATAGTACTTTTACTATGGAATGGGGAAACTTTTCCTATATTGTGATGTCTTTTGGTCTGAAAAATGCGCATGCTATATTTTCACGCGTAGTTGTTCAAGCATTTAAAGATTTTATTCACAACTTCTTACATGTTTATTTAGATGACTGGACAGTGTATGGACTTGTTAAGGATCATTGTGACAATTTACGCTTAATGTTTGAAAGATGTCACCAATTAAGCATCTATTTAAACATCAAGAAATGTGTATTTGCTACACCCTTTGGAACACTGTTAGGGCACATCATTTGCAAGGAAGGTTTGTAGGTTGATCCAACTAAGGTTGAAGTCATTATCAGCCTGGAAGAGCCTACCAATCAAAGTGAGGTGTGTGGATTCTTGGGACATACTGGATATTGTAGAAAATTGATAATTGTATAAAATTGATAAGGGGGTATTCTAAGGCTGTTGCACCCTTAGAGGAGTTACTAAAACTAAAAGGAACATTTTATTGGGGAGAATTACAACAACGCACATTTGAGACATTGTAGGAGAAACTTACTACAGTGCCTATTCTGTGCTTTCCTTTGTGGGACCAATCATTTCATATACATGTGGATGCCTCTGGCACGGCCATTGGCGCGGTGTTGGCTCAACATGAAGAACGTATTATTGATCATCCTATCTATTTTGCTAGTAGAAATTTGAATTTTGCAAAGCAGAATTATACAACTATAGAGCATGAAGCTTTGTTGATGATCTATGCGCTACATAAATTCAGACAGTACCGACTAGCAACACCATTTGTCTTTTATACCGATCACATGACATTGAAGTATTTAGTAAACAAGCTTGTTTTACAGGGGTACATATGCAGATGGGTACTCTTATTCAAAGAATTTGATTTCACAGTTGTGGTAAAACCAGAGAAAAGTAATTCTGGACCAGATCATCTATCTAGAATACAGTCAGGAGAAGAAGCGAAGGCAATTGAAGATACCATGCATGATGCACAGTTATACAGGTTACAACACGTGCCATCAGAATTAGAGGACATTGTTATCTTTCTATGAATAGGTATGGTGCTAGATGTGATGAACTCATCAGAGAAGAAAAAACTTGCTATTCATGCGACACCATTTATCTTGATTAGTAGTAGCCTGTACAATTTAGGCCAGGATGAAGTATTACACCGCTGTGTACTGTAGCATGAACACATAGATAACATGAAGGAGGCTAATAGTGGTATTGTAGGTGGCCACTATGCAGGTGATGCCATTACACGTAAGATTCTACTTGCTAGATTATGGTGGGAGACCCTGTATAAAGATTGTAAGGCTTGTGATCACTGTTAGTGCCTTGGAAAACCAGGTCAAATAGATGAAATGCCTCTAAGACCTATTACTAGTGCAGAACCGTTTGAAAAATGGGCTATATATATTTTTTGGGTTCTATTTCACCAGTCACACGTAGGATTGGATTGCACTATATTATCACTTGCATAGACTATCTCACAAGGTGGGCAGAAGCATCACATACAAAGGATTGTACAGCAGCCAATTTTCTATGGGAAAATATCATTACAAGGTATGGGTGCCCGTTGAGTTTGACCAGTGATTAGGGAACACATTTTCTGAATGAGACAATCAAAATTTTGTTGGATGAATTCATGATTTCACACCATAAGACTACACCATATCATCCTCAAGCAAATGGGACTTGTGCGAATTTCAACAAGATTTTGAGCCAGACGTTGAAAAAAAATTGTGATGTTGGAAGAAAGGATTGGGATGATAAAGTTTCTACATTAATTTAGATGTATAGAACAACATCCAAGTGGTTAAACAAGGCCACACCTTTTCAGTTGTTGTTTGGCATAGAAGCAGTTCTTCCTATGAAATTCATGTTACCTTCTTTGTGTATTGCGCACACTTGAGGTCTAGTTGATGAGAAATCATTAGAAGAATGAATTGACAAGTTGATTAAGTTAAATGAGCGATGAGCAATAACACGTTGAAGTCATAAGCAAGAAAAATCCAGGCAGAAAGCATGGCATTATAGGAACATTAGGGATTAAAATATTGAGATAGGAAAAATGATGCTTCTTTATGATTCTAAGTTTTTGCACCATCTAGAAAAACTCAAAGTACTTTGGTTAGGACCATATGTTATCACTCACATACTTGAAACATGAGCTTGTCAATTAGAAACGCTTGATGGAATACGGTTACCCAATTACTTCAACTAGAGTAGGTTGAATACCTATTATAAATAAGTCTTCTTGGTGTTTGTAATAAGGTAGTATTGCCATTTAGATTACATTTTCCATTATGTATTCCCTTAATTTGTTTCCTTCTTCATTGTTATGCTTTGTCAATTAAGTTGGTGTTTTGTGAAATAAGTGTGTTTGTACACCAAAAGCTAATTACCATTTACAATATTTTGTATGCGTAGAGGACTGCACATACCATTGGTGTGGGGTGGTTATTGAGAAATGGGTACACATAAAGGAATGACCTACTTCAAGTGCTATTCAAAGTTGAAGAGTTGTTGAATAGAAGATTTCTTCCAAATAAGGACCATAGATGGAGATAAATGAACGAACAATATAAAAAAAGGTAAGCAATGGTTGTGGAGACTACCAAAAGAAGGTGCAATGATGAGGTACTCAGGCACATGAAAGTGCGCTGAAGAGAAGATTGTAGCCAGAAGGTAGGAAATCACACTAAAAGGTTATAGTTGAGGTGTGAAGATGTACCGCATGAAAAAATGTGAAAAGGGTTGATTAATGAGGATTTTTGGTAGGTGAAGGAGCAATAAATTCACCAAATTTTTGAAAATCTATATAAGGGATACGAGTTCATTTTTATCGTTGTAAATCACAAAAATTTGAAAGAGCTAAGTGCGACCGAGCTGAGTGAATCGTGTTGAGGTGCGAAGAGTGTGAAACCAAAGATGAGGAGTAGATTTGTGTGCATGACAAGTTTACGTCCCCATTGGCAAGATAGAACGTTACAAAAGAGATATGGCACATGATTTCAACTAGGGCATGCATATTCGAGCTAGGGTTTGAGTTTGCACATTGTAGAAGGTAGAAGGAAAGCTTTTGCACACTACAAAGGACAAAAAGTTGCAATTTATAGGTGGCACCAAAGAAAGCACCTACCGTAGGAGCCAAAGCAAAGAAGAAGGCAGAAGCAGAGGTTGAAATTGCTCTCGATAGAAATTTTTCAGAGTTGCAATATGCAGAAGGCATGATAGTGGGACAAGAATGGGATTCTCACGTCTGGAAGTCCAAGATAAGTGACAACCACCGCACATCAGATAACAAAAAAGAATTAGATGCGATGTTGAATACAAAGACAAATAAGCGCACAGCAGAGGACATGCCAGTGTATGATGACGCTAGAGAGAAACTGCTACAACACATTAGAGTTTACTAGTTGTAACGGCAAGTATGAACCTTTGTACCAGTGGTTGATGAGCAAGGTACATAAAGACTTTTTCTATTTTTCCAGACGTAGGGTAAGGATTACAACCGCTCTGATTTCAATTATAACAGGATTGAGGTGCACATGAGTGGATCTGAATAGTGACTTAATAGATAAAGAAATAATCCTAGAGATGTGGAAGGAGCTAGGGTACACCAAAGGTCTGTGTGGAATGGATATCAGAAAACTAAATAAATACCCAGTGGTACATGCACCTACACATTTAGTCACCAAATTGAATGATCAAGAGAGATAGTCCCAGGTGAATACCATTTGGCTGCACATTGCAAGGCAAATGTCATAGGGAACAATTTACAACATATCAGGCTACATTGAGGACAGTATCATCGAGGAAGTGCACACAAGTGAGAAAATTAGTTTCGGCGTTGTCTTATTATCCGTGGTATTTATGGAAATTAGAGTGCCCAAAGGGTGAAAGAACAAGATCTGGGAGTACTCCATGCAGAATAAGTCCCTTGTGGAAAGTTTTGAGAAGTACTTGTGTAAAGGGTCAATGAGTGGGCCGTTCAAGAAGAGGGTGGAAATGTGGTATGATAGGCTCTGCATGACATTCAAAGAGGAGTAACGCATCCCCAAGGAGTTACCTTTAGTGGTGGGTAAGGTAGTCTAGTTTGCGGTATATCAACACTTCTGCATCACATGATTTGCAATGAAGGATGGGACTTGGATCCCCTGGTGTAAGCAATCATATGCCTTCACATCGCACAACTTCCAGGAATCAGTCCATCGGTTTAATAATGTGTGATGCCTGAATTTTGTTACAGACAAGGTAGACTGTGACTACCACATGTTGCGTAAGACTTATGTATATCCATGTCAGACTACCTACATTGAGAGGCTAATTTAGATGTGATAACCATGAAGCCCATGAGTTTAACGATTGTAGATAGTGGGGCCGTGCTTATCTACCTTCAGCTTAAGCCTAATTTAGAGGGTAAAAAATATGTGGAGAATGAGTTTGTGCTCCCAGGGTTGCCTAAGGGAAAGCATACAATGGAAAATGTTCCAGCTTCGAAGCACACTAATTCTATAGAGGTAGATGATGAGGAGGATGAGTGTGAAAAAAGTGGTGGCTTGGTACGTAGAGGATGAAGGCAACCCTCAGATAGGGTAGAATATGAGCACGCAAGTACTCCACCCCAGGCACAAGAAGAAGGAGAAGAAGAATTGGAGGTAGGAGTAGATCTTGAAGAACACCACTTTAAAAGGGTGTTCATATGAACAAGAACTCAAGGTGCTACTCTCCAATCAATATGAAGGTCACCGCGACTCTCTCCATAGAAGGAGATAGCTGCACGAGGAAGTGAAAGAGTCTGAAGAGAGCGTGCCTGAATCTCCTACACCAGCAAAGGAAATGGGAGAGCCGAGGGAAGAAGAAATGAAAGATGAAGATGTGAAGAATGAAGGAAAAGGTGTAAAGGAAGGAGAATCAAGACTAGATAATTCTCAAGACATAGAAGATCCAACTCCAAATCTTGGCGCTCCAGTTCCTAAGGGGCCAAAAATAAAAAGAATAAGTGGAGAGTATATTGTTTCATCTTTGGGCTATGTTGAGGACACAAGTAAAATTTTTCGTGCCCATTTTCAAAACACGGTGAGCTCTAAGGAGTTATATGGATGGGATTTGATGGATGAGGAGATGGCCACCACACGCACAAGGAAGAAATTATCTTGGTCTATGCACACACACATGGACTAGCCAGAGTTTGATGTATGAGAATAATCGTGTGTGTTAAGAAGGTTAAAGAATGCATCTTAGGCCAGCCATATAACTGTAAAACCCACTGTTATGTCTGATGAATAGGTTAGTAATGCCTTGGTAAAAGTATCTACAGAGGTGGTGCAAAGGAACATAGACAAATCTGCCACTATCAAAGCACTAAGAGAAGAGATCAAGGCCAAAGGTGCAGAGATCGCGCACTTGAAAGGAGAGAAGGACCTAGAGTAGAAGAAGAATGGAGTCCTTATCAGCATGGTAGAGGAGATTGAAGACCATGTCCTGAAAGCAAGACCACACTTGGATTCCAAGGTACCTAAAAGGTTCCCTTCAGCTATGCACTATGTGCATACCTTAGTCGATTTGGTGCTTGAGGAGGGACCAGTTCAGATGCCAGATAAAAAGGACCCTGAGCAAGAGGTAGAGAGTGAAAAGGCTGTATTAGTTCGAAATATTTCATCATACAAGGCATTGCTTCAAACCTTGCAGGAGGAGATGAAGAAAGCGGACCAGGCACTGAACATATGTGCAACGCTAGAGGTAGTAATAAGGGTAAAAATAATAGCAGAAGACAATGAAGTCCTGAAAGCAATGAAGGATGACACATTGGGATGAGTGGAAAGATTGGCACTAGTCAAGAAGAAGTGTGAGGGCCTTGCAACAGCACATGACCCCCATAAGGAACAATTGGATGAGATTGGGAAATATATAGTGCAGAAGATGGATCTGTTAGAAGGGAGAATGTCTGCTATGCCCAACATTTTTCTAGTGCTACAAAATGAGAAGGGATAAATTTCCCAAGATGAGTTTGAAAGTATTGCAGCGGACATCCCAAGAAAGATAGAAGTCGCGCTAACCGAGTGGTAGACGTTAGAAGCAGAGATCAAAGAAGAGTATGTGGAATTGATTCTTCCAGTTGAGACAAAGGATGTTGCACAGTGAGAATTCATCCTTTATACATAAATGCTTTCATTCCTTTCCATTCTTTATTCTTTATTGTTTGAGGAGTAGCCATTGCCCAGGCAGAAATATAGTTTAGTGTGGGGTAATGTTGAGTGGATAAGAGTATGGTGCAAAGGAGAGGGCACACAGAAGGTTCACACGTAAGAACATGGCGAAGTTAAAGGTGCAGAAGGATAGGCAAAGACACGAGTGTGGAAGACAAGGGAAGATTCGGGACTTAGCCATTTTCACATGTACGGGCTATTCTTGGAGATGGCGTGTAGAGCACACAAACCGGATAACGAATTGTGCGACACACATCAGCTATTTTTGGAAGAGAGGCTACTAAGCACTTTACATGGGTGTAGGGCTAATAATAGAATTGATACTGCCAGTTAACCTAGAAGAGGTCTATTGTATAGTGCACTTTCATGTGTGGCTATGATTGTAAAGGTGCATGGCTATTTTCAGCATGTGACCTATTTTTGAGAGTTATGTAAGTGGTGAAGGGACAAGTCCCCACCCTTATAAATATGTAGAGATCTGTGTAGTACTAGAATAGGACTGTGTGAGAACTAAATTACTGTGAAGTTATGCTACCAGATTTGATGCACGCATAATCTAATGGTATTACTTATTGTAGTAAGCTTCTGTGTATTTATCGTGTTTAATATAATGGAGTGTATTGGGTGAATCAGGGTATTAATCTTGAGTATAATTGGTTCTTGCATGGTTGATTTCATTATAGATATTAATTAAACCTATGTTATTCTTTAGATCTAGATCTAAACATGCTCTATAGATTGATAATATGAATTGTTGATCAGAATGCATAAAGTCTTCATCATGCTAACATCCTACAACAACAACCCTAAAGCGGGGCCTGGTACCTTTGCGTGCTTTGGGTGAGCACTTAGTCTAGGCTGAGTGATGTGCTAACGCACCTAGGTTATTATTGGTAAATTCTAGGTTGCATCAAATCCTTTGAGAACCCACCATTTCTTTATACTTCCTAAGACCCACCGATGACAAAGCCTACCCCTACAGTTGAGCCTCCACCTACAGTGTCGTAAGAAGCACCAAGTAAGGATCCTGTCCCACCTTCTTCTGACAAGAAAGCTCTAAATAAACCACATCTAGATGCACCTTCCATTGTAACACCACCATGGTATCGCTACGAAAGCTATTCAAATCCTAACAGGAACTTCTTAGATGATCTAAACTCCCTTACATGCAAGATCCTCTTTATAGAAATCATGTGTACGTCAACTTTGTATCGAAGGTTTATTCTCCAACAGTTACAAAACTTTGAGGATCCTTCTTGTGTAGCCCCCAATATTCCTACTATGTTCCCAAATCCAGCGATCCACCACACAAAGACTACATGATCATCCTTACAACACGCACGTTTAGGTTGCCTAGCCTTACTTTTGTTTAGGATGACATGATTACTGATGAAGTTTTATTTCATGCAGATGACATGCACTTTCTCTTTAGTTTTATCATTCACGATGCACAAATGTGTAGGGTCCTTGTGGATGAGGGATTGGGAATAAACTTATCATATTTCTCCCTAATCAAGAACATTGATTATTCTATCAACGATCTCAAGTCTACTTGCTAACTTGTCATGGATTCGAAAAAACCAAGAAAAAACCCATAGGATGTATATGGCTACCAATCACAATTGGACCCAAAACGGTCTGCACCAAGCTCATGGTTAAAGATCATGCTCTCTCTTACAAGGTCTTATTGGGCCGACCATGGACGCATCACATGTGTGCAATCTCATCGTTTGGATACCAATGTATCAAGTTCATCCATAACAGCCAACACTTTATACATGATGTTGATCCCAATCCTTGGGATACCCCAGTACCATTTCCTAATGAGCCTTTCCTAATGCCAATTGCTCCACAGATCTAAAGCATTATGTACCCAAAATTATCTGATCTTAGGTACGATATCAAAATCACATTAGTAGACTCAGATTGTGATGAACCTAATGATATTCAATATACAGTCAATAAGAACAAGTTACCTGATGATATTTTGCATTGGTTACCTCTGATTCTTCTACCTCAAGACTGGTTTCCACCTCAAAATAACATGAAGGAGACAACGAGAAATGCCTCAGCCTCAAATCAATTAAAATGCAATGAAATAAGAATCACCCAAATCTTCTCTGATCACCCTCTCCTTTCACCTACATCTTTAGTAAGATTAATGTTCCAGCTAAGGTGGAGGTGCCTAACCTTAAAGGGAAAGGGATTACGATTGACAAAGATTACATCATTTCACAAGCTGAGTCTAGACACTTGGAAGTATTGCACTACCAATGTGCCCTGGCTCATATGGGATCCCCTCGACTTGAATCAAACACCATTGACGCATCTTACGAACCATTTATTTATGACACTAGCGAAAATGAGGATGAGGAAGAAACACTTCCTTATGTTCCTCCCGCTAATCCACTACTCCTCCATACTCCTTAGGTCATCGAGATTTTTTTTACTATATTTCACGTCAAACTCCCACAACAAATCTGCCACCTACACCAACTTCTAAGCCAACCTATGCACTCAATACTGGTCCCAATGCTCCTAAAATGACCATCATTGATCCTACACCCAAAGAGGTCACCTTAGATGCTAGGTTATTATATGTAGGACAAACCTAATTCTTTCCGACATAGAGATGAGTAAGCGATATGTAGGCCTTCGAAATTGATGTAGAATACCATGGGCCTCTCCCTACCTTAGAACAATGACAAAATCATTCTATAACTCCTATATGCTCGAGAAGATAAGCTACCTAGACATCATCACAAGTTAGGGAACTTCTCTAACAAATCGATGTGATTTCAATGACTATGTCACTATTATTGATCCTAGTCAGGACAAGGTAGTTAAACTATCAAAAGCCCCATATCATTTCCAAGACGACAATGTCATGTTGGATGAATCAACCATTAATGTACAGCTTAACGATGATCCTACACATGTAGTCATGCTTAGTGATTGCTTTCCTCACTTACATGAGCGTCACATAGAAATTTTACGAAAAAATAAGGATGTATTCACATGGGGATATGTTGATATGCCTGACATTGATACCTAAAATTGTCTCCCATAACATCATCACTTATTCAGACACTACACATGTTCTAAAAAAGATAAGAAAGTTCCCTCACAAAATCAACAATCTATATCATAAATAGATCATCAAGCTCTTAGATTCCAAATTCATTCGTATGGTAGACTATTCTGAAATGGTTGTCCAATATCATGTCTTGGTTCAGTAAGAATGATACCTTAGCCATCCGCATTTGCATTGAACTTTAGGAATCTCAACCTCGTTTGTCCTAAAGTTAACTTTAACTTACCCTACCCTCTACGCCATCGATGACGCTACGACAAGGGTACGAAATATTATCTCTTATGGATGGATTCTCGGGGGTATAGTCAAATCCAGATCGCTCACGAGGATTAGTCATAAAACTACCTTCACTACAGAATGGGGGACTTATTGTTATGTAAATATGCCCTTTGGACTTAAAAATTTTGGTGCAACATATCAACCCGCCATGACACACATCTTTCACAACTGCATACACAAAGTCATCGAAGTCTATGTTGATGATTTACCTGTCAAATCCCAATGCACTGATGATCACACAAATGACTTAGACATTTCCTTAGGATGCCTTCGTAAATGAAAGGTTCGCCTTAATCCTAGAAAGTGTGTATTTGGAGTGACACAAGGAAATATCCTAAGATTCTTGGTATCTAATCATGGTATTGATGTCGGCCCAACAAAGATTAAAGCTATCCTTAACATGCCATGACCATTATTCATAGAAGACATACATAATTTTCTTGGAAAACTTGGGGCAATTTAACGATTTGTCCCTGAGTTTACCTATTGAACCCATATCATGAATAGTTTCCTATGAAAAACTACCAAGCTATAATGGACCAAATATTGTCAACAAACATTCAACATCATAAAACACTCTTTGTCCTCATTACCAACATTGCAACCTCCTTCTCCATATCAACCTTTTCTGTTATACACCTCTTCCACTCCCATGTCCGTTGGGGCTATGCTAGCATAGGAAGATAAAAAGGGAAATGAGCATATTGTTTACTATATTAGTTGAGATTTACTAGATTATGAAGCATGATACAATTCTATCGAATGATATTTTCTTGCATATTTTATGTTGCTAAAAAGTTACATCACTATATGATGTACCAAACCACTTACATTATTGTCCATATAGATCCCTTGCCATGCTTCTTATCAAATGCTATCCTCCCCAAAAATCACATTAGGAAGTGGATTTCCCTTCTTATGGAGTCTAACCTTCGTATCATCACATGATGGGTGGTGAAAGGCCAAGTCATAGCAAACCAATTGGATGCCGCCCCCATCTTTGTTTCCCAACCCATTCATGATGCATTACCCGATAAGAACATCCTCCTCATTAAGGTATAGACAAAATTGTTTCCATAAAAGAATAATTCTATAGCTTCATGGATAGCCTTGAGATACAATTCTCCTATGCCAATGTTGAAGTGCTTCCCCCACCTAAAACCAAACTAATGACCAAAATCATAGAGGAGGATATCACCATTGATCTCCATGAGGATACATGGACACTAAACTTTGATGGGAAAAGTGCCTCCAAGGATTTAGGGAAGGTTGTGTTCTCACCAATCCCTCTATCCAAACCTTACCTCTTCCATATTGACTTGAGTTCAAAATCACTAACAATATGACAAAGTATGATAATTTTATCTTAGGTATACAAGGTTCCTTAGCTAAGGGTGTCTCCTATCTTCATGCCATGGGGGATTATTAGCTGGTGTGTTGACATGTTAGTGGAGCATACTAATGTTGCAGTGAAAAATCTTAAAGCCTATTATGACTTAGTTCAAGAATTAACTCTGTGCTTCACTTTATTTACCATTAAATCTATCCCCTGTGAATAGAATACCTCAGTTGATTCTTTGGCCACGTCTTCCACTCAATTTTAGTCACATTCTAATTCTCATGATGACACTATTATAATACAAATATGTCAAACCCTAGCTACTTCACATCCTCCAAACATTTAGAATGTCTGTCATATCGAGTCACACAGCCCTACATAAGACCCTTAGTATGCTGACAACTGCAAATTCATACAATGTCAAAATTACCCAATGGTACCAAACCCTGAATGTGACTAAGAATACACAAAAGGATCTTAAATATGTACTTAAAGACAACATCTTATACTATTGTAACTTTGAAGGTACCCTACTCCGATGCATTAAAAAAGATGATGTTACCCTTGTCTTAAAGGAAACACATGGGGGAACTTGCGGTGGCCATTGTATCGGTCATGCTACTGAATGGAATCTGACGCTCTTAGTTTCACCAAAAATTCAGACCTTTCCAATTTCATGATGATATAATTCATTCCCCTCTGACTGAGATACAATCCATTGCATCTCCTCAGCCCTTCAATATATGGGGATTAGATTACATAGGGAAACTACCTTGATCCCAAGATGGTCATGTCTTCATCATCACAACCACAAAATACTTCACTAAGTGGGTTGAATAAATTTCTCTCACCAATATGTTTGGATTTACTACATCCAAATTCATCCTCAATAAAATCATTTTCCACTTAAGAATTCCCCATACCATCATATCTAACAATGGCGGGATTTTTAAATGCAAAGAAATGAAGCAACTTTGTGCTAAACTCAAAAGTAAACATCGATTCTTAATACCATATAATCCACAATATAATGTACAAGATGAATCCAAAAATAAAATCCTCAACAAGATCTTACAAAATATGATCCGTGAATAATGCAAAAATTGACATATAAATCTATATCCTACATTATGGGCATACTGCACCGATGTGTTTATATCCATTGGGGCAACCCCATTTTCTTTTACTTATGGAGCTAAGGAGGTTCTTCCACTCGAGGTGGAAATCCCTTCACTTTGCATTTCCCTTCGCGGTATCATTCCAGATGAGGAACTTCGTGAAGCCCACCTCCATGACCTTTACCTACTAGAAGAACGATGCGATAGAGCATACACTCAAAATAAGAAGTAAAAACAATGCCTTTCTAGTCAACATAACAAACTTGTTTGTCTACATGCTTTCGACATCGGTGACCTTGTTCTTACTATTGATTACACACATGACAAAGAAGGCAAATATGCTTAGAAAAGGTTGGGGTCCTTACCTCATTAAAGATATCATAGGTCCCAACACATATCGCCTTCTAACTAATGGAGGTCACATTTTCAAAGAACCAATGGATGCTCGAAATTCTCAAGAAGTTTCACGCATAAAGGAACTCTGGGAATTTTGGTTCTCAGCTACCATCTGTCGTCTTTTCCTTCTCAAATTCACTACTACATCAACCATCTCTAACGAACATTATCAAACATCTTAGGCTTTGTACACCTCCAGTCTTTCCTACGGGATTGTCACGTGTATTAAGCACATCCTTGCTTAAGCTCAAGGTCTTGCTTGGATTTATGTTTCTATACCTTATTCTTATAGCCTCTACCTCTATGGTTTTTTGTGCTTTGTCAACGTTATTTATCCACCCTTTGGGATAATTATCCATCTTCTTTTTATCTACACCTACGGATTTATAACAATTTCTTCTTTGTAGCTTCTACCATACGGTTTTTTGTGACTTTTCAGCATTGCTAGCCCGTCGCTTGGTTATGATCACTATGATCTCTATGACACCATACACGATCATCCACAACATCTCAAACATCATGATTTCACGAAATCCGTCCCATGGGCCCCTAGCTAGGTGATTTGTGTCTTATTCTACTAATGTTCCTCTAGGGTTTCTTTTCAGTTTTACTTCTCTGAGGTTCTAGCAACATGGATTGCGCCCACATACGTGGCAGGACGAGTGACACTATTAGGTACGCATTGGTGGGCATATTTCTTTTTAGCTAGTCCTTTCAACACTTCTTTATATATTTACTTGTCAGTAATTGGTGTTACAGGACTGTCTTTTTCCGTTGATCACCCAATGTTGTCGTTACTGCGACATGCGGTAATCAACAGGTCGGGGCATATGTATAGACCTAATTTTTGACTTTTCAATTTTTGTCTTTCATACTCTGTCAACTAACAGTAGTCCCATGTGCAGATAAGTTTTATTAATGCATCTATTTCTTGCGCTGGGTGCCTTAAGGGGCCTGTTGGGAATGAGGAATGCTAATTCATATAACTATTATGGGTTAGAGACATTACAGAGAGAGACAGAGAGAGTCACTTATTTGGTCCCAGCCTTAGTGGTCCTTACATTGGGTATCTTTGTCCTCCTAGGTCACATGCATATCACATTCATGATCTCTTGTTTGCATTCTACCATTTTGCACCATAATCCATCCTCCTTCATGACTCACGACACACTACTTTTCACCCTTTCACGACACCTCACCTCATTTTTACCATCTTTGGCCGACACAATCGCCCTGTGGGCAATGGTGTGTCGGTGCATTGTATTTACCCATGGCCGACACCATCACCCACGTGGGCAATGACGTCCTATATATACCCTCCACTTCATTTGACACTCAAAAAGAAAAGGGGAAACTAAGAAATATGAAGTGTCACTTGCTTTTCTCTTTTACGCCATCTTCACATATTCTCGTTCTTCTTTTGATTCATCTTGCATTTCGTGCTTGGATTGGCATCGGAACACTCTCTCTTCTTGGATGATTGATTGTATTATTAGGTCATCATATAGTGAGTTTAGGACAGAAGTGCTCTGCCCCTACTCCACCTAATAGTGATTCTCTCTCCGCATGTTGCTTCTCAAGGGAGATAGATGCATCACCGACAACCACCTTACGGGTTCAAGGTGAGTGCTCTAACCCTTCTTTGTCAGTTTGCATAGATTAGTTCACTTGCTATTCTTCAGTGTTTTATGTTAGCTTAGTATTATGCATTTTTGATACTACTTAACTTAGTACTCTTACCAGATATCAGCTCCATTAATTACTTTCAGTTTCAGTTATTGCATGCTTCTTTCATTTATCGATTGATACATACCTCTCCACACCCAACCACCGATATCTCAGTAGGGTTCATTCCTGTATTTTGAACCCGTGTGCCTTGGAAACCATAGGTTGACCTAGTGTAAGGGTTACCTCCCTCTAAATATGTGACCCTAGCGCTCACTGCAGCCCCTTTAAGTCTATCCCCTTATATGTCGATACTTGTGTTTCTCCTAATCGTTGCCTCAACTACCCTAGTTGAATAGATGAGTAAGAGTGCATGATTGATTGAAGCATTTCGGCCTGCATACAAGCTTATGCTAGCAAATTCAATCAGATGATCAATGCTATCTTGACTTGATTGCATGATAATTGCACTAACGGTTGTTCCAGATGCATCTACAAGCACATGGAATGGGGTTTTCCAATTTAGAAATTGTAGAATGAGTGCGCTAGAGTGTTTTTCCTTTAAATCCTCATAGGCTTAAAATTGGTCTTCATTCCACTCTAATTCTCCCTGCTACTTAAGTAGTTTCTCCAGTGGTGCGGAAATTTTGGCATAATATTTGATGAATTTAATATAATAGCCACATTGTTTAAGGAATGCAAATCTCATTGCATTTGTCACACCTCAAGTTAGATAAGAACATCTATTTTTGTTGGATCAACTAACATTCCATCCTTGCATATATTGTGTCCAAGAAACGTTTGAAAGGGGGTTGTGAAAACACATTGAGGTTTGATGATATATGTAGTTGGGAACATTACTTACACATTAGGTGCAAACATTCACAATGATCCTTGACTAGGCCATACACATTCCAATCATAAAAGTGTAATTGCAAAAACTTTAGGAAGAAGTCCTTAAATGCAACCACTACGATGTGTGAAAACACCACAAAAACATTTTTGAACCCAAAGGGCATCACCATGTAGGAAAATGATCTATATTATGTTACAAATGTTGTCTTTTAGCTATCATCCTCAACTATCTACAATTGATGATAGAATGAGAATGTATATGTGAATGCGTATATCTCCCACCTCGTTACTCCTTCCAAAATCTCTTTTTTGAAGGATGTGGGAAATGAATAAAAAACATATAACACATTCACTTACCGATAATCTACACATTTTATGATGTGGCCATCATTTTTTATGTTGATCAAGATGGGGATTATTCATTCAAATTCATCCATTGGAACTATCACTCTTGCTGCCAAAATATTGCCGATTTATTCTTTGACCATTTTTTGTAGGTTAGGATTCATTTGGTATGGTCTCTTGTGTTTTGGATTAGCACCTTCTACTAGCTTTATGTGCATCTTTCCCCAAGAAGGATGTGCACCCTTAACTTACGAGTAACTATGCAAGAAGAGGTCTTCATAATCACACACTAATTATGTTATTTTGGATACCTCTACCTTAGACCAATAATATCCATTTTTTGTGATCTTTGATGCTTCCTTTGTGCCAATATTGACCTTTATTGACTTCAGAGTCTTATTATATGCGTAATTGTCATATCCTTTTCTATTCATTACCTCACGATAGCCAATAGATGTATCAATATTAAGGTGGTTGGCAATTGTTTATTTGTCTATCTGAAGAACCATTTTTACCTTACCTTTTCTCTTCCATATTTATGCAACAATATGGCCTCATCCTCTTCACTGGAGTCACTATTTTTGTTGTGCCCATAAATTGTGTTTGGAAAATTCATTCCCTTCTCATTGTGTAACTTAAACATGCACTCTGATGAACCCATTAATTGAATAAATAACGACATCATTTGCATTTCCCCTTGTTTGAATTTGAATAAATTTTATATATTTTTCTTAATTTAAAGTAGAGATTGTATTCATTTTTCTAGATTAGTGCGTAAAACTGTTCTATCATAAAAGATCTAACTAAAATCCTCAAAAAGCATGCAGTTTTGTATGTACAAATAAAAGAAATAATAAGTTTGACCAAGATGCAGATTTTTGGGCACAAAAGTCTAAAAAGTAGCTCACTTCGGAGTGTCTCATCTCACTTCAGAGTGTTCTATCTTGACTCACTTTGGAGTATCCCAACTCTCTTCAAAGAATCTCATCTTTCTTTAGAGTGTCTCATCTTGCTTAAGAGTATATCATCTTGCTTCACAGTGTCTCAGTTCACTTCAAAGTGTTTTGTATTAGCTTGCCTCAGAGTATCTTAACTCGCTTTGAAAAATCTCAGCTTGCTTTGAATTCTTTCTGGGATGCTGTA
Organism: Taxus chinensis; assembly: GCA_019776745.2. Classification (NCBI taxonomy): domain Eukaryota; kingdom Viridiplantae; phylum Streptophyta; class Pinopsida; order Cupressales; family Taxaceae; genus Taxus; species Taxus chinensis. The sequence continues at coordinate 313,024,889 of CM034146.1, read as the reverse complement.
GAGTTTTGACCTTGGGCTTGAGGATCCAAGTAACAACTTTAGGATCTTTCCAATTAGTGAAAAAAAACCAGAAAAATATGAAATTTTGCTAGCCTGGAGCACACATCCAATGCATAATAGTACATGCCAGAATAAGGAAATGCCAAATTTAGAATAAACCATGTAATATATTTTTAAATCGATTTCCTTGATCCTCTCCATTATTTCATCGTGAAATATGGAGATGATTTTGAATCTCTATTCCAACTATCTAAATAAGGAGTCTTCTTATAGTTTTGTAGACATCAATTGAGGAAGCTGGATTATAAAATTCACCCTCACTAAATGTGATAAGTTAGATAAAATATATATACTATTGTAATTCTACTATATGATCTAAAAACTTTTGAAATCAATAAAAATTATTGTTTTGGTGAACTAGTGTGTAACTGTCATTCTGATCAATGGGAGGGCTAGGGCCCACTCACTCTAAGACCTAGAATTTTTGGTATTTTCTGTATCAGCTAGTTTTTATTGAAATTTCCATTTGTATTTGTGCATTTATTTGTTTACTTATTGTAAATATTATCACCATTCACTCACTCCTTCGTGATAGTAAATCAATAGTAATTCAACTTATATGGTCAATCACTATTTCTTTATATTTATTGCTTTCAACAATTTCAATTAGTTTTGTGAATGTTTCTTCCATAATCTTTCTATTCTTTGACTTTCAACTCTTCAATTTGATTTCAGTAAGTGTGTTTTCCTTTAAAAGCCTTGTGAGTTTAATTTTCAAGAATTTTAATTTCCATTAAGTTGTGTGGGTATTTAAATTCTGCAAGTTAACTAGTTTCATTAAATTCAAATAGTTTGTGCAATCTTTATCATAATATAGCTAAAATTTCAAATTTAAGAACTAAGGATTAGAAACCCCCCCTAAAACAAAGGAACATTGCCAAACAATTGTTAATTTCTAAAAAAGACCTTATTGCATATTTCCTTTAGACACTGCCCTAGTTATAATTGATTAACTAAAATAGAAATATATTATAGTGTAATCTAATGTTATAGGAGTAATAAAATGAATGAATAAATGGAACAATAACGTATAGAAATACATCGAAGCAAAATAAGCAAGAAAATATGAAACCCTGATGTGCAAGAAGGGTTAAGAAAAGCCTTAGTTGATTCGCAGATGTCGCGGGATTGTGTCACAATATAGACTAGGTGAATACGAGGAGGAAACGACCACACAAAAGCATGAGAAAGCACATATCTGAGATATCTGACTGGAATGGGACACTTGGAGAGGAATAGGGGTGCCCGTGGGTGCCCTAGCATGAGATCTAGGTGGATTTGTATGCAAAAATGGCTAGGAAACCTCCTCTGGAGTGTCATTGGATGTTTTTCTATGTTCGATCCCTATCACGTGAATGTCATTGTATAATCACCAAAAAAATGGTAAACTTGCAATGGAAGAATCACCTGCAAAACCCCAGACAAATCATCAAAACCCTAAAAAAATAAAGATGTATATGAAGGGGTCAGAATATCCTCAGCTTCCAAATGGATTGACTTATCACTAAGCACTGCACTACATCTCAGACCCAATGGAGTTCTAGGTGTGCATGTAATTTTTCCCTAGGTGCTCTTTTTCCAATCACACTTTGTGAAGTAGTGAGCAAGTAACTAGATGTAGAATGTAGTAAATGTGTGCATGGAAATAATAGACTCCCTTCCTATGAAGTGTGATGAAAATGAATCAACCTTGTGTTCCTTATGATGAAGCTAGATGGATGCAAATGTAGCTTTAGATTCCTTTGATGGATACAACTCTTATGATGGTGATAGCTAGATGCTTAGTACTTGGTCCCTCATCATGAGTCATATGATTTCATAATTACATGGTTCTCTTGTTCTTTAATTTTGTAATTAACGCCTGAAAAGGCCTGACCACCAAAAAGATAGAAAAACTCAAATGGCTAGAAAGTGTCCAAAAAGCGAGAGGAAAGTACAAAGCAGGATCAGGGTGCGCCAAAGGGGACCAAAACACCGTGGGTGCACCCAAGTAAGAAATAGGGAAAACACAGATAATGAAAATACATATTTGGCAAGTGTACAGGTCTAAGATCTAAAAATACAACATCAAGTACAATGTAAAAATTCACCAAAGACATGGGTTGATTATTACTATTTTCACTTAAGAACCATATGAATAATAGTATGGGACTGAGAATAAATAATGACTCCAAGTACGTGATTTTGTTTCTAAATTTTTCCCCAATTTAGGTTGGTGAGTGGAAAGATCTCAGTAATAGAAAGTAAATAGAGATGCATACATGATAATCCATGTAGAGTGATGTAGAATGTGTGTCAAAGGACTAAACAAATCTGTGGAGTGATAAAAACACGGAGCATGGAGACTAATGATGCAAAACGTCTATGAAAGTGATGAAATTGAACCTAGGGCGAAAGTGTGCATGTGTAGATGCCAATGTGTGTAGTGTACCTACATGGTTAGTGTCTTGTGTGTGATGTACCCACCATGTATGTTGTTGTTCTTGATTGCTTTGCTTCCCATATGGATAGACGGACCTGCAAAAGAGAATATAATCAAGTATTCAAATATGCATGCATATGTGTAAAACTGTGTGTAAAAATGCATGTATGTATGTAAAAATCATTGTAAATGAATGTGTGACAATGAAAAAGGAACATGTGCACCTGATCCATGATGAGAAAAATGGGTTTACAAAGGATATCATGTCACTGTTGGTGAAAAGAATTTGATATTTTTGGGTAATATCATGCCACTGGCTGAAGAAGTGTAGGGAAGAAATTATGATTTATCCTCCAACATGTAAGTTGCTTCCTTAAGAATGTATGAAGAGATCCTTTTACTGCCTAGTTTTTTGGGTGATATCGACACCACTGATCCGAAGAAGTATAAGGAGGAAGGTCTGGTTTATCCTTTATCCTTTAACCACTCCCCAGAATGTGCTAAGGACACCCTATGCGCTATAAAAAAATGTTGCGTATGGAGTTCATGTAGATTAGATTTAAACCCACTTGCTGTATAACCCATTGTGTTGTGGAAAAAAACTGAAAACTGAACTGTATCGGTACTATGTTGTGTAAACCCAAATGATTCCCCCCTCTTTAGGGGTGCATGCAACATCACGGATAGGAGAATGCAGCCCCAAAAGAGGACCAACTGACGTGAATCTGAAACTCTGCCTTGTAGGGGGGAGGGAATGTGTTTGGTAAAGACCAAGGCACATGCAAACAAGTGGCTAGGAAACAAGTGTTAGTACAAATAAACATGCATGTAGAAAAAAAGTGTAAGCCAAACAAACAATGTGTAAGCTAGAACATAAACAAGACAATGTAAACACCCAAGAAGACAATGTAGGCCGCACAAAGTGGGTTGCAAACATGGGACACCACTCATGATGTCATAAGACACTCAAGGCCGTAGTGGCTGCAAACAAACAAGTGTGCACACAAGACAAAGGGAAAATCTTGCAAATAAAGAATAAGTAATAGACAGATTATATAACAAACAAGTATGGAAGAAAATATCCCTGCATAGCAAATTTTGCACATGAAGCACCCGTTAGCATGTTATAAAGATAACACATATGTCAAAGCATGTATAAACCAATAATGTAGTGTGTTATGAACAAAAATGAAACAATAACACATGTAGTGTACGAATGTGGATGCCCCCAGGAGGTAGTGTGTCAAGCATCCATGCAACATGTAGAATATTTGTATGTCCGATCACAACTAGAGAGCAAGTGAACGCACATGTGTGTATAGTAAGGATTATGACATACAAGATATCTATCTAGCATGTGTAATAAAGTGAACATGTAAAAGCAACAACAAGAAAGAGTAAATGCAACCATAAAATGTAGTATGTTGTGGGTAGATGGAATGGAATGTAAAGTGAATGATAGGAGTCACGTGCCCCATCGAGTGAATGGAAGTGTATGCAAAGAGGTTCATTTAGTATGACCCATCAGTAGTCAAGAATGAACCATAAATGAGAGCATGTCATCAGTAAATGGTTGAACTATGTGTTGTGTGCAACGCGCTATTTTGATGAGTGTGTATTGATGATATGTGACCTAAAGATGAAGTATGTGTGACTCTGTAGCCTAAGCGTATATCATGACAAGATGAATAGAAAGGAGTGGATATGTAGCCTAAAGCGTGTAACACTAAATGATGTAATAAAAAGTGATGATGTAGCCTATGATGAGATGATGCTAGAAGAAGTGACCTAATAACCTAAAGTGTATATTACTTAATCTAGGCATGTCACATGAGAAAATATTGAATGATGAACATGTAAGGGTGATGAGGTCCATTTTTGATGTATACCCTCAACAGTCTAGTATGGAACGCAAGACTAGAGTGCATCATCGGGTAGTAACTGCAATGCGTAGAAGAGAATGTTTGAAATGTGTAATGTGCATAGTAAGGTGTATGATGTGTAATGCGAGATGCGTAGATGACCTAAGAAGTGTAGATGCATAAAAATTGTATGATACAAGATTTGATAGGTAAGATGTAGGATGTAAAATGTAAGATGACATGTATGATGTGTGAAAGTGTGCAATATGTAGTGGCTATGTGTAGTATGTGAGGCATGAGTAGAATGTGTATGTTGTATGTAGGATGCAAAGTATAGAATGTATGTAGATGCACAATGTCTATAGATTGTAATTTAGAGTGTAATGTGTGGATGATGTAGGGTCATGTGATGATATGCAATTTCTAAGGTGTAGTGACTATAGTGCAGTGTGTGAGGTTCATGTGTAGAGAATGCCCTCAACAGTCAAGTGTGAACCAAAGCACAAGAGTGTGTCATAGGGGAATAACGATGTAGGTGTGTATACTAAAATGTATGTGTAATTAGAAAGAATAAGGTGTTACTTGATGTTGGAGGGGGGAGTATAGATATCATGCCCCCCAAGTGTGTGGTGGTGATTATACTCATTTGTCACTGTCTAATAGATCATCATTTTCATGATTGAAGCCTACTGGATCAGCATTGAAGACATGATAAACAATATAATGAGGTGGATCATACAAAGAGCCATTGCGACATAGTGTGTAAGCGTTCATTACATACTCATCATTGGTGAAGGGCATTGGTGGACAGTCATGTGCGTACCAAAGAGAAAGATTCTGAGAATAAGTAGGAGATGAGTCATTACCGATGGAAATGTGCCCAAATGGCATAGGAAATGTGAGCGAAGTGTGGTCCTTATCTAAATTATCGCTAATATAGTCAATCCAAGATTTCCCCAGTGTCAATGGACAAGGATGAGGGGCACGCACAACAAAGATCATCAAGTGAAATACATGAAGGCCATAAGCGTCCGTAATGTGATAATAGCCATGATATAGATGAGGTTAGTCAATTGGTGGTAAGATGTCATTAAGTGTCAAACCAAGTCTTGTTAAACCCTTAAGTGTACAAACAATATTTAAATAAGCACGGTCAAGTGGGATGTTATGCCATAAGGAGTTGTTGATGATTAAGGTACATGTGAAAGGATGTGGCGGAGATGCAGACTGTGTAATATAAGATGAAGCATCATCTAAGGTGTTAACAGATCCCTGATAAAGTATCATAACATTGGTAGAAGGAGGGCTCTTGAATTTATATTCATCTGGGTCATCAACCGGAAAGGTGTCTTCAAAGTAAGAGTCATCTACACTGAGAGGTGTAAAATTCAGTTGGCCTAATGCTTCATCAATAAGTTAAATAACGTCAAATTCATCATCGAAGCTCTTATAATCTTCTGTGGTAGTGTTATCATGTTGTATAAATTTGTTAAGTATATATCTAGGATTTGTACTAAGTGGAAAAATGGGAGATTAAACCTCAACATGTTGAGTATTGGCGGGGATGAAGGTGTGTACTGTAGGTGAAATGATGACAGTAGTGTGAGTAGAAATGACTAAAGTATTCTGAGTGGTGGATGGGTGGGAAACACTATACTGAACAACGTCATATGTATCAATATTATTATATGGGATATGGTGTGTAGGAGGAATGGGCATAGCCGTAATGGGGTCTATGTGAAATTTTTTGAAAGGTTCAGGATTTTCTAAAATAGTGTGTTCATAATCATCATGTAAGAATTTGACACATTGGTGAATAGTAGATGGGACTACTTGAATTGCTTGGATCCAAGGCCTACCTAGAAATATATTGAATTGAAATGAGGAATCTATAACATAGAAGTCAGTGAGAATAGTCTTAGGCCTAACCTTAATGTGTAATGAGATAGTCACTAGACATGTGCGAGTGGTAGAATCATAACCTCATATGAGATTAGAATTCTTAGAAAATAGATTATCGTTAATACCCAGTTGTTTTAAAAGAGATTGATCACACATATTGACGACTAACCTAGGGTCGATAAGTACACACTTGATGTAAGTGGTGTTAATGACAACAGTAATGAGAAGGGGTGCACATGGATTGCTTCTAGCAAAAGGGGATATATCATCATCAGTGAAGGATATAACATGTGGTAGATTGTGGAGATATTATGTGAGGTGTGTAAAGGTGACCGTAGAATTATCGATTTTTATGTGAATGACACAAAGGGCTGCCTTTAGCATTTGATGACAGTTTGGTGCACTACGCAAGAGATCATAGAGATAAATCTTAGTTGGTGTGTTCTTAAGTTGTTCAATGATATCATAACCTTTAAGAGGAGACGAAGGAGCTGAGGAAGTGATGGGTGGAAGAATAGTAGCGGGTGGAGCCATAAGAGGCCGAGTGTGGCAAGTAGTTACTACATTGATGGATGGATCCACTATAGGGCTAACAAAGCAAGGAGGATTTTGAGGACACACTTGCATGAAATCAACATCGATAGTGAATATACTAGAAAATTTAACCAGTGTGAAAGTAGGATAAGACGATAGATTCATGATTTGATAAGGACAAGACATGTCCAAAAGGAAGGGTTAGATCGACTGGGTTCAAAAAAATAATTAACTAGAATATAAATATATTCTAGTGTAATTTAATGCTATAAGAGCAATAATATGACTGAATAAATGGAAAAATAATATACTGAAATACACCCAAGCAAACTAAGCTAGAAAATATGAAACCCTAATGTGCAAGAAGGGTTAAGAAAAGCCTTAGTTGATTTGCAGATGTTGCGGGATTGTGTCATAGTGTAGACCAGGTGAACAAGAGGAGGAAAGGATCACATAAAAGCATGAGAAAGCACAAATCTGAGCTATTTGACTGGACCAAGGTGCCTGGAGAGGGATAGGGGAGCCCATGGGTGCCCTGGTCTAAGATCTAGATGCCTTGGTCTATAGAAATGGATAGGAAACCTCCTATGGAGTGTCGTTGGATGTTCGCTTGTGTTCAATTCTTGTTGTGTGACTATCATTGTATGATCACCAATGTCGCTATAAAACCTGTAATAAAGAATCACCTGCGAAACCCCAGATAAAACATCAAACCCTAAAAATAAATATGCGTATGAAGGGGTCAAACTGTCCTCATCTATCAAATTGATGGAATTATCACTGAGCATTGCACTACATCTCAGACCCAATGTGGTTCTAGGTGTGTGTGTGTGTGTGTGTGGGTGAAACGTGCCCTAGGTTTCTCTTGTTTTAGTCACACTTTGTGAAGTAGCAAGAAAATAACTAGATGTAAAATGTAGTAAATGAGTGCATGGAAACAATAGACTCCCCTCCTATGGAGTGTGATGCAGATGAACCAACCTTGTGTGCCTTTTGATGGAGCTAGATGGATGTAAATGTGGCTTTAGATGCCTTTGATAATTGCAACTCTAGATGGTGATAGTAGATGCTTAGTGCTTGGTCCCTTATTATGATCACATAACTTTATATTTATATGGTTCCCACCAAAAAGATAGAAATTTCAAATGGCTAGAAAGTGCCCAAAATGTGAGAGAAAAGTGCAAAGAGGATTACGGTGCCCCGAAGAGGGGACAAAGGGCACCTGGGGGCGACCCAGAGTCTTGGTTGGGTACCCCAATCAGAAATACAAAAAACATAGAATGAAAATACAGACTGGGCACTTATGGGTGTAAGATCGAAAGTAACGATAGAAATCAAAGTAAAATGCCCAAAGACATGGGTTAGTTATTACTCTTTTAACTTAAGAACCATGTGAATAGTAATATGAGACTGGGACTAAATAATGACTTCAAGTGTGTGATTTTGTGTCTACAATAATGACATCAACTAGATTGATTAAATGTTAAACCAACAACGAGGATCATCATTTTTGGTGCCATTTCTAGGGAAAATAGCCTCAATAAGAATCATCCAATTGATAATTTCCATAAGAATCTACATGGTAAGAGAAATATATGAGTAGACCTAGAGATTCAAAGGGTAGATTCTTACCAAAAGGTCCTCCACCACAAACTGATCAGTATTCGGATCAATTTTCACATTTAGGACAAACATTAGACTCATCAATTCAAGAGGACACAACCCTTGCTTTACCACAACCTTTAGAACATTCTCCTGAAGTAGGGCCTTCATATCTAAGAAGATATAGACTAGAAGATCTAGTTAATCTGAGTTATCAAACTTAGATTAGTAGCCTTCCACCCACACTAGATTTTTCACCTAAAAGGAAAATTTTGTACAAAGTTAATTAGGAAAGAATGGAAGATGAACAACCAAGAGTAGAGCATAACCCACACAATGTAGAAGTTATTATACCACAAAGAACATTTACTTATCCTATTGTTATTTACGAGGAAGATGATACTCCCATGAAAAACATATCTCCAATTGTATTGCCTACATTTTGGGGCATGACCTCTGAAAATCTAGAACATTTCCTCTTTGAATTCAAATTAGTTTTTCAAACATATGACTAGAGAACTGATAAACAAAAATTGAAACTTTTTCCTTCTACACTTAAGGATTTAGCCATGTGATGATTTATGAGTTTGGCACCTAACTCCATCAACTCTTGGGAAGAAATTTAGGAACAATTTTTGGATACATATCATGATTATTATAGGGGAAGAGATAGGAAAGAAGAATTTTTCCAGGTCAATAAAAATGAAAATGAAAATATGGAAGATTACTTGGATATATTCCTCTTTCTTCATAGAAAATGTGGCCATCATCTAAGTGAATATTTAACTAAAACCATTTTCTTAAAAGGATTGGATGAAGACTCAAGAGAATATTTGAATCTAATGGGAGCCGGAGATGTAAATCATGTAAACTTTCATCAAATTGAACAAGTCTGAAGAAGTTACTCTAGAACCAAGGAGACCCTAGGAAAAGGAGAATTAAGAAAAAACAATCTTGATGTAAGGAAATTAATGGGAGAACTATCCAATTTCAAGACATATATTTTGGTACACTTGAACACTACTCTAGATAGTATGAAGGAAAAAGTAAATTCAAATACTGAACCACTAGCAATGTGTTGTCCAAGATGTAGGAAAAAACATGCCCTTAGAGATTATCCTCTGTATAAAATTGAAATCTGTGGGATATGTGAAAAAGAACATGCCACAAAGGATTGTTAGGTCATACCAACCATCAAAAACCAGCTCAAACAAACACCCATGTAGGAGCTCAATTTTGTATAGAATCAGGGCACTTAGCCTTCTCAAACATCACCACAATTTATGCCAAGAAACAATCCTAATCCATGGATGATGCCATGGGCTTCAAATATGTACCCTCTGACTAGAAAATAAATGTCATGGGCTCCATCTGAATGGACATCCCAACCATGAATGCTCAATCAATCTCAATTTTGGACACCTCAACCATAGATGCCCCAACCTTATCACCATTCATGGACGAATCTACCATGGAAACAATATCATAATCATCCTACTAGTTATCCACAACAAAGAAAATTTACACCCCAAAAACAACAATACCCCCAACAAGCATTAATGCAACCACCTTTTGTTCAACCTCAACCAATAGATCCAATAATTCAACCACAGATGCCAACACAACCTGCGACCAATCCCAAGAATAAGCAAACAACCACTGTCTTTGGAGCTGAACAAGAGTCTATGGGAGTAAATGCCATTGATTATAAGGAAATTCAATTAAAATCAGGAATTTTTTTGGATAAACCACTAGTTGTGATCACAAAAATACCCAATGAGAAGACAACACTTGATAAAGGAAAGGAAAATGAATATGAGGAGAAAACAAATAAACCTCAGAACTAACCCATAGTCTTTCCACTAGCTCCTTTTCTTAAGAGACTCAAGGAAATTTTTAATAAAGAGTCTAATCTACTTAAGGAAATAAAGAAATTGAACATTGAGATACCATTTTTACAAGCCATTAAAGACATTCTTGAAGCAATTAAACTGATCAAAAATCTTTGTATCAAAACCCCAGGAAGAAAAAACAATATTCCAAAACTATACTTGTAGATGGGAAAATCGTTGACATGTTGTCAAGATAGTTATTTCTTCCTAAGTATGGTGACCTTGACATTCCTGTTATTACCATAACAATTGGGAAAATAGAGATACCAAATGTATTGATCAACCTAGGTGAAACTATTAATGCCATGACAACAAACACTTTGAAAAAAATACCCTTACATGGATTACAACCCACTACTACCATTTTACAAATGGCAGATCAATCTATTACTAAACCTGAAGGGGTGATATAAGATGTTATGGTAACAATAGAATCATGGGAATACCCTACAGACTTTATGATCCTACAACCTAAAAACAAAATACAAGGATACCCCATCATTCTAGGAAGAACATGGTTAGCTACTATAGCAACTTTAATAGACTGCAGATATGGAGATATGACTATATCAAATGGAATGCATGCAAAATAAATTTCCTTGTTTCCACCAGCACAACCATTTGTAGATGTTAAAGAATACATTTGGGTTGATGATTTTGATTTAACCAATTCTAATTTATCTTTTTTGGCTATGATTACAGTTAAAAATCACATTGCAAAGATTGAAGAGGAATCAACATGAATCTTGGAGATGACTAACAATGCTTTAGAGCCCCCCAGTTTGCTTCAGAATCTCCTCATGTTGCTTTAGAGTCTTCCCAGGTCATTTCAGAGTCTCCTTAGGCTACTTCAGAGTCTACTGCAAAACCTTCCTGTTCAAATTTAGAACCAATAGATTAAAATTTTGAGATGGTAGTATCTAATGAAAGGTATGAATCAGTCCCCTTTCATCTATATGTGCAGAAATGGAGAGAACCAAATCAAAATATTTCTACCACAAGTTTAATTTTTCCTTTAACAATTCTAATTCCACAAGGAAATCCAACTTTTGAGGACATGAATGCATTCCATAGTTTGTTACCTCATGAATGTCCATTAAATTCATTATTGAATGAATTTAAAACTGTTGACTTAGTTTATCCATGCATGAAATAGATCTCCCTTTATCCAAGAAAATAAGTTAATATCAATAGTTGGCTAACTAATGATGAAGAAACCAATTTTTTTCATGTACTGAGAAATCATACCAAAGCTTTTTCTTGGGAGTACAATGATATGAAAGGAATTCATCCTAGCATGTTTAGTCATCACATCTACAAAAGTAATGTTAAACCAGTAAGGAAACCAAAAAGAAGGATAAACCCAACTCTAAGAGACATGATTAAAACAAAAATATAAAAGTTATTACAAGTTGGATTTATTTATCCCATATCAGACATCCAATGGGTCACACCACTTGCAATAGTACCTAAGAAAAATGGGAAGTGGAGAGTTTGTGTTGACTATAAAGAGCTTAATAAAGTCACATTGAGAGATTATTTTCCCTTGCCATTTAATGACTAGGTCCTAGATAATATAGCAAGAAAGAAATTCTTCTCTTTCCTAGATGGGTTTAGTGGCTATAATCAGATAAGAGTGGTTACAGAAGATCAATATAAAAAAATGTTCACTTTCCCTTGGGGAACATTTGCATATAGAGTGTTACCCTTTGGCTTATGCAATGCACCATCTACTTTTTAGAGAGAAATTTTGGCCATATTTTTTATTTGATTAATGATTGTGTGGAAGTATATATGGATGATTTTACAGTGTATGGGAACTATTTTGAAGAGGTTTTAGCCAATCTAGACAAAGTATTAATGAAGTGTGAGTAACACAACTTATCTTTGAGTAATGAAAAATGTTTCATGAAAATGGATGAAGGAATAGTCCTTGGTCATCATATTTCATCCCAAGGTATAAAAGTAGACCAAATTATGATTGAAGTGATCTCTAACCTGTCTATACCCAAAAATCAAACAAATGTTAGAAGATTTTTTGGACGTGCAAGGCACTATAGGCATTTCATTAAGGATTTTAGTCAAATTGCTGCTCTAATGTTTTATTTGCTGGTGAAAGAATGTGAATTCATTTGGGATGAGAAGTGTTAAGAATCCTTTGAACTAATCAAGGAAAAATTAATCTCAGCCCTAGTGTTAAGAGGACATAATTGGAAAGAACCCTTCTACATTCATACTGATGCCTCTAACACTATTATAGGAGCAGTATTGGGAAAACAAGATGAACATAATAAAATGTATGATATTTATTATATTAGCAAGAACCTCACTCCCACAGAAAAGAATTAGCCCACTACTGAATTTTTTTTTTAGCTATTGTCTATGCCATTAATAAATTTCATCATTATATTATAGGGTATAAGACATTTGTGTATATTGACCATGCAGTTATCAGGTATCTAATTGTAGACACCTAAAATATGCTTACACTTAGCATTTCATCCAATTCAACTAATTGACGACACTTCATTAATTCCCCATACTTTGCTCCATTCTTGAATGCCCATTCACGACACTCTTTCGGTCGTATTCCTCCTATAATCAACTTATTTGGCTAATATCTCTCTTATTAGCTAAACATTCCTCCTTTTGACCATTCAGAACCTCCCTAGTTCTCTCTAGACCACTTCTATTGGCTTTGTAGGCTATCTATCAGTCACAATTGGTTATCCAGACCCCTCCCAACTCTCAATGAGTCTCTAATCACTTGCTAATCAAGTTTAACTAGCCTAAACCCTAGTTAAATAGCCTAAACCTAGCTTAACTAATCCTAAAGCATGTTTATCCTAATCTAATCTAAAAGTAACTTTTTGAGCTTTAGTCCTACATGCACCCAAATTGTTCATAAAATTCTTGCAAGTTGGATAACTATAAATACAAGGCTAAGACTACTCATTCACACTACAAGTGTGAAGAACATATGTCCTTGGCATCTGCGATGCTCTGTTAGAAAGGCATGGGAAACCCCACTTTGTGATAGCTGAAATGTCTCTCCAACCTCAATTGGTTCTTGAACCTTTTGACTCAATGGGGTTTATAGCTCTTCCATCTGGCACCCATAAACTCATCTTCACAAGGAAACGAATGTATTGTAGTTTAACATAGTCTTATGTAACCAAATGGGTTAGAGAGTGCGGGCTCTTCACCTCCAAGCTAAAGAAGAAGCAATAGCAACACTTCCTATATTACCAGATCATGCACAGAATTTGGAGCACCAAGTTCATTTTTATTAAGCTTTCATGGAGTCAAGGAACCCAGTTTATGTCAAATATGATCAAAGATTTTATGGATATTTATTTCAAATCAACCATATGAATAGATCGTCTCCTTACCACCCTCTTAGATAATGGTGCATGGATGGAAGTAAAGCAAAGCTTTGAGAATCTTTTGCCTCATTCCAGAGCTTGTGTAACAAAAACAATTGCATACACAACATGAACAGACTGGGTAAATGGGAGGTACCAGAGGTAGTTTGGTGCATCCAACATCACTTGGAAAACTACCACTGGGTTTTCTCCTTTCTGAACATATGTAGGTGAAAAAAATTTGGATGTATGATTTCTTGTCACTGAGTTTAGAATTACAGACATCAGAGAACAGGACCATGTCAGATTAGAATAGAGTTCCTGGATGAGCAGTTGTTTCAATAGATAATACTTGCAATTTCACCATGGATTGGATGAGATTGCAGAACTGGATTTGGCGATGCATATGAATGAGTTTCCTGCAAATTTCACTAGTAGACAAAAGAAACATGGTGTGATATTTACATCAGAAAGAAGGAAGCTTTTAAGATGGGTAGATTGGGCCTTATTGTTTGACTCTAGATGTTAGGATTTGACTAGTAAAATGTTAGAACGTAGGCATATTTAGGCCCGTATGAGATCTAAAAAATTATTTGAGCAATGGATCATGATGAATCAACATGCTTCCCATATATGGAAACACCAAAGACACTATTGGTCATATAGATTCATATGGGGTTGGATATTATTGGCCCTACCATCAAACCATTGTGATAACGAAATATTTGGCATTATGATGCAATTCCAATCAATGAGGATAATTCAACTATGTCTAGGAAGAACCTAGCCTCTTCCAACTCGTGGCAAATAGTTATGAAAAAAATTGAGTAGCAATAAAAAGAGAATAATTAAAAACTAGAAATGGTGGTTCTTCTATTCAAAAAAATAAAAATACATATAAGTAAATGCACAAACTAATTTATCTAAAAGGGAAGATGAATGACCAAAAATGGTAGGCTTTCCCACCAAAGCTACGCAATCAAGAAGCAATAAGGTGTGATTTCCTATGATTGTTAGATCACTAACTAAATATGTTTTTTATAGGAGCACCATGGAGTATTGTTTCAAAATCAAGCTATGCCACTAGTTAAAGGTCAAACATGATCATACTATCTGATGGACCTATACCAAATCAATGACAAAAGTTCATAGATGTTACTACCCTTATTCAAATAAGTAGGTGGAAGTATTCTGATAAATCAATTGGTCATAAAGATTTTGACCAAACAAAATTCACTTCAAATTATTGCAAATCAATGGGTGAAAATATTCTTCACATGTGCGGAAGAGTTGGGCATACAACATGACTTGGAAAATCTCACATGCAACATAAGTTAGCCTCACAATTAATAAAGACTTACATGCTATGGAATTAAGCTCCTCTCTCTCTCTGACTCAATATACAATTCCAAACATTAGCATGAAGACAACTCATTCAAACCCTTGTTTTAGACCATCCTTAGCAACTTTCACTCCATAGGATACTTCAACTTAGTGAATCATTGTTTCAGATTGTTCTTGGATCAAGGCTTTGCTTCAAAATGGTCTCAAAAACCATTTCTTCAGAGTGTCCCCAGAAACCCATGCTTTGGACTATGAGGATGGGACAAAAGAAGTATTCAGACCCAGAGTTTGTTTCTCTCTTATTGCAAGATTCAAAGGTGGCAGCATTGTTCTAGAAAAACTCGGGATCATATGGAATTTATAAAAAAAAAATCCAAGAGTTATTTCATAATGGATCAATAGTTAAATAATTTCCATTGATGGGAATTTCAAAGTAATTGCTGGTTCAAAGGTAAGTGGCTGTAATATTATCCATTAACAATTAAATTATAAGTCAAACAACTGGAATCCCTTGTGAGGGAACAGATTTCAATTGCAGTGAGGCCTCGGGCTTACAAGGACCTAAGTCAAATTCTTCCATGGTGGAAGGAAACCTTGAACCTAAAGGAATTGGCCAATAAACATGTTAGAAGAATTGTAAACCAGGTATTAATGGAGAGTTCTTCACTTCCTAAACCATACAGAAAAGTTGCATTCTCAGATATGTTAAGTATTTCTACCAGTGCATGGTGAATACAATATCCATTATGTTGCATGATTTCAATGACATATTATTTATTCATTTGAGACAGGGTTTTTTGCAAGCCAAGGCATCGAATGAACAAAACCTAAATTTTTTGTATGACAACATTCAAAGGTACAAGTGTTAGAAGACATAGAATTATTAAGAGAGTTATACAATGTAGTGCACCAAGGCCTCAAATCAGTGAGATATGTTCAACATTCCAAGGTCATAGAGAATAAGCGTAAAATCACCCCTTAATGGAACAATGTAATGCATTAAGATGGAGGTAATTCTTCACATGAGAAGAAGGAAGGATGAAATGACAAGTCTTCCCTTGTTACACCTCAAATCAGTTTAAACAACTCCACGCCTAACCCAACTGTGAACTCAAATAAACTTTAAGAATTAATTTATCTCTAACCTAGATCTAGTACACCAAGTAGTCTAAAGCTAAGAAACAAGATTTATACTATAACCATCATGATCAAGCTGCCCTTGCTGAGAATGCACTCTATGAAAATTACATGAAATTACTCTACTTCATAATCTATAAGCATTCTTACTAAGTTCGAACTGATTGCTCCATTAAAATGGACCTCACATTAGATCCCCTATGAGAAATCGAATTAGATGTTGTTGTTCTCCAAAGAGTATTTAGAGCTATAGATCTGCACCAAATAATGGCTACAAGATTCACAAGCTTGCGACACTTCTTCTACTACTAAACAATGGTAGAAATTGATAAAGCAAATTCCAAGGTTATGCCAAGAAGCAATAGTGAGAATAGTTCTTGTCGTATGTTTTCATATGAGATACTATTCAAAGGTATGGGGTGATAAGGTGTGAAGGTGGGAGCTTGGTCCTTTTATATAGCTTTCTATTTAGGGAAAGCTTGAATCACAATGAATGTGGGACAAATGATAAAGTAACTCTAGGCTAATTAACCATGATTAGATGATTTAAATAGTGATCTAGCAACTCATGGGAGTTGAGGGTGCTTTAATTAATCAATTAGGATTAATTTATAGGCTAGGATTAGCTTTTTAGGCTATTTGGAGGTGATTGAGGAGGAATTTGATAAGATTGGAAGCATTTGAAAGAAGGATTTAGCCAATAGGAGGGTTTATTGATTAAATGCATGTTAAAAAGGCTTAATTAGCTAATAATAGCTAATTGTTTGCTCGGAAGAGGATTATAATTAACGAAGTATCATTAATTGACATCCGAAATGCGATAGAGGCTAGTTAAATAACGAAGTGTCATTAATTGACCAAAGATGAAGGGTAAACGGGAATTAAAAAGCTTGATACAAAAGATAAATAAACTTATATAGAAGGAGAGACATTCTCCTTTTGCATCTTTTGCACCTAAATCCACTCCATGCCTCACTCAACCTGAAGAAAAATGTGAGGTACGTAGCTCCAAATAGGTCAGACATTTGCCACCACATCAGTTGGACCAATTTCCAAGAGAATAAGAAGATTGAGAAAGTTGGGACAGGAATATTTCATTGCTCCTCCAAGAACAAAGAGAAAATTAATTCTTCAAGAGGATGAAGACCTTAAAGAGGCCGCAGAGATTTTGTGTAGCATAAATTTAGCCTCGAGCGATTCTGAAGAGAAAGAACAAACCAAACATGAAGAAATCCAATATTTTATTGAACAGAGGGTTAATGAACCTATAGCACAACCTTCTTCTTCCAATAAATAAATAGAAAAAGGGAAATCTCCAATGATAGAAGAAGAATCCATGTCCCATGTTTCAGCAGGTCAAGGTACTGAGGAAGAACAAATACAACATGCAATCCTCTCTAAGAAAGAAGAGATCAAGCAACAACAAGAGGAATTGGAGTTTTTGAAGATAAAGGTACAAACAAAAGAAACCCTCATATCTTCTTTACAAGTACAAATTGAAGAACTTAAGGTGTAATGCAAGGAAAAAGAAGAAATAAATCTTTCCATCACTAAAATAAAAGTTAATCAAGAAGCTAAGACTTCCTTAAATATAAAGGAAGCTAGAAATGGCTGGGTTGTGATTTGTAATAATTTTTAAAAATTAAATCTTTAGAATAAAGAATTGAAAAATCAATTGGAAGAAGTGAGAAAAGAGAAAGCAGAAATATAAAAAAGATAAGGAAAAGACCAAACATGTCCTACAGACTGCTTGTGCATTGGGAGAAAAGATGCTTTCTTCTAGAAGACCATCATCAGTATATAATACCTTCCCATAAGAACAATTTTATAGATGGTAGTTATCAATAATATCATGTGATTTGCCATTTGAAATAAATAATGAAATGGACTTCTTGGAGGCCTTTACCAAAAATTCCCCTGATCATCAAAATATCATGTGTGAGTTCATCTATGTAATCTCTTATTAGGTCACATGTCAGAATTTCTGATTAATCTCTATGTTGGAGAGTCGCAATTGAGATCTTTCTCTTCTACCATACAAAATTAAATAGAATGGGATCAAAGGACCAATGAGTATTTCGAGAAAGTGAAGACAAAGGGTCTATGCATGAGGCCTCAATATCCCAAACCAGCTGGACAACTCAAAGCATATAGGGCTTTGGCTTACCAACCCAAAATGCAGGAGCATCACATTACACAACTAAAATAGAGCATTGCAAGTGTTCAAAAATTCTCTCCAAAAACAGATTTTGAAAAATCATTGACTACCTGTGAAAAGAGATGGGATACTCTGAACATTCCCTTGAAAAGAAGAGAGGTACTTTCTCCCATAAATTTGAGATGGTCAATGAGGAGGGAAATGAAAATTGTAGGCATGGTCCCAAGAATTTTTCAAACACAAGGACGTAAATGGATTTGAATGTGGTTTAGACCACCACTTATTCTTTGCCCCATATATTTATGGAAAGAATCAACATTGCAAAATACGTAAGCATTTGAGACATGACACAAATAGGTTTAAGAAAATGAAGGATTCTTTGTGTCAAAGAAAAAACATAGGAACTTCGTAAAAGTGTTTTTGACTTGAACAAATATATGGAGGACAAGATCTTTGATCCAACATTTGGAAAATAAATTACAAGAGGACTTGTAAACAAGTAAGTGCGAGAGAGAATGACGAGCCCATTAGTTGAATAAATAATGACATCATTTGTATTTCCCCTTGTCTGAATTTGAATACATTTTATAAATTTTTCTTAATTTAAAGTAGAGCTTGTATGCATTTTAATGGATTAGTGTGTAAAATTGTTCTATCCTAAAAGATCTAAATAAAATCCTCAAAAAGCACTCAGTTTTGTATGTACAGATCAAAGAAAGAATAATTTTGACCAGGATGCAAAGTTTCAGACACAAAAGTCTAAAAGGTAGCTCACTTAAAAGTGTCTCAGCTCACTTTAAAGTGTTCTATCTTGGCTCACTTTGGAGTATCTCAGCTCGCTTTAGAGCATCTCAGCTTGCTTCATAATGTCTCACTTTGCTTCAAAGTGTTCTATCTCAACTCGCCTCGGAGTATCTTAGCTCATTCCAAAGTATCTCAGCTCGCTTCGAAGTATTTCTGGGATGGCGCAGAGTTTTGACCTTGGGCTTCAAGATCTAAGGAACAATTTCAGGATCTTTCCAGCTAGTGACAACAAACTAGAAAATATGAAATTTTGCCAACCTGGAGCACACATCCAATGCATAACAGTACATGCCAAAATAGGGAAATATCAATTTTAAAATAAATCATGTAATTTGTTTTGTCAATCGATTTCCTTGATCCTCTCCATTATTTCATCCTGAAATATGGAGATGATTTAGAATCTCTATTCTGACTATCTAAATAATGATTCTTCTTATAGTTTTGTAGGTGTAATTTTAGGAAGCTAGATTATATAATTCACCCTCACTGACTATGATAAGTTAGACATAAAATCTATACTATTGTAATTTTGCTATATGATCTAAAAACTTTTGAAATCAATAAAAATTACTTCTTTGGTGAATTAGTGTGTAAATGGCGTTTTGATCAACAGGAGAGCAAGGGTCCACTCACCCTGAGACCCATAAATTTTGGTATTTTTTTGTATTAGCTAGTTTTTGTTGAATTCTCCATTTGTATTCGTGCATTTATTTGTTTACTTCTTGTAAATCTTATCACCATTCACTCATTCCTTCGTGATAGTAAATTTATAGTAATTCAACTGATATGGTCAATCATTATTTCTTTATATCTATTGCTTTCAACAATTTTAATTAGTTTTGTGAAATGTTCTTCCAGAAGCTTTTTATTCTTTGACTTTCAACTCTTCAATTTGATTTTAGTAAGTGTCCTTTCCTACAAAAGCTTTGTGAGTTTAATTTTCAAGAATTTCAATTTCCATCAAGTTGTGTGAGTATTTAAATTCTGCAAGTTAACTAGTTTCATTCAATTCAAGTAGTTTGTGTAATATTTATCATACCATAGCTTAAAGATCAACTTTAAGAACGAAGGATTAGAAAACCCCCCAAAATAAAGGAATATTTCCAAACAATTGTTAATTTTCCAAAAAAAACTTATTGCATATTGCCTTTGGACACTGCCTTGGTTATAATGACATCAACTAGATTGATTAAATGTTGAACCAATAATGAGGCTCATCACACTCCTCGCCAACACCATTATCTCCTAGTATGGCACACTAAATCCACTAGAGTGACTGGTGAAAATTGGACATCTTAGAAGTGAAGGTAAAGGTGTGCAAAAAGTGAGATTTCATTTCCTCCCATATTGTAGTTTCACTTCACACCTCACTGTGCACATACCAAGTGTGTGCCCAAATGTGCAAGGTATGGTAGAATCCATGATTCTATAAGGTAGGTTTGAGTAACAAGGCACCCTCCTTAGTTGCTTCACATTTCACCAAATATTCATGAGACCTTGTCATGCCACTATAACTTGGTAGCTCATGTGCATGTTTTTTTGGGTCAATCCTGACATGCATAGCCTCATGAACCTAGTCCCATGATCCTAGAATTGGGAAATGTGTTTCCCACCACTTTTTTGCAGTTCCCCTTACTGTGTAAATGATAATATTCATGCACTCTTTCTCTTGTAGCATAGAGTCCTTTATCTTATGTAGGAAAGATTGGATATCTCCCTCACCATGGTATTGAGGCATAGGTGTATCGTTTTCCTTGCAAGTCACCAAGAATATTTTACATTGAGTTTTGTCCTATCGTATATCATTTTTTCTTGTTTGATTGAACTGTGACATAATCGAGCTCAATTAATTCATAGAAGTAATGCACCCAATTTTCACAAGTTATGATAGTTTTGTCTAAGACTGAATGCACATCATCCCATTCAAGCACACCTTTTTCACTGGGATCAAAATATCCTAGAATTTAAACTTCTATGTTGTATATGTGGTCCAAATCCTCTCTTCCTTGAACATTCTCTATCTATGGGACCCCTGACTAGTGTCCATTGGTATAATCACGTGTTGTGAATCATTCTCAAAGCTAATATAGTGCTTATTGAAGTGTAGATATGCATTATTAGTATAACACCAAATCCTTCCAAGAATTTCCAAGAAACTATATGGTTCAACTAATCCAATCACCTTGAAGTTGCCTTTAAATATGACTCCCATGATGTTGATAATGACATTTTTCAAGACTCCTATTAGTAGTGCATGTGTTTTGTTAGCCATAAACATGACATGTGGAGAAAGATGAAGTGCATGGTACCCCATCTTATTCCATCCATCAACTATAAATATGTTGACTTCCACACCCGTGTCTAATAATATGTCATCGATATTCTAACTATCTATACACTCATCGACCAAGATTTCCTGATTGTATTATTTTTCCCATGTGAATTTGATATCCCTCCTTTGCACTTGACCAATTTTTTTTCTTAGCACCAAGACCTCAATTTGCTAAGCTAGCCATTGATCAAGTATTGGGATGATTCATATGTGCAATACTATGCATACCTCTTTAAACTAATATTTTTTAAACCCTTTAAAATTTGAGATTCCCCTTAATTCATTTCTAGCGTGCGTGTCTTCCCCGAGGAATTAAATATCTACTTGGAGCTCTTTGACTAGCTCCTTTGCCTCCTACAAGACTTATTTCTTTGTCTTCCATTAGGATAACCCTTCCATAATGGAGGCTATTTATTCATGATTGCTTCTAAGGGGGACTCAGAAGCTTACACATGCACAACACCTCCTCTCATAGGAATATTGAATTTTTGGAACTAATTGGTTTTTAGCATGCTTGGTTTAGCTCTACACTCATCTAGTGAGGTGTGTATAATCCTTTTCATACATGAACCCTTCTTGTTTTTATCCTTCATTGCAACATATAGGTCAATGTAATCTTCCACCTTGTGTTCCCCTCAACAATACATACACACAAGGAATGCCAGGAAATCTCTTTAGTAGTGATGTGGGGATCTAGACTTATAGAAAGTCCTTTTTGAAAACCTTCCTCCTCTGTGACCACCATGTCCTCAACCACCTTGCACACACTCCCCATGTGGTCCTCTTGATTATTTTCAAGTGTTTCTTGCCTTAGCCCAAGGGCTCAAGCCTCATGTATTTTATTAATGACATGACAATATTTTTTATTGTGCGTGTGGGAATCATAGATTTTAATAGTATAATGATACCTTCGTTTGTTTCATGTGAGGCAATAGGGGACAATTCCTTGCATCATGAACCTCTCCACAAAATTTCACATGCCTTGAGCATGTCAAACACACTGCAACAAGAGTAGTTTGTTTTGGTGTGACCTTCAACTTCATAGCCTATACACCAAATTCTATTGTGTATCTCTCAGGCATTGTTTTCAGTTAACTTCTCAAATTTAGTGGCAATTGATGTTATTTACGTCTCCATAAATAGGTTGAACCCAATAACAATAGTGCATACGGATTCAGTGCACAATGTTTCTTCAAGTGCCTCTCTTGGATAAATGAATGTTTATGAGACAGGGCACATTGAAATGACCTGAGTAACCCACCAATGAACCACTATGTGTGTTGCATCACGTGGGTTTCATATGACACCTTACAAATAAGAGTTTTGAACCAAACATCATATACACACTCTCTATTTTAACTCTTGGCATATGTCGTTCAACATGGATATATATTTTTTGTTCAAACTCCAAAATATCAAATTCCTTAAGGAATGTTTCCTTTAGGTGGTCATAGTCAAGTACTGATTGTTGAGGGTCATGATTTCGGTACCATGTATGTGCATGATCCAACAAGGTTGTGAAAAATTGACTTGAATTGAGCTCTATAGAAGTAATCTCTTTAGCGCACCATATGATCTCATACTTATGCACGTGTTTTGTAGTGTTATCAACTCCACAATATTCTCATAAATATAAAGACATCTCGTAGAAGATCTAGGGTGCAAGAGCTGGTTGCGTGGCAACTGCATCTCTACCTTATGCCAATGTGTTTATTGCTTGGGCCCCTGAGGTTTCCGCACTTCCTTCACTCCCTGAAGGAACTGGCGTTATATTCACAGTTACTTTATGCATGACCACCCCAGTTGGTTGCGTTTCCACTACTAGTTGATCTGGTGTTGCATTCCCAGGTTCCTCTTCCTAACATGCTTCTAATAGGTCGAATCACTTGTCCAGTATTCATCATTCCATATCGATGCACAATAAGTATGTTTTCATGGGGCATAAATGGAATCCTGCTTGGTTGTTTGAACTATGAAAATTGTTGTAGTATGTGAGGGAATGCCCCATCTAATACATCTTTCCCTTTCTCGTTCTATGAATCTTCATCACTATCATTTTCTATAGTTGCTAAATTGTTAATGTCAATAAACCTAGGCATATGAGTTGATATATTTGGGTTATATTATGAAAGTTAAAATCATGAATAAACGTTTATCCATCTAAAAAAAATCATGAATAATCAAACAACATAATAATTTTGTTGCATTATTCAATTCATCCGATAGAATATTCAACAAACAACATCATATACATATAGACATTGATCTCCTATTTTGGTGGAGTCAATCCTAACAATAAAACTATCAAAGCCTATTTAAGTGGGGTCAGTACAACCCATGTAAACCACTTACAAACTAATTCATAATAAACTATACTAAACAACCCATAATATGAGTTGTTATTACAACTATTTTACATCTCTATATTATATTATCCTTGATAATTTACACATGTTATTAATAATGCTACTACTATTAATTCCTAGCATTCACCCCCTTAACATTATTAATTCCTAATATATAATCCCTTAATGTGAACATGGTAGAAAAACATTCACACTTCTTCTGCAATTTTCTGCCTCGGCATGCTCACGAGCTTGCTACACAGATGGTTTTAGACAAGATCACCAACAACCCTTGGTATGAACCCTTGTTTATCATATACGAACACTTGTTCAAGGTATGAGCCCCTTTTCATCCTCTTTAAGTATCATGATGTATCTTTACACTTGTGTGTTTATCTTTCCAATACATTTTTACATCAAGGGAGTACATAAGAATTACTCACTCATTGCAAACTTGAACATGTATGCACACTTCTATTCTTATTTTGAATCACACCACATAAAATAACTGAAAAACACAATGTTGAAACAAAATGCCACCACATTAGAATGTGGCCCCATCATTGGTGACTGATGAGAGGATGTTGATTGTCCTCCTTCCTCTGCTGCCTCCATCCTCCAATTTGATGTAACTTTCCATCAAGTAAAGCTTGTGCTCATTTCCTACAATTTATAGATAAGTAACTATATTGTTTGTAATAGTAACAAGTGGTCTGTTTCTTTGTATTTTTGGAGTTTGATCCTTTTCTTAAACGAAGATTTGAATCTCCCTTTAAAATATGATTTGTTTTTACCATAAATTGCACTTTCTTCTGGATGAATCTTCTTTGTTCTATTTTCTTCCTCTATCAGAGAAGAAATCAAATCTTCTAAACTAGGATTTATTTTACTTAATGCGAAGACCATGTTAGAATAGCTAGGGGGCATGCTATTCGGTAATACGGATTTTGCATCATCATATTTCACATCAAATTTTATACCAACTATTTGATTTTAAATAGAAAGAAACTTACTGCTGTGTTCAACCATACTCTCACCTTCTTGCATCTTGAGCTCGAATAGCTTTTGCTTGAGTGTCATTGTTGTGCTCCCTACCTATGATCCAAACAACTTGTTTAATGTCGTCCAAATGAAGTTCAAAGTTTTTTATACATCTAAATGATGCAAGTACGCATTAGATAACCATAGGCCAATAATTGTTGTTGTTTTTTGATCTTTGTTTTCCCATTTGGAGGCTTCATTTACATTACATGGCTTTGGTATTTTTCCATCAACAATTTTCCACAAATCTTTATTGATTAACATCAACTGGATTCGAACTTGCCAAGAATGGAAATCTTTGCCTTCAATTTTTTCAATTGGATTCAACTTATCCATTATGACATTATCAAAAAACAATAAATGAAAAAGTAATCTTTAATTACTTTTTCTTTTCCAATTAACTTCTTATCATTATTAATAAAGCAAATTTCTCCACTTTAAATCAAATCAAAATGATATTACCCGCTGAGATATGAATCTGCTGGTTCACCACTTTAACGTCCATAATTGCAACCTATTTATCACATTCTTTGGCACATGAAAATGAATGAACAAAGAAAGAATGTATGGGATGGTTTGAAGAGAAATATGACTCCACCAATGGTTTCCATTAAGCTCAACACACCCAACGATGTTATTGATCACTCTGCTATAGTTTGCAGTTCGAAAGGACGGTTTGTGAATACAACTGATTGATGAAAATCAAATAAGCAGAGCACATGGCACTATCATGGCTTTACACCACAGATTTTCAGACCTTTCAATTCTTGTGCAACATAAATTAGTGTATTTTCTTGGGTTGACTGATCCAAATTGATCCACAAACCAATTAGATCTCTATTAAGACTCCAGTCGCTACCGACATAGGCTTCTTGTCTGATATCCATAGTCTGCAATGCATAGATTGCCAACAATGTAAAATAATACACATGGGCCGGTTAATGAGCAGATTGATAATAACGATGGGAATAAAAGTTTAATACACAAATACAAAGCCGATTTGTGAGGACTGAATGCCGACCTGGTATTTAATGCATGTGAATTCGGAAGAGGCATGAGATATGAGCAACAAGGAGAAAACCACAGTTAATACAATGAATGCGTATAGGTGCACGATGCCACCAATCTGGTATTGTTAATGCTAGTGCAAGCATCCATGAACTCGCCTAAGGAAAAGCTCACCACATGACTCTCATAACTGAAATCGTACTGATACTAAATGATAAATGTGGGTAACATTATGAAAGCTAAACTCTTGAATAATCAAACAACATAATAATTCTGTTGCACTATTCAATTCATCCGATACAATATTCATCAAATAACATCATGTACATATAGGCATTGATATCATATTTTGGTGGAGTCAAGCCTAACAATAAAACTATCAAAGCCTATTTAAGTGGGGAGAGTACAACCCACTTACAAACTAACTTATAATAAACTATACTAAACAACTCATTATATATATATATATATATATAATCCTTGATAATTTATACATGTTATTAATAATTTTATCACTATTAACTCCTAACATGAGCATGCACGTCAGGTTGGGAAAGGATGTCATCCACATTATACTGCGCATCATTATCCTCCGTAGCTCGTATTGTTGCAATACACATTTTGTTTCTTCTTTGGTCTCCCTCTTCGCTATGATATTCCTTCTGCCATTCCCATTAACCCCCGGTCTTCACAACAGTTCGAGAGGTTGATTCCTCCTCTCGATGTTGACCCTTCTTGACTATTGATTTGCACCAAGCTATCCATGTTTAAATTTTTCTTACTTTTCTCAAACTCTTGCTATGCTCATGAATGTAGGATCAGTTTAGCCGGCCATGTGGAAAGTCTCAATGTTGTGGTTAACCATTAGTTTCTTGATCTCCAAGGAAAGATTCCTTATGTAAAATCCACACAGCTTATGGAAGAATTATGTATTCTATCACGTAGTTACAATACACTCCTCTCAACAAAAATTCTATTGTGTGTATCCATGTCGCATCATGTTGCACGAGTCTTCTACTGCAATGTGGAGTCTAACTATACTTATTCCCCATATTCAAACTTTTGTACATGCAATATGCAACTAACCAAGCATATAAGTTCCCAGGTACCTTTTTAAAGAAAGTTTCATAGAGAAAATAATTAAGATGTCTCTCTACCCGATTCCTACGTGAGAAAAATCTAAGGCTAGGGCACTTTTGTGCAAATCTCTCTTCCACTTTGTCCATCCAATGCTCAATATTTTCTTGAGTGACATGAAACATTGTTCTCCCACCTCTTCATATCAACACAATTTCAATGGGTCATGACAATGGATCCAAAATGTTGCACATCTAAGTTCTGCACCTCAATCTTATAGTCATGTGAGGAAGAGTACTACATTGGTGCACACCATGACTTGTTGCAATGTCCCACATCATCCTATCATACCAAGCATTCTCTTAGCACACTCACCCAAGGCAAAAGGAAGGGACCCGTCCCCATAAATTTTGGCATGAATGATGAAGTGTTATCATTTTTCCACTTACTCAAGGTAACAATTAGATTAGTGGTAATGGTAACATCAGTGCACGAAAACATAGAATAACTTTGACCTATTGCTTACTCAGGGTGCAGAAAAAACAGTCATACGAAACTTGCATTTAATCATTGCATTGTTTTAATTTTCTCCATTACACATAATAATATCAAGGTAGTATATTCACATTCATACAGAAAACACTACTTACATACTATCAATCAAAAATCTTGACAAAGACTCAACTAATCAACATCCTTTACATTAACCCTTCAAGGGGTATATATACTAACAAAGTATTGCCCTTCATTAGTTAAACATCAGTCATATTAGCCCTGGAGATGTGTTTACAACACCTAATACTAAGTCAAAAAGGTGGTGTACATGAAAAATGACACCACTCCTCATCCTTGTGCGTAACGTGGGGGTTCTAGCTCTTTGGGGACTCAACCCCATTAATGAACTGCCTCTACCTTGTTGTAGCATGCCAAATCCAAACCATTAATGAACTACCTCTACCTCGTTGTACAACACCATTGATCTTCACTTTTAACACGTATGTGGTCCACAATAAACAATTAAATTTCAATGTACTTCCTCTTAATTGGAGTTCTTCAACCAATCCTTGAGAGTGGACCATTTTAAAAGTTTCATGCTTCCTTCATGCAATATGCAACTAACCAAGTGTATAAGTTCCTAGGTACCTTTTTAAAGAAAGTTTCATAGAGAAAATCATTAAGATGTCTCTCTACCCGATTCCTAGGTGAGAAAAAGCTAAGGCTAGGGGACAGAAAGTCCCTCCTCTTTAATGGGAGAGGTTCCCTTATTTAAGGACCAAGCTTATTTACATATGTATCGTGCATAGTTTTAATGTGGAACTTGGATATTATGAAAGTGTTTTAAAATAGAACGGATCATCAATACAAAAGTAGAGAGGAATGAAGTAGTGGAAATAAGCAGAAAGGCATTCTCAAGAATTATAGACAACAAAATAATTCCTTATGCATGCTAGAATAAAATTATTTGGAACAAAACCATTTGCATTTGAAACAATAAGATGTTATTGCAAAGAAACAAAGTTCCAGAAATAACATCTACAAGAATACAAAGCTTCTTGAAATAATACAGACACATGATTCAAAAGTATCAACGGATAGTAATGAAAGAACAAGACCAAATAGACATGGAAAGAAAGATCTTTTGTATTGATTGCTTTGTTACTCCTTACACTTTCAAAAATAAACCAAGTTCCAGCCACCCTGAAAATGGCGTAGAGAGCCCATTATATAACTTTACAAATTAGTTACAATTGGTAACTACTTCTAAGGGGATGCTTGAAACAAAACCTTCAACTGATTACAATAAGCCCAAATTGAGAAAAAAAAGGAAAGAAGAAGCTAGGAGGGAACACAAATGCTTATGATTGGGGAGGGCCCACCGACTTGAGGATCTGTTGTCTAAACTTTTTCAATGCTTCTGCTATGTCTCTGCCTCGTGGGACCGATGTGTTGGTAGCAGCTTGAGTCTAAGATCCCAAACATTTCTCCATATCCTTATCAAACTCGATGTACGTATGATATTTTTTATTAGCTTCCTCAATGGTAGATTGGAGAGAGAAAATTTCCTTTATCTTCTCTTTGGTCATTGATTCCTCCTTGAACATGTTTTCCTTAACAAATGCCCTGAATTGAGTTTTAATTTCCTGAAGGGAAAAAGGAACACTTGAAGTTTCATCGTGAAGGTGACAGTGGATATCCTTGAAAGCGGATAAAACACATGCTTTAAAGGCTTCTCCCTTCTGCCAATAGTTTCTCAATTCTCCTAGAGCCTCCTCTAGCACTTTTATTTTCCACTCCACGCTAAAAACCCATGACTTTGACAAATTATCTTTGGCATCATCAAAGACCTTACTTGCCATCAAGAAATTTTCATCAGTCTGTCCCATAAGGTGAAGGTCTACTATGCAGCTGCTCTAAAGTTTAAGCTCTTTGTCCATAATTCCAATTGTGGAGGAGAGATTTTGTTACAGATTAGTTACCTTCTCATTGATTTTGAAGGCTTCTCTAATGAAATTCAAACCTGCAATGATCATATCATCTACCATGGCTTCTATAGCTCTCCCGTAGATGGAGTACCTATGTATGTCTTTGATGCTCCGGACTTCATCTTGACTAAGGATCACAGGTGGTGGAAGGGCAGTCAGTGGGGTAGGATCCAGAACTTTATCCTTAGACAACAATGACTTGATGAAACTAGAAAGCACTTGAGCCTACTCTTCCAGTTGCTCTATAGTCTGCTTGCCTTTTTCTACTCTTCTAATAACCCTGGAAACTGTTTCCTAAAGGTTATGTATTTAACTTTCAGGGGTAGACTCTCCCATTGAGATCCTAGAAAGTTTCCATATCAGAGGCTTGCGAATCCTGTTCTGCCTTATCAACCATAGGCTTGGCTACCTTAAGGAATTGCTGGCCTTGGGCATCTGTCACTATCCTTGAAGTGGTTGTAGCTTTCTTTACAGGAGCAGAAGGAGTAGTGCCCAACAAAGCAGCCACAACATCAAAATTAGGCCCTGTCAATAGAGAAGAAGACTTCCTCTTCCTACTGTCAACAGAAGGTTACACCCATGCAAAAGTGGAGGAAGAAGAAGAATGAGGAGCAAGAGAACCAAGAGTAAGAGAACTCATGGCACTCAAAGTATTTACCACTATTGCCTCTAGTTGAGATGCGAGTGGAGTAGATGAGGTTTCTTAGACAGAGGAGTCAACGGTGCTTGGAGGCTCAGTGTCATGACTTTCCTTCTCTTTATCCATTGTGGCTTCTGAAGCACCTGCAGGGACTGACACTTCACTATCCTCACTTTCACTAAGAACAATGATGTTCTCTGGCCCCGAAGGTAATTCTGAATGTTTCAATAGGGGATCTTCCTTAATAGGCTCCTTTTTGACCTCCTTCACCTTCTTCTGATATACCTGAGTGGATGAGGAAGGGGTGGAGGATTCAGGTTCTTTACTTGATGAAGGAGGAGGAGTTCGTACAGGTACCTCTAAGCTAGGTGTTTGTGAGTCCTTCGTTAGTGTTGAAGTTTCTTTGGAGGAAGACTCTCCTGAGTTCTCCCCCAACTCTCGAACCCTTCTATCAAACCAGACCTTGGTTCTTACCAGGACAGGGGCTAGAATCTCGGCCAAATCATCTTTCTCCCTTTTGAACCAGTCTAGATCCTCTAAGGGAGTATCCTTGATCACAGTATCATAGTCATATGACAATAGGTCTCTGTTGTCGTCTTGAAGCCCTTCATGAATCTGATATATGTTGAGCTCTTGTATTAGCTGGAGGGAGAATCTACCATAATGCCTTTGTCTTGCCTCAAAGTCATCTGTGCAATCAGCCTAGTAGTCCTCAGTATCTGCTCTGTGATGATAGTTGATTTTGAGATTTAGCTCACTGAATTTCTTCAAATCAAAATAGGTTATGGGCCTAAAGAAGTGGATAGTGATGGGGGCAAGGGCTCTTTCTATGTTATGGGCATCCAAAGTTGTTTTGCATGTATAGTTACCCAAAGATATGGGGAAATGTAGCCCAGAGATTTTCTTGTCCCTACAGGTCCTGTGCAACTTATCCAATTGTCTGCATACCTCAATCAGAGTCATCTTGTCATTACAAAATATAGGGAGTTTGAGAGGAGTGCTCTCATAACCGGCTAACTTGATATACAAAAACCTTCTAAATTGAATGAAGAAAGCTCCATACATTGCTATCAGGTTCATGGCTTCATCAGAAAATCTTCTAGCAGTATCACTCTCTAGAAGCCTCACAATGTACATGGTGAAAGCATCATTCACCCTCCTGAAGTTGTGATTGCTGGTGTGAAGGGTGAACTTAGGGCAGTAAGCATAGATGGGATCACCCTTCTGAGCTTCAATGTATGTGAAACCAAACCATTGTCCGGACGCAGCTAGGGTATACATAAGATAAGAAGTCATGTAGAACTTCTTGGTTTGCTGTACATTGGACAACTGCTCTGTCAAATTCATACAAACGATCTCTGCCCAATTGATGTTTTGGGTACCTTCACAGACGATGTTGATGAGCAAGCACATCCAAAAGTGAAACTCACTGGTAGAGGGTAAGCCCATGACATGAGCCAACAAGATGATGAAATCAGATAGCTCTTCATTGAAATTAGCCCTAAACAAAGCTTTGGAGAGTCGAGATGCCCCTTTTTTAGGGTTCTTCAACCACGACTTTGCTACCCTGGATTTTTATTTCTCACTGTCTTGATCGAAGAGAGCTTGTGCTTGAGTTTGAGAGATAACCACAGAATTTCCCATTTTGGGGATCCGTAGGGCAGCGACAATGGTGGCAGCATCAAATTTAGCGATTAGCTCCCTGTGCACATTTGTTAATTCGCTTGTGTCGGGGTTGAAATGAGCTCCGCAGGCGAGCATAGTATCGGCGCACTGTACCAACATTGAGAAACCCGCCGCAAACACAAGGCCACTGTCATTGATCATTTGTGCCATGGGAGAGGGGTTTGGGTTAGTTAACCTAGTCCAGAAATCACTAAAATCCAGGTGACGAACTTCACTATCCCCGATATCGGGAACAGAAGATTCGAGTGGTGAAACATGCTCCTGATCCTGAAACTTGATCTTCATACTGATAGTGTTTGGAAAAATAACCTTCACAGCAAGAAACCACGATAAGAATGCAAGGGAAATGGGGGCACAAGCATATGGTTTTAATTACAAGGATACGAGCAAATAACGAGCAAGCAATGTGCAAAATGCGTAGAAGGTAGTCCCATTAAATAGTTGTTTTAGGAGAGAGAAAGTTATAAATGCAAATTAAATTCATATGCACCTACTCAAAAGGCAAGCATCGGGAAGAGCGGAAAAAATTAGCCCAAATGGCCTTTGGTACATTTGGGACATGAGGGACACAAAAGCGTGATTCGGCCGATGCAGGGAAAAAATGCACAAACGCTTCCAGGACAAGTAAGACCAAAGTACACGAAGGGCTTGATGCGGGCGATCGGGGAACAGAGACCCCAAGTGAACTTAGAATAGTTGGAACAAAAAGTTTCGATGGGCCCACAATTAAATAGATTTCAGGGAAAGCGGGCGATCGGGGAACAGAGAGCCCATCAGAACTTGGGACGTATGGGACAAAAATGTCTGACAGAGCCGCAACTCACTCAAATGACCCAAAAGACGTGAATTTTTCCTAACTCCTCAATTCTTCTCTTCACTAGAACATCATAAAAAAGTGTTAACTCAAAATTTTCAATTTTTAGCCTTCAGAAGAGGGGAAATTTTGAGAGGACAACAATGTGAATAAAGGGTTTGGAGAAAAATTCACATTTGGGTTAAGAGAAAATGAGTTGGCATGGTTGTTTTTTATATATTTGGTGTCAACTCACACATGGTATTAATGCGTATACAGTATAACTTGTACACATTATACTGCATACATGTTATAGGCTTAACAATCACCACGCCTATCAAACGAGACAATGTACATGTTGTTTGAGACCACATATATGTCTCTCTTTAAAACACAAAAAATGACCACTTTTAGCACACCTCCCCCCGTCCCCTGCCCCACCTGCATGGTGAACTAAGGCACAACTTGTGACACCTCCATAGTAAGATTAATAGGTGTATGCAACACATGTGTAGGTGTATAGGTAACAACATAATTGGCTTGAACTCCTATTGTAGGAAGAAATCTTATAGAAGGTGGACTTGTATTAATCAAGGGTTCCATATGAGGTTCCCTAAGTGAGGCCTTTTCATCAAGAGCCCTTTTTGCTTTTTGGGAAGCATAAAGTAACTTCAAGACTTGGTCAAAATTCAATAAGATATATTGTTGAAGGTTATCTAACATTTTAACATCAATATTTGTACTACCAACATTTATATCAACAATAACATCTATCGAAGAAAAAGTATTAACATCACAACTATTACTCATTATACAATGTATGACACATAAGAAATTAAGGTTTTGAAAACCCTAAAATTAGACAAATCAGACCTAAAACCTAAAACCCTAATGATAAAAAATGAAACCGTAGATTGAGTTGATTTGATAGGATTGGGTTCGCCAAAGTGTGATAGGGAAATTAAGTTGTACCTATAATCTACATATTACAAATGAGAATAATTCAAAACTACTAAAAGGGAGTCCTAAACTATCCTAAATTATTGTAAATATGGATATTCTAAACTGTTACACTACTCACAATACCACAATGTGAAATTAAGGTTAGGTTAGGGAACATAGTTGCTAGAATGCATGAACTGAAGATAAAATAGAGTGCTCGGATTGTGTGTAGATGTAGGAAAAACAACAATCAAAGTGCTCAGTAAATTGCAAATGCTGGAAATGTTCTCTAGATGGGTTCGTAGGGTGTTGGCTGGTACAATCACTAAAATTATACTAGTGGTTATGAGCATGTCCTCAGTGCTTGTGTATTTGCTTGTTAATTCAGTGTAGGTTTGCTTGTGTTTGCACTTTTATTTTTGTGATATGACATATTGTAATAACTGGGACTAATTTATGTTAGGAATATCTATGTTGTAGTGTGAACATAGAATATTATGTAAGTGATTATATTATCTAGGATAATATAATATGTGTTGTAATAATTAATTACATTATTGTAAATGTAATTATGAGTGGGTGAGTAAATATTGTTATGAGTTGTTGAGTAAACAAATCATTAACAATATTAGTTTTGTGAGAAAACAAAATCTCACGTAAAATAGCATGGAGTTGTTTTAGGAGTTATGTGTGGAGATATTTATGGAGATTATATCTCCTTAAATATAGGAACAACATCTCCTATTTAAATGGATGTAATACTTCCTATGAATGTAGCAAGAATAAAGAGTAAGATTTCGAATTTTCTTTATGCAATTATGATATTAATTTTTCAATTTAGATATTGTGTTCTTCTTTCAAACCCTAGCTTGAGAAAAGGGTTAATGTGATTGGGTTGGATGACCTCACCACACCACGGTTGATGTGATTAACATTACCTACATACCATTACTCTAAAGAGGGATCAAGCCACGTGTAGCTCTCCCAATCTTATGATGAGATGCAATATAGTATATAATAGGAAATAATCCTTTGACGCAACCCTAACACTTAACAACATGCGCTTTGAACCTTTGTAATTCATAATTAATCTCAATATGTGTGTGATATAGGTTGTGCTTTGTTGTCTTCAGATATGTAGATGGTGTACTCCAAATAATGTAAAATGTTTCCACAAGATGTCGAGATGCTTCTAATAGGTTAGGGTGTGTTTGTATTTATAAGTGACCTTCATTATTTTTCCCGCTCAATTGACCCTAAAATCTTGCCTAGGCTGACCAAGCCAAGACACCCATTTGAAATTATGACCATTAGAGTGTAAGAGGACAAGTTCATGACCCACAAACAATTCCCGAGAATGATACTCTACAGGACCTATAAACATGCCCTAGGAATGATAGAAATTCAAATATAGGCTTGGAGAGGCTATACAATTGTTTAAATGGCATATTAGATGATATTTGGTAAGTTGTATTGGAGAATGGATGTCTTCTATTGGTTTATATAGTATGGGAAGAGAGATAGAAAGCTATCTGAAATTGGTCAAGTATGTGTAAATGGGATATACATTAGAATAAGTATAAAAGTGTCATTGTCAAGTATTCAAACTAAATTTAGGGTACTATAATGAGAAGGGTTTTCACAGAGTACCTTGATAATTTTGTTGTCTTCCCAAGGATGTCGGTGGATTAGGTTGGTTAGACATTGGCCGAAAAGGCACAACTCTTTACGCTAAACGAATTATTTGGGAGAGTGAAGGGAAAGAAGCTTAGAAAATCCTTTTGCGGAACTGAATTTCTTTTAAGGAGCTCCTTATAATCATACGACCTGAAAAGGGATTGACTTTACAACCTTGTTATTCTCATAGCTCTTGTCAAAGTGGTTTAGTCTTTTATTATTAATAGAATTTGAAAAGCGTGGGCAAAACTCAAGCTTTGGCTAATGTGGAATGACAATGGTTTTCGAGAAGAGATGTCTCTAAATCAACATTCTTTATGGTGGTCTCCCATGATTAACTTTCATGATGTTCCTCTAGTTGAAGTTCCATGGATACACACACTTAAACTCTTTAGGAGAGGAATTCATACACTGCAAGACCTTTTTTGTAAATAGACTAGAAAGTTGCTCTCTTGGCCTAAAGCCAAGGCCAAAATTTATTTGGCTAACAATGATCAAGAGTCTTTTACAAACATTTTAGAGGTCATCCATGATGAGAAGCTTCACAAAATTGGTGTTGTTTCCTCTTGTTTTAGGTAGAAGGATCGGAAGTGGTACCTTGAAATGCAAGTTCAAAGTTACTCTCCCAACGAGGGTTATGAATTATGGTCACCAAGATTACCCTTCGTTGACAAGCCGATGTTTGTTTATCTCTTCACTCAATTGCTAACAATTGAAGCCAAAGGTTTCACACAATTTGGAATACTATTTTGGAGTCCAAGTTAGCACACTTTGCATGATGCTTACTTTAGTAGGGTCTTCCCCTTAGTTGTCGCCCAGGGTTCCCCATCCCAAATGTCTATTTTGAAGAAATTAAAAAATACTCATTTGTTTTGGCTTTGCAAAAAGGCCTAGTTGACCTAGACTTGAATTCGTGAAAATTTCAAATCTTTTAGACTTGAGCCCTTCATAAGGTAGTATATTCTCTTAGGATATTGCCTATTGCTTCTTATAGATTACACACAAATTTGACATACTTTCAGGGTGAAAATCCTTTTGGTTATTTGGATAGGTAGAAATTTAACTTTATTTGTTAACTCTTTTGTTGATTCTAGTTTCTTAACATAGAATAAAACCATGATTGTTTCTAATATGTTCTTGTAGATACAAGTGCAAGCCAATAAGGTAGCTTTTGAGGTCTCCCATTTTCAGACCCTCTTGAACTATTAGGGCAATGCTCTAGGGTGCACTGTTGCTTGTGCCTTGCCACCCCAAGAGGAAGAGGGCACCGCCAATGTCGTTCTTGTTGTCGCTCCCATTACAATGTTGGGTTCATAGAGGATGGGGTTCGTCGTCTCCTCATCGAGATGGGCGGTCTCCTTCTACCTACACAGACAAGTTTCCCCATTTGGCTCTAACTATTTCACCTTCACAAGCTCATGTTCATGGCTAGGAGGAACCTACATGAGTGGTTGAGGTAGAGAATACTACTAATATTGGTTGGGACCATATTCTTGAAGGGAAAGATCTTCCAGATGGTGGAGTAGCAAGCCTAAAAAGGACCCACCTTTTGTTAGTCTTTTTGCTATGACTACTAATTGTTTTGTTACGATTTTAGTTAGTTTGTGTAAAAGACTTTTTTAAACTTAATTTTTTGACATCGGAAGACTCATAGTCCATCGCGGTTTAACTCCATCAAAATAAAAAAAAAGAACAAAAGAGTTTCTCCGCAACCATTTTCAGGGCAAGAAGTCAAAGATTGTACTCACCCCAGCTATGAATGTTGAGACCAAGTACCTAGACCACATATACAAAAACAAGGGGCGCTCGCTGAAAAGCCCCCAAAAGCTGTGAATATTCATTCCACATTGTAATAAATAATTACATAACTTATGAAACCCAGGCAATAGTTGAGGGCCTACCAACCTGAAAATCCAACATAAAAATCCCGTGAACTTCCCATAAAAAGATGCCCTCGGCACTGTAAAAGGACGCCTTTCCCGGGGCCCCTGCTAAAAGCAAGCCTCTTCACTATCCTTCACAGAAACTCCCGTGATCAGCTCTCTTTCAGCCCTAGAAAAAGTCCAGCACCCATTAATGGTGTCCTATACCTTAACATTCACATTAGGGTGGAGAAAAAGAAATCATTTACATTATGAACAGCAAGCACTGGATCGAAGTTACAGTCATATTATTATCTCTTGTTTTATTCAAGCCTGACAGTGGCAGTGGCAGCCATGAAGCTGATCCAGCTGTGGATCAAGGGAGCCGCCAATTGGCATACGTCACTGTGGTTGGGAAAGTTTTCTGCGATACTTGCTTTCAACGAAAGTTTACCAGAAAAAGCTATTTTGTTCCAGGTCTACCAATTATTTTGTGTTTTATTTTTTCTGTTTCCTAGGCAGGCGAGTCTAAACCCTAACCTGGAAACCGTAACCTCGATATATTTTTCCATGTTGGCCGCAGGAGCGTGGGTGGATGTGGAATGCGGCTCTGTAAAGAAGAAAGGCAAAACGGATGGCCATGGATTCTTTAGACTCGAGCTTCCCTCGGGGTTTTCTTCTGAAAAGGAAATCGAGTCCTGCACAGTGCATTTGCTCGGTAGCTCACCCTCGCCGGTTTCCTCCTGCAATGTTCCCTTCATTAAAACCAGATCTCGTCTCTCGATCAAGTCGAAGATGAACAATGATTATGTCTATACGGCGCCTCCTCTCGCCTTTCGTCCGCCCACGCCTCCGCCATTTTGTAAGAGAACTGTGTCTGCGTTTAATTCTTCTAAAATTGACATTCCCTTCCCATTTCCACCGATTCCTCCCATAAGTTTTCCTCTTCCCCCACTTTTTCCTCCATTTTGGGGTCTTCCTCCGCTTCCATTTTGGCCACCTCTTCCTGACATTCCTGTGCCTCCTCCGCCTTCTTCACCCTTCCCCTCCCCTGCTCCTGCTCCTCCTCCACCCTCCCCCTCCGCTTCTCCTCCATAGATTTATCTTTCATTTTTTTTTTCAGCGCATGAATTTCCATAGTTATGTACAAAGAAAACGCTCTTCGCTTCCATGTGTATAGATTGTAAAGTGTTCTGTACATCACTTTCATTGTTGGCTACCACACTGTTATTGTTGACTACTCGCACTTCATCTTGGAATGTAGAGCTTTGAAAATTTTCGAATTTAAGTGATATATTTGAAAAAGTAAGGCTTAACAAGGCTGTAAAATTTTTTGATCAAGATCTATTGTAAGAAGTCTGATTTGGAAATAAATCTGAAAATATTTTAGGAATATGACTTTATTCCTATAGACGGCTTTATTCCTCTTGTGAACGGTGATCAAATTTGAAGGGCTCCCCATATTTTAATTTGACGGGCTAGGTTAAACTTTATCCTTCGTAAATGACAGATTAAATAATCCACTATCCTTCTATAGAAAAAATATAAATATTAATTTCCTTTCAACATATATCAAATTAATTTAAAAAACTAATTACACAAGTTATAACTTTGACAAATCTATTTAACAAATTTATAATCTGTCGTAGGAAAATAAATTTTTTTTACCATGAGATATGAACCTTAGGCTCACAAAATTACGTCATCGTAGTGCCACATCTTTCAATTCAAATCATTTCACTTCCAACAAAGTTGTCTTAATCAATAGAAAACATGGGAATGGAGGAGACACTGAGGAATATCCAATTTAAATATTATTATTCTCAAACTAGATTGCATGTTATTACAACAACAAATAGAACATTTGTGTAAAATTGAGGGCATGTTTTACATATATTTTTAAAGCCTATGATTCAAGAAGTACAAGGTTATTGATAAGATTTTTTATGAATATAATAAAATGTCATACATTGAATCAATAATACCTTCTTTATAAACAAATTGAGTAATATATTATTACACCTAAAACATTGTAGAGACAAGAAGCAATAACAATTTCCTATTGATAAATAAAAAATGGCATAACTATGGTGCTAATGTGTAAAATAGACTTGTATTTAAACAAATTATACATTATGTAGCAAGTTGTTCCAAAATTAAACAACACATTCGGTATTTTTATCAAAGAATGTCTTGGCCAACACATTTACATAATAGTTTGAGGAACAAAACTCACCATGACTTGATTTCACTTGTTTTATACAAATTCTCACTCATACATAAGGTTGTGGATTTGATAATCAAATATTTAGAGAAACAAATAATATTTACAAAATGAATAAGGGCATTGAGAATAAACCACCAATTTTAGAATATAAATTACAAGCTAGCAAAATCTAAAAGAGAATAATTCTATTTTAAAAATAGAAAGTGTAAAATAATTGCTTTTTTTTTTTAGAGATTTCACCTTTTTCGTAGTTAATTTGTGCATGATTTATGTGAAGTGAATGCAGATTTTTTTAATATAGAAAATAAAAATATAGCAAGCATGAATTTCGTTGCTCTAATTATTATTTAATATTTTATTTATTAAAATAAATTTAACAAATTATAAAAAATTAACTCAACATATAATTTATATGACAGATGATTTTTTTTATTTGCCATTCGAATGAAAATTTATAGTATTTTAAAGCCTTTTAATATTGAAGTGTAATTTTAATTTCAATTTTTTTTTAAGTGTAAATTTTTAATCACCCTTCTATGACAAACTAAAAGATGTTTGAAGGGCATTGACGACTTCAAATTTGATCCGTGCTTGTGAACGTAATTAAAATATTTCATTCATTCAAAAAAATTATTTGCATAAATAAAAACCTTTATAATTTAAGATCCCTCTATATTTTGATTTACTTCGTTTGCTTTGAGAACTCAAAGATTTACAACGGACCACATTACTAATGTCCATTAAAAAAAATGGTTTTATTTTTATTTGAGTTTGAGAGGTCTTTAAATCTATAAAATAAGATAGATTTTGAATGGTAAGTTCTTGTTGTGCTTGTTTAACTCTAAACTTGTTTTCTTCTATTACTAGTACTCTGAATTTTATTTTCACTTGTTGACTTTGCATTCTTTTGTTTGTGGGTTTTGTTAACCCTTTATTTGTGCTCGTGTTTTCTTGTTCTATTCTTAACTCTTTCTTTTCTTCATTGATCTTTTTTGTACCCTACACAAATAGCTACACCTCTAGCAAAATGATCACTTGTATTTTCTAGATTCTTTTAATCTAAATTTGACTTTCGAAGAGTTTTTGGTTTCCATTTATGTTTTGTGTCAACTTACATGCTAATAGCATTCTAATTTGAATTAAAAGTCTATAAATACAAAAGTGCACCAATACATTTAGAATAAATTACATTGAGCATATAAGAGGAATACTTTACAAAAAATTTGTCATGGAAAAAGAGGAAAAAATGTCCTTAGAATAATGAATATTCATCGAGCAAGAAATAATGAATTATATTCATCATTCCTCTCGGGCCCTATGAACAAATATTGTGTTAAAATGGGTCCCTTTGCCTTTTGATTAAGTTTTATAAAAAAAACATGAGAAAAACTAACATTAAAGTATTGAATGTTCATGAAGTTCATTTGGATAATAACTAAAATCCACAGAATTAAAAATCCAACAAAATTAAATATAGAAAATAATTTGTTTTTCTTAAAGCATTCTTTATACCAAAAATCATATTTCAAGAATTAAAAGTATGTAGATTCTCTTCATTATTGCGATACACACGACTCCTTATTCGATGCTTTATATACATGTTTATTGTTTTCTATATTGTTGTTCACTTTAGGGGCTTGATAAAGACACAAGTTATTCTCCCAATAAAATGCACCTATGAGCATAAATGTCCCCATCCTTCCATGCCATGCATACGTGTCAAACACTTCAACAGTTAGGTTGACAGTTTTGTAAAACTCCGCACAAGGATCTGCTCAGGGATTTGACCCGATGACGTGTCATCAAACAACATGTGTTCCTACCAATTCTGCCATCACTTTGGACATACACCTAAATCATTTCAAACCAATATATTTAAAAAAATAATCACGCATGATTTGAAAGATTCGGCGGGTCCCACACATGTATGGGCATACATGTTGTTTATGGTGCATTTGTGCTTTTTATTATGGGCATGCATCTTAGGCAGTGCATTATATAGGGAGAATAACTCTTGCCCTCGATAAATATCAAGGAAGCGTATCATTTATCTTGTTTCACATAGGCCCTAAAACACATATTTTCCTTATGGCAAAATGGGCGGCCATAGATTCTTTAGACTTGAGCTTTCTTTGAGGTTTTCTTCTGAAAAGGAAATTGAGTCTTGTAGAGTGTATTTGCTCAGTAGCTTTCCCTCACACGTCTCCTCCTACAATGTTCCCTTCATTAAAATTAGATCTCATCTCTCAATCAAGTCCAAGATGAATAACGATTATGTACATATACGATGTTTCCTCTCACCTTTCCTCCGCCAAAACCTCTGCCATTTTGTAAGAGAACCATGTTTAGGTTTAATTCTTCTAAATTTGATATTCCCTTTCCATTTCCACTGATTCCTTCCATAAATTTTCCTCTTCCACCACTTTTCCCTCCATTTTATGGTCTCCCTCTGCTTCTATTTTGATTGCCTCTTCGTAACATTCATGTTCCTCCTCCACCTTCTTCAACCTCCCCTCCCCCTCTTCCTAACATTCTTATTCCTCCTCTGCCTTCTTCTTCACCCTTCCACCCCCTTGCTCCATAGATTTATGTTTCATCCTTTTCAATACATGAATTTCTAGGGTTATGTACAAAGAAAATGCTATTCACTTCCATTTTTAGATTGTACTTTACATTACTTTCATGGTTGGCTAACGCATTGTGTCATTTATAAATTCAAAAGAATTTATTTGCATAATTTGTGTTCCCTCTATTTTGTGATTTCTATTTAGCTTGCTTTGAGAACTCAAAGAATCACAACCAACTACATTACTTGTTTATTAAAAATAAACTGGTTTTATTTTTATTTGAATTTGAGAGGTCTCCAATTGTAAAGGTCCACTAGTACATTTATAACAAGTTATATTTATATTGGTCCAAGTTAGATTTTTATGGTAAGTTTTTGTTGTGCTTGTTGATTTTTAACTTGTTTTCTAGTATCACTAGAACCTTCAATTTTATATTCAATTGTTGACTTATCATTCTTTTGTTTGTGGGTATCATCTTGTCTCTATTCTCTCATGTCTCTTTCTTCTATTCTAACTCTCTTTTTTCCATTTGTCATTGATTAGGATGTTGACCATTTTTGAACCTAACAAAAATGACCACATCTCTATAAAAATGAGCATCTTTTAGGCACTTTTAATCCAAATTTAATTTTTGTGGGATTTTTTATTTTATTTTTTGGTTGGTTTTCATACATGTTTTAGGTCGACTTGCATGCCAATAGCATTCTAATTTTCAAAAAAGAGTCTATAAGTATAAAGGCGCACCAATATATTTAGAACTAGTTACACTCAACACAGAAGAGGAATACAAACCAAAAGTTTGCCATTAGAGAGAGAGGCTAAAAGAGGAAAAATGACATTAAAGAATGAATACTAATCGACCACGAAGTG
This sequence comes from Taxus chinensis, assembly GCA_019776745.2. NCBI lineage: Eukaryota > Viridiplantae > Streptophyta > Pinopsida > Cupressales > Taxaceae > Taxus > Taxus chinensis. The sequence goes on along the minus strand of CM034146.1, from coordinate 312,982,257 downwards.
GTGAATTATATTCGCCATTCCTCTTGGGCCTTATGAACAAATACTAATAGTGTTGGTGTGTTAAAGTGGGTCACTTTCCATTTTGATCATTACCAAAAATATGTGAGGAAAAATGGCATTAGAGTATTGAATACTCATGAAGCTCATTTGGGTAATGACTAAAAACTACACAAATTAAAATCCAATAAAAATAAATAATCTAAGTTTTTTTTTGAATTTTTTAAAGCGTCATTAATACCAAAAGTCATATTTCAAGAATTATAAGTATGTAGGTTTTCTTAATTAATGCACAAGTTAAAGGATAAGGGTTAGGCCAATCGCAATACACATGATTGCTTGTTGGATACTTTATATACATGCTTATTATTTTCCACATTGTTCTTCAGTTGAGGGGCTTGATTAATATTGAGGAACCTCATCTTTTCTCTAGTTTAACATAGCCTTAAAACACATGTATTTTCCTTATGCATTTAGTAGATGTAGAAACTAGACTATGATTTTGTAGAAGATTGTTTTTCAATGATTCACGATAAATCATAGAAATTGAGAAAACGTAAGTTATAGTTTAGGGTACAAAAAACGGAATTTTGAAGTCAAATTTGCCTCAGACCAAACAATGCCATTTTCATACCCCACTAAACTAGTAAACTCAATTTTATGGTTTGATTTTTCTAAGAGTTATTCATATTATTTCCTAGACATGTTTTCCACAGATTTCCACTGACAACAACTTCTAGAATCATTCAAAATTGACTATTATCCTATAAATCCTAATTCACCAACATACTTTATTGCTACACACTTTATAGTATCTAGATAACCTCTTTTATGGAGTTGAATATGTATTTATTGATTAAGTTGAATTATAGTTGATTGCCACGTATTGTGGTTAGTTTAGTGCATTTGCTAATGTAAAATCACTTTCCACATCCATATTTTCTTGAACCCGTGCTTGTATTTAACATGCAATTTAGGTTTTCCTTTTGATAAACCCTGCATAACTAATATTCATCATGGGGTTTTCACCTAAGTGTGTAGATCCACATTTTATTGTTACATCTTAGGGATTCACTAGTAATTTTTGATGGTTTCACAACACATTTAGCATCTAAATCGCGACAAAAAATTTGATTGAATTTGTTAGGTCTTTGACACAAAATTGTTATTGTCGCAATTTACATCAAAATCTCAGAGGTTAAGTGGCATTTTTAGTGGGGTCTATGATAGAGTTTTTTTTTGTAGAGTCATCAACATTAAATTTACATCAAAGTTTTGAATCATGAAAAGAATAACATTAGGATTGACATATGAATTAAAAAAAAGAATTAAATTTGAATTTAGTTTGGTGGAATAGGTTGCATCGGAATTAACATACGATTTTTTGTAGGGATATATGTGAATTTGCAAGATAAAATTGTCATTGAGAACCTTATTCAGACTATAAGACAAAATCATGCCATAAATTTGTCCCGCATGACTTTAGCCAACACATTGCAAACATTGATTGGCGAAGTCGACTCTGCAACCAACCAAATAGATAGATGGAATACCTTTAGAGGTGATTGTAGGCGGTGGTATGCAGATAAATTATCTCATGCGGTCGTAAAAGACACTTTTTTGGAAAAGATTGCATTTGTGCATTATTTACTGACCCAAAAACCAATGCCCCCCGCAGCTACTTGCCAAGATTCCCAATCTATTGGTGCCATAATGATCGAATCAAGAACAATTTTTGGGACCGATGGTGGATGGTTTTTTATTATCCACCATGCAACAACAATGAGGTTCCTCTCTATTTTTTGAAGAAATTATATTGTGAGTTCGTGCTTAATGAGGTCCCAAATTATTTTGACTTTTATGAGTTTTATGGGTGAGGAGGTGGCTATGCACAGAGTATACCTAGTGCACACGTAGGTCAACCAAGGATCCCCCATGCCCCAAAACCCCCATTGCCTTTAGTTATCCCTCCTACAGTGAAGGAGGTTGTGGAGATTGATACACTATATGCATTGAGGGAGCTCACTGACACTCTGACCCAGCATAGTGACCAAATTATATCTGGTGATATTGGTGGAGGCGCCAGTTCTAGTGCACCACACCACTGTGGATCATGTGGTGCCGTATGCACTGCAGGCGAGACATCATTTGTTGGATCACATGATTCCTTTTCTCTAGAGGAGATGATGGCAGATGTTTTTGGAACTGGTGCAAATGATCTTGGTCTTTCATAGATAAATGTCAAATAAATATTTAATATATATACAATAGTTTAATTCATGTTTGAGATTTTAATATATGTGTATTTGATTGTACGTCATGTACATACATGTAAAAACTAGTTTTTTATTTTATTTTAAATAGCAAAAGCTGGTGAAGGAAACATCCGGCATCGACATGCTAGCTACTGCAGTTGGGCATGTTACAAATGTAAGTTTCAAGTTGTACTTAAATTTCAAATTTCATTTGATTGCACTTTTATTATTATAATGTTTCATGTGTACATGTACATATTAATATATGTTTGTCTTTTATACACAGGAGCCTGGCGGGTCATCATCTGCTCTGGGAACTGAGGCTACTGGCACGCCTCACATGACTTTTACGCAGGTTAGTTTCTCTTTACACTTTGTTTCTAATTGTGGAAGTTCATGTGGATTATCCTTTGGGTTTGTTATGTGGCAGTCATGTAGATTAATATTGATTTGTACATGTTTTTTGTATAGCTTATGACTACCAGAGAGACTCTCCATATATGCAGACTGTGGATGTTGTTGTAGATACTGCCATAGCATCTGCAGATCCACTAACTGAGTTACAATTTTTCAAATTTGTTAAATTTTAGAGGAATTATTTCTTATTACTTAAATCTACAATATCAAAAATTGTACATGAAATATTTAATTTGAAATTTAATTATTAGTATGTAGCTTACCCCTCATGAGTCTATTAGTCCTTGCGACATGTCAACGATAAATTGATAGGGATCATGACATTGCGGTAAGATTTCACATGCATTTTAACTAAATTCTAAGTTTCTAAATTTTGAATGTATTTTAAAAATTTGGGTGTTAAAAACTTGTTGTTTATGAATGTGCAGGTTAGGTTGCAGGCCTGCTTAGAGATGCCTAGGACCACACAGATGAAATCCGTAGTGGCATCTCCCTCCACTACATCCCCAGGTCGTGGACATGCTACTTCTAGCAGTGCGAAGAGAGGGAAGATGTTCCATGATTAGATTCATAGGACCTAGATGTACACAGATATATATATGGGCCATTTGGTCCTAGTTCATGATTCTTCATATAGTCCATTGTATGTATAGCCTTATATGACCGCATGTGGTCCTATTTGTATGACACACTTAGTTCGAGATGCACACATGTTATGAACTTATATTTTCAAAGATGTGTGCCCAACACACTTAGTTTGAGATGTACACATGTTATAAATTTATATTTTCATAGACGTGTGTCCAACACACTTAGTTTGATACATTATATATCCATGTGTTGGTTTTCATAACGATATTACTTATATGTTTGATTCGATTTCATTGCACATGATATCATTATATGTATGTATGTTCTATGTATATTAGTTCTATATGTATGTTTGATTTAAAATTAAAAAACCATGTCCCTGAGCACTACATGGTACAATTGTTAAGCAAACCTATTCTATTAAGCAAAACCTATGATAACCATGCTAGGTGAACTACAAAAGGGCAATACATAATTACTTTTTTCACAGTAATTACGTAGGGTGTATGTGCAACTCTAATTATTTTCCCGCCTCCTAACAATGTGCACATCTTTGAAAGAATGGTTGTGAGGGAATTTCTATAACTAACTTTTTTTCTTTTAAAGCTAACACTCATCTGTTGCATATCAACTAATGCAAACATTGTTAGAAATAAGCGAGGTAGAGTTCATCTTGAACTATATGAATATAACGTTACTATGGTGCAATATTGCATGGTACGACTGTTAATAAATTAAGAGAAGCATTTACATTGTTTTAGAGATTATCCCATTAATAGGGCCTATCCCATTGATCAATAGATACACCTTATCTCTTTACAATTTGGTGCTATGCCAATCAACTAAGAAGTTACACATGATTTGATTATCGTAAGTAGATTCAATTCCCTATTAAGTCCTATATGTTTTTGTATTTAAGCACACACTTTAAAAACCTGATTTTTTGTATACCTTATAATCCTTCTAGTCCAAAATACACATTTTTGTGAGGAGGTTTGTTAAATAATTCACATCCTTACCATTCCAAGGTATTTGAAAAATTGCAAGGTTCTTCAATGAATTTCAAAACAATATATCAAGGAATTTGTGAACATTATTTACATATTTATTTAGGATGTTTGTACATATGTTATGACATATCAATCTAGATAAGAACACATAAATATGTATGTAATGTATATTGTCAAATAATTCACATCCTTGCAGTTTAAAGATAATACACCGACAATTTTTTAGGCATTTGAAATGCTAGCAGGTATCCTTGTCATATTTATTTGAAACCCTAACATCCAATAAAACTATATTTTTTTAACATTTAATTTTGAAACTAAGATAGAACAATCGACACATATCATATATGATGTTATATGTTATATAATGGTAAATTGAAGGTTATTAACTTAGTTGGCAAAAGATATGCAAAAAATATTCTTAACAAGTTCTATTGTGTATTAACATGCTTAAAAAGAGATCATTTAACAATCATTATAGTATTTACATGGTAATGTGTTAACCTTGTTACAATCTCATTGATGTTATCTAAGTAGCACGAGAAGTCATGCCCCGGGACGTCGTGGTCCAACAAACTGTCACCGCCAACATGTTCGATTGGGGGGGTATATGCCTTTAGGTGCTATGGTTAGCACCTAAAGGCCTAGATTAGAGTTAGACCACCCAATCCGGAGCCTTCCTAGCATTCCTTGAGACCTTCGTGGCATAAATGTTTACGAACTACCTTTTCTAGACAGTCCTAGGAAATGAACAAAGGTGAGTAGTGAGAAGTCATGCCTCGGGATGTTGTGGTAGTGACCCGACTACGTTGACACTTCCGGGTGGCTAGATGAATGTTAGAGGATGCTTTGTTTTGGTGCGTGACAAGGTCATTGCTTGCGGGCTACTTTGTTTGGGTGTAGTCCCTTAAGAGCCATGAGACTAAAAAATTGTTCAACTTCAACGGGTGACTACGCAGACTCTGTGGCACCTAGAGATGTATCGTCTGAACCTTAACCTCAGTGTATAGACCCTATACAATATATTTTCTCAGTTTTTTCCTTCTCCAATCGATGTTTTCTCTTCCCTATTGTTTGCAAATGTGAAAAATAGTGCAGTTTGAGCCAGTGTAAGGCTGTCAAACGCTATATTTGCAAACGGTGGGTCATGGCAGCAAACCAATTGTGTCGACATGTCCAGGTGGCTAGGTGAACGCTGTAGGAGGCATCATTTTGGTGTGCGACAACGTCGTTACTTTTGGGATACTTCGTTTGGGCGTAGTCCCTTAAGAGCCCTGAGACCAAAAAATCATTCAACTTCGACAGGTGGCTACACGGACTCCGTGGCACTTAGAGATGTCTCGTCTAATCCTACACCTCGGCATAGGGACCCTCTACAATAAGTTGTCTTGTTTTTTTCCTTCTCCAATTGGTTCTCTCGCTGCCCTATTGTTTGCAAACGTGCGAAATTGTGCAGTTTGAGCCAGTGTAAGGCTGTCAAATGCTATATTTTGCAAACGGTGGGCCATGACACCAAACTAAATGGGCCAACACATCTAGGTGGCCAAGTGAATGCTAGAGGATGCATCGTTTTGGTGCGCGACAACGTCATTGCTTCCGAGCTATTTCATTTGGGCGTAGTCCCTTAAGAGCCCTGAGACCAAAAAATTGTTCAACTTCGACGGGTGACTACGCAGACTCCTTGGCACTTAGAGATGTCTTGTCTAATCCTACACCTCGATGTAGGGACCCTCTATAATAGCCTATCTCATTTTTTTACTTCTCCAATTGGTTCTCTCACTATCGTATTGTTTGCAAACACGCAAAATGGTGCAGTTTGAGCCAGTGTAAGGCTGTCAAACGCTATATTTTGCAAACGGTGGGCCATGGCACCAAACTGAATGGGCCAACACGTCTGGGTGGCCAAGTGAACGCTATATGAGGCATCGTTTCAGTGCGCGACAATGTCGCTGCTTTTGAGCTACTTCATTCGAGCGTAGTCCCTTAAGAGCCCTAAGACCAAAAAATCGTTGAACTTCGACACGTGACTACTCGGATTCTGTGTCACCTAGAGATGTCTCATCTAATCCAAAACCTCAGTGTAGGGACCCTAAAAAATAGCATGTATCAGTTTTTTCCTTAACCAATTGGTGCTCGCGCTGCCCTATTGTTTGTGTAATTTGAGCTAGTGTAAGGCTGTCAAACGCTATATTTTGCAAACGGTGGGTCGTGGCACCAAAATGACTACACCGACATGTACGGGTGGCCAGGTGAATGCTAGAGGAGGCATCATTTTTTTGTGCGACAACCTCGTTTCTTCCGGGCTACTTCGTTCGGGCGTAGTCCCTTAAGAGCCTCGAGACCAAAAACTCATTCAACTTTGATGGGTGACTACACGAACTCTATGGCACCTAGAGATGTCTTGTCTAATCCTACACCTTGGCATAGGGACCCTCTACAATATCCTGTCTCATTTTTTCCTTCTCCAATCGGTGCTCTTGCTGTCCTATTGCTTGCAAACGCAAGAAATAGTGCAGTTTGAGCCAGTGTAAGGCTGTCAAACGCTATATTTTGCAAACAGTGGGTTGTGGCACCAAACTGACTATGCCAAAAACATTGGGTGGCTAGGTGAATTCTAGAGGAGGTGTCATTTTGGTGCATGACAACATCGTTGCTTCCGGGCTACTTCGTTCGGGCGTAGTCCCTTAAGAGCCCTGAGACCAAAAAATTGTTCAACTTCGACAGGTGACTACGCGGACTCCATAGCACCTAGAGATGTCTCGTTTGATCCTACACCTTGGCATAGGGACCCTCTACAATATCCTATCTCAGTTTTTTCCTTCTCCATTGGTGCTCTCGCTGCCCTATTGTTTGCAAACACATGAAATAGTGCAGTTTGAGCCAGTGTAAGGTTGTCAAACGCTATATTTTGCAAACAGTGGGTCATGGCACCAAACAAATACGCCAAAACATCCAGTGGCTAGGTGAATGCTAGAGGAGTCATTTTTTTGGTGCGTGACAACGTCGTTTCTTCCAGGCTACTTCGTTTGGGCGTAGTCCCTTAAGAGCCCTGAGACCAAAAAATTGTTCAACTTCGGGTGACTACATGCACTCCATGACACCTAGAGACATCTCATCTAATCCTACACCTCAGCATAGGGACCCTTTACAATATCCTATCTCATTTTTTTCCTTCTCCAATCGGTGCTCTCGCTGCCCTATTGTTTGCAAACGCACGAAATAGTGCAATTTGAGACAGTGTAAGGCTATCAAATGCTATATTTTGCAAACGGTGGGTCGTGGCACCGAACCAGCTATACCAACACATCTGGGTGGCCAGGTGAACGCTAGAGGAGACATCATTTTGGTTTATGACAATGTCGTTGCTTCTGGGCTACTTCGTTCGAGCGTAGTCCCTTAAGAGCCCTGAGACCAAAACATCATTCAACTTCGACGTGTGACTATGTGCACTCCATGGGCTCCTAGACCTAGACATTTCTCGTCAGATCCTACACCTCAAATAAGGACCCTCTACAATAACCTAGTCTTATTTTTTCCTTCTCCAATTGGTGCTCTCGCTGCCCTATTGTTTGCAAACATGTGAAATAGTGCAGTTTGAGCCATAGTGTAAGGCTGTCAAATGCTATATTTTACAAACTGGTGGGTCATGGCACCAAACCGGCTACGCTGACATGTTTGGGTGGCCAGGTGAATGCTAGAGGAGGCCTTCATTTTGGTGTGCAAAATGTTGTTGCTTTTGAGGCTACTTCATTCGGGCATAGTCCCTTAAGAGCCCTGAGACCAAAAAATTGTTCAACTTTGACGGGTGACTACACGCACTCTGTGGCACCTAGAGATGTCTCATCTAATCCTACACCTCAGTGTAGGGACCCTCTACAATATCCTAGCTCAATTTTTTCCTTCTCTAATTGGTGCTCTCATTACCCTATTGTTTGCAAACGCATGAAATAGTGCAGTTTGAGCCAGTGTAAGGTTGTCAAATGCTATATTTTGCAAACGGTGGGTCGTGGCACCAAACTGACTGTGCCAACATGTCCAAGTGGCCAGGTGAATGCTAGAGGAGGTGTCATTTTGGTGCACGACAACATCGTTTCTTCCGGGCTACTTCGTTCGGGCATAGTCCCTTAAGAGCCCTGAGACCAAAAAATCGTTCAACTTCGACGGGTGACTACTCACACTCCGTGGCACCTAGAGACATCTCGTCTGATCCTACACCTTGGTGTAGGGACCCTCTACAATATTCTGTCTCAGTTTTTTCCTTCTCCAATCGGTGCTCTCGCTGCCCTATTGTTTGCAAACGTGCACGAAATAGTGCAGTTTGAGCCAGTGTAAGGCTGTCAAACACTATATTTTACAAACAGTGGGTCGTGGCACCGAAACCAACTGTGCACACACATAGGGATGGTCTTGTAAACACTTGGGGAGGCATCATTTCAGTTCTCTAAGCTCTAGGTGCTTCTAGGCTACCTCCTCCGAAACCAAGAACCCCCTCCACAGGTACATAAATCATTGTTAATTGCTTCTCTTTTCTTGTAAAACAATGAAAGCTTCTCTTAGCTTCAAGAATTTACAATTCTCTACTAACAGTGCCAACCACGTGAAGGTGGAAGCTTTTCTGGCACCACTAACCTACACATAAAAGTGTTAGTCAAAGAAATTTAAGTTTCAAATCAAAACCATACTAGATATATACAAAATATACAAATTTAATAAAATATATGAACTTAAATCTATCTAACTAACAAATTTATATATACCAAAGAAATTATATATACCAGACATGAGCATTGTAAATTCATTCCAATGAACCATCAGGATCGGATCTACTCTGAATAGCAGACATGATTGCTTCATGATCTGACTCTCGAACCTTCCAAAGAATCTTGTTATTAGGCCTTCCTCAATATCTATATAGCTGAATATTTGTTGCTAGAACTAGATGTGAATATAAGAGTATTTTCATGTGTGTCTCAAAGTCTTCAAACACCCAAACAGAGGATTTTTTTAATGGATACCGTCGAAGCCAAGTTCCAGTAACTACCACTGACCCTGTAGGGTACTCAATATCTTTGCCATCTATAATAGGAGAAGTCAACTTCTTTCTTTCCTCGATGCAACGACATAAGAAATAGTCTGTTCCTTCTTCATTGTCTTCTGTCACAATAACTGCAAACACATGTCCTACAAAAATAAAGGTTTCAACTCAAATTTAAATTGTGCACATTAAAATTTCAATGGACATAACTCAATACAAAAATTGTAAATAACATAAATACCTTGTCACACCAAAATCAAAATTTCATCAAAGTCCTTGGATGTTGCAACTTCATCTACAGAAACAAGTCATAATGCTTGTGGAGGTTGATAACTAGGAAGTGGAGTTAGAGGCCTACAAATCCATCCATCCACCCATTCTTGTGAATCACACTCAACAGTGACAAATTCGATACAAGATGCACAAAAACATGTCAACTTTCTTGTCCATGTGGCCCACAAAGTAGCGTCTGAGCTACAAAATGAGTGCATATCACTGGACCCAGTGAGTGTCATACAATCCTCATAGTTAGAAATTTTTTGTTCCTCTATCAACCAAAAATATCTGTGAACTGTGGAATTTTCTTGAGAACCTCGGGCCATGTTGTCAATACACCATTCCACTATGCTCTTTACATCTTTCAATTTAGCACCATCTTTTTACTTCAACTCTTCTCTTGCAAGAGCTCTTTTCACACATGCCCCTGCACCGTCATGCTCTCCTTTTCCATGTCCAACCTCAGTGAAACTCCAAATATGTTGCACACCCATCTTGACGTGCATCATTCTCATCCAATAAAACATTTGTGCATTCTTAAACTGAGACGTGTAATTATCTGACCATATATAATGTTGTTTGAAGTGGATGTCCCTATCAGACAAGTTTCCATAAAATAACTAGAAACACCCTTGCACAAATTCAGTAGAATGAGTATGATCATCACTGATATAAAAGTGGTACTCTCTTAAAAAAATTTGATCATTCTCTGTACTGTCAGGAGAATGTATAAATGCTATATGCACAAAAATGGAAACTTGTACTGAGTTGTAATATTGCGATTGAACCTCCATTTTTGGTTACAATGTGTAATTCTCTACAAAATCAACCACTGAAACAATAGTACCAATAGGAAATGTGTCCTTGCATATCTTGAACTATTCATCCAACCATCGAGCTCTGTGTGTATGCCTAGCATACTCATAAACAATTTCATCCTTAAATTTTCTCATAAATTGAAAAATAAACATATGTTCTGTAACTAGCTCACACCGTTTAGACTCTTTTCCATCTTTCAACTGGTATGCAACTGATTTATATTTATCAAACTCAACTAAATTATGTCCTATTACACCTTCAATTTTCTCATGGATGCAACTTTCCAATTTAGGTAATCCGCCACATGTACCACAACTTCCATCTAAACAATCTTGACTATAAAAAAATTGTCCAACTTCTTTTTCACAAAATATCGTAGGAATGAAATCCCTGGAAGATATTGGTGGAACTTGAACACCACATTCTGATAACATAGTTTCAAAATGAAAATTAGAACGAATACGTAAAAATTTAGCATAATGCATCGCAAATTCAACATGTTGCCTACAACAACAAGTGGTGCGAGCGTGGTTGATTTTCACATAGAATGGTTTCAACATTTCAAAAAAATGTTGACTAATTTTAATTTCCAGATGCTCTTGTTCAAACTTACGAAAAAATTGAGTTTGAGTCATATCTAAGAAATGCTTTGGATGTGGTTCATGATTAGTAGAACCAACTCTCCATTTTATAACATCTCTTGTATTAGGTGAAACTCTAGTGTTATCATGCCAAAATTGAATAACAACTTCTCTTATAACATCAAAATTATCTTTGTCCTTATGTGGTGCTCTAGCAGAAAATGCCCAAAAATCAATGTTATTGAGTGATTGAAGGATATTACGTCTTTCAATTGCTTTCATTAGATTTTTTTGATTAACTTGCAACATTCGACTTATTTGCATAATCAAACATTATTTTTTTATTGATTCACTTACAACACTAGTAGCAAGTACATGACGCACAATATTACTATCCCTAGTGCATCTCTTGACACCAACAGTGTGATATGCATCATGAAGGTTTTCAACAATTGTAGAGGTTTGACCACGTATATTAGATGTTGTCAATCCTAAGGTGTTTAATGTAGGTCTCATTTTAATCAATTTCATCAAACTAACCAACAACTGACATCTTTGGGAATCATTTAAAATTTCAAAATGATTATCCCAAATTTCAGTGGCTTTTCTTCTGATTTGTCCGTTCAGAAAGTTTGTCAGACATTGGTTTCAAAATGTTTTCATCAATTTCAATAAAATAATTAGGTTTCTTACGGAAAATCCTAGGAGGTGTTTTTGTCAAATTTTGCTTGTCTACAGTTTCAACCTGAATTTCCTTATTCACATTTTCATTGTCTCCTTCAATTTCAACATTTTCTACATCACGAGTATTTAATTCTTCTTCAACATTGATAGTAAAAATATCTTCATCATGAGTATTTAATTCAACTTCAACATTGACAGTAGAAACATTACCTAGTTCCTCATTGCTTACAATAGTAGGGGTTGAAGATGAACCTCTTCTTGATTCACGAAGATTCCGCATTCACTCAACATTTTGAAATCTATTTGCCTCTAATTCATTTGGTGTTTTTTTACTTAATGACTTCCTTTTTTGACTTCGTTTCTTGTCTCCCATGATGTTTTGCTTCCGGTGATAAGAAAAACGTGTAGAAAATGACAAAATTTCACAGTAATTCGTACGGTAAAGTCAAATAGTAAAAATCACATGGTAATTAGAACATTGGGATGTGTGTAAATATGATTTAAGAACCACGATCATGCTTTACAAACCATGCTTACAGTTTATAAAGCGCGATCACGGTTCTTGTTATAAAACCCATGATTGTGGTTTATAAACCATGATCGGGGGTCTATCTATATCATCAAATCACGACCCTAAGGCTCGGGAAATCTTTGTTTTTCCCCAACCAAAGCTATGGAAGGTCATTATGAAGTGTAAAAGGTCAAAAAAATTCAAATTTTCTCTTCCACAAACTTTAACCATGCTTGAAAAACTGAAAACATTTCACAAAAATGGTGCCATTGCGTAGGGGAGACTGTTAGCTTCGTAGAAATATTGATTTTAAAGTGAATAGAATAAGATAAATATCATTTTATAATTTTTTACTAACAATAGGTCTTTAAGACATTTTTTCCCACGAATGTTCATGTCTATGTTTAATACTGCAACTTTTGTTTGACTTATCAAAATGTGATCAAACTTATACCATCCCAAGAGTGGAGAAATTCTATACACGTTAAAAAAAAATATTTGATTTCAATATTTTTTGATATAGTTATGGTGGGCAAATGGAAAGCGCTCTGTTTTCTAAATCTTTTCAGACCACTTTCACGGAAAAAATCATTAAAAAAAATATTGCTCGAAAAAATACAAAATAAAATCCATCCCAAGATAGACAACTACATCTAAATTTTCACCAAATGAAAAAAAATAACAAGATTTGGTCATCCAAATCGTGGGCAAACGGACTACAATCTTATAGGTTTTTTCAAAAAAAAACCAAGTCATATAATTTTAAGTGTTTAATATAGCTAAACTTGTCCATTTTTAAAAAAAATTAGTAGTTTAGAAACTAGATTCCGGATGCTACGATTCATATTTATATAAATTTTTCTAATTTTGAGTGCACGTATTGCTAATAATCCCTATAAGTTGATATTTCACTATTTTTTGCAATATGACGTCCACTTATGACCTCTTTTTGGTCCACCAACTTGCTGCACTTACCCTGAAGATGATAAAAATTGTGCACCTACAATATACTGTCCAACTGTAATATCATTATACTTTGTGTTGTTTTCAAAACTATTTTAAATTATAAGGACCTAATAATAATAGTGTTGGTCTGAAAATCTGTCAGGAGGGTAGATCTATGGATAGACAAGCCAACAGTGTGCAGGGCATAGCCCCTCTTTGAGACAACAAAGCAAAACTGGTTTATTGCTATTCTACCAGCAGGAATCTGCGCAAGTCCTACAGTATTCTGCCTTCAGGGGTTTAGGATCTCGTGCCAGTAGGGGTATTTCCGATTGTGAACAGAAAGGAATGAAGGGAGGAACGGAGATAGGATAGATCTGAAGGGAGAAAAGAAATTGAATTCCAAAGAAGAAAGGTCAAAGGGTTTATGTTTTGGGTTGGTAGTAAACAGAGCCAAACCTACTTACATAAATGAACAAAGCAATACTGATGAGCAAATGACAAAAAAGTAGAGATAGATCTAACAAAAAAGCAACACAGATCTAACTTAAGAAAGATCTAATGCACATAACATATCCATTGAGCACAAAGTCTTAATTTTTGTATTAATATTTTTTGTTACAAAAAGTACAAAGCCTTTTTCCTCTCACTTATATTTTTCGTCTAAAAAATGTTCACCCCTTTGAATACAACAAGTATCCAAGTATTTATAGAAGGAGAAGGAGAAAGAAGGCAAAAAGGAGCCAACCACTATTTACAAAATATTTACAAAATATCTAAAAGTCATGTTGACTTTGGGGCAATTTGGTGGATGACAACATCCCATGTTGCAACATGGATGATGTCATCACTTGTGCCAACATTATTTTAAATATTATGACAAAAATGGGATAAATCTCAAGAGGAAGGAGACTATTCGTCGTCGTCCCTTGGTTGGAAAGGAGTATCTTGTTTTTACCCAGGGGAGGAAATGTGAAATTGAGCTCAGTACTCCATGAACTTACTGACCATCGTTTGAAGTTGATCCTGAGCGGGACCCTTGGTATGATCCCCGATGACTTCGCAAGTCTCCCGTTCATCTCTGAGTCTTTCTGGGAGTTTAAAGTATTCATTACCTACCTCCATCAGGTATCCAACAAAGTCACGATAGGCCAGAAGGTTGTTGATAGATTCTGCATCAAAAGTGACTTCTGACTCTAAACCCTGCGACGTGATTCCCTTGAAGAGCCAAATAGTGTCATCTGCCTTCCTCAAGGCGTATGATGGGGTGAGAAAACCTGGAGACATCCTTAAAATGATCTGCTCCATTTGATGCATTGCATCTAAGGCTTCCTCCTTGATTTTGTCTATTTTCTCTAAGACAAATTCCATTTGGTCAACCTGATAGTCCAAAGCAGCAAGGACTTTGTTGGGTGCTCTTGGGTGACCGAAGATGTCAAATTTCATTAATTCATTGACTGGGCAGTCGAGCATCTTCTGGAATGTCTTGTGTCGTAGCCTGACATGGTCCAACTCTTCGGAGATAGGTCCTGCAATTGCCTGGAGTTCCTTATTAGCCTGATCTATATTTTGATATAGCTCTGTGAATTTTATAATCACTTCCTCACTATCTTTGAGGATCTGGTCTCTCTAGGCGGACACTGCCATACCTTGCTCGCCAATCTTGGAGTACTCATTTATCTTTTCCTGACTAAGGGCTTCAGGAGTTTTGGTGGCAGCTACAGGAGGTGCACTGCCCATTTTCTGCAGGGCTTGGAGAAGATGCTTGTTTTTCTCTTTCAATATCCTCTTCTCTTCCTTTGCTTCCTGAAGATTTTTGCAAAGGGCATCCACTACGGATAAGGCCTCTCCTTGCAGGCTTTATGAGGATGTTTCCATTGTGACCTGAGTCACTGTAAAATCTGTAGGAGACAGATCTTTATTCTCCTTTATGGGATCAGGGTATGCGATGTCCATAACTCTTTCGTCTGAAGCGCTTTGAGAGAAGTGGGTTATAGCCTTTTGCTTCTTAGCTCCTTTAGCCAAAATCACGGAGAAGTCCATAGGTGCAATGGGGACTTCCCTCTTGTGCTGGCTCAGGTGTTTGGAGATCCATTATGGACTTAAGGGAGTGGGACCAGGGGAAGAGGAGGGAATAAGAGTAGAAGGAGGCGCAGCTGCAGTGGGCACGGGGAAATGCATTGAGACACTCGGTGGTGGCATCGAGAGAGAAGCCAACGTAGTGCTCACGGGGGGGTAGGAGTCATTGTAGGAGAGGAAACTGTGGGGGTGGAAGGGATCTAAGAGATGAGAGAAGAAATGTTGGGGGACAGATCTGCGAGAGAAGAGAAGATGGAGGAAGAGGAAGGGGGAATATTAGAAGAAGGGGGAGAAGACACGACCAAAGGAGTGATTGGTTGAGCGACATTAGGAGGGAAAGGAGAAGCGGGAGATGGGATGGCGGGAACTTCACTAGTTGCAGTAGTGGCAACATCCTGAGTGGATGTGCCCGTTGGAACACTTACTGCTTCTTCTTCTGGGGATATCAGGCTTACTACCTGTTCCTCGGCGGCAGAAGGAGGACTCTTGGGAATTTCTTCCTAAGCAATGCTTGTCTCTCCCTCTTTATCTTTCCCTTTTCCCTTTGGCAAGTGCTTCGGCTTGGCAGGTGCATTTCCCAAGGGAGACATGGTGAAGTCTACGCCAAGGTAGATGAGACTATTTTTCTTGCACCAATGCTCGGTGCGCTGCAGAGTGCCCTTAACCCTTTCCTCAATAGTCTGAGGTGCCTTAGTTCTATCAATCTCAGTAAACAGCCAATTGTCCCCGTCCGTGTCTAGATAGACCTGATCAACTTCTTGATCAGTTGCTTGGAAACCTTTTGGGACAATGGCCACACCATATTGGATGATCTCTACCAAGGCCAACCGGGAGTGGTCCTTTCTTCTGAGCTCGACTTCGTGATACATATCAATTTAGATATCTTCGATCTGAGGGACGTGAATTGGATCGAGCTTTTCCCTTGGAAGGCAATTACGAGGATCAAAGGTTGGCCTTGCCAAGAAATTATGCTTTAAGTTGAGCAATTCAAGCTCTACGAACATCTCCCAAGCTTTGCTTTGTGAAGCGCAGGTGTACCTGCCCACTGTGAGGGGGAATGGAGTTCCACCCTTCTTTCTTTTCAGACACTTCTTATGGTATGTGTTAAGCTGTCTAGACAGCTCCCATAGGATCAACTTAGGTCCCGCATACCTCGGTAACTTGGTGGATCCCCCAAGAAGTTGGCGTCTTTGAGATAGGTGAAAGTGGGGAATTACGTAAATAACGCTCCCCACTTCTCTGTGGTAGTGACCACGCTCTTGGTCGTCCGACCGTGAGTCATATTGGGCCTCAAGAGGCAGATGACGTCGTAGAAGAAGGCATCATTGATTTTGTTGAATTGGGCTATAATGTTTTCCAGCCTTAACTCTGGATAATACTCATATATTCTGACCTGGGGCCATACCCCGCATCGATTCAGTGTTGGGTAGTCTCTTTCAGAGGCAGCAACATACACTACATAGGAGTTCATGTAGAACCTCCCAGTTGTTGACGCTGCTCAGAGATTGTGCTGCTGATAATCTCTACCCATTCAAAACGTTGATCCAGGACATTTTTGCTCATTGTTTCTAAATATATGAGCATCCACTTGTGGAAATAATGGGCATCAGGAAGCCCAAACACCCTACTTAGGAAAGTGACGGTGTCACTCAGCTCTTCTGAGAAGTCACTGCGATGAATGACTTGTGGCCACCTACTCGCTACCTTCTTGTTTTTGAGGTATACCTCATTCATCAGCTGCATGCATTTGTCTTCGTTTTCATTCCATCCTTCATGCAGTCATCTTGGCTTATGGCTACAAAATGCTGGTGGTGGGGGGTACCCAACATGATTTCTCATTCTCGACACATCTTGTGTCCTAATTGTAACAACGACCCACCACCATCATGAACTCATTGTTGATTGCGCTCACAGGAATTCCTGCAGTAAAGTGCAGACCACTGCCGACCAATTTGTCCATCCACGAGCTTCCCATGACCTTCTTGGTTTTAGCCCAGAAGTCCTTCATGTCAAAATGGCTGAGATCTGAATCTCTAATAGCTAGGTCACACTCTGCAAGGGATTCGGGCATCCTGACCCTTTGGTATTTATACTTCATTTCTTCTTATGTTAGCTTGGCTTTACCCTTGGACTTGGTTGGCTTCTTACTTGATGAAGACATGTGTGGATCTGAGTTCAGCTGTTGATCTGCAAGAAGAATCAAGGAAGTCCACCGCAGAAGAGCCATTTTAGCTGTTAAGTCGTCCATCAAAGCTTATAGAATGAAAAGTTAGCAATTTATGGGCTTCTGGGTGCAAGGCGTAACTTTACTGCAGGCTACAGGGTCTCAGAATAGCAAGGCGCACATTTGGAAAGTGTTGCATGGGAGAAAACAACACCAAAAAGGGGCGCAGAGTGTGGAAAGACTACACACAACATTCAGATGTTGGTGTCAATGGATGTGCGTCTGCGATCATATGAAGGGTTTTAACTGGGCGCAGATTCACTTGGTGTAACAAGGTCTCAGGGTGCGCCCTTAACGCAGATGTGGTATATGTTGCAAAGCATTATGATGTGCCAAGGGGCGCAAATTCAAAGGGTGCATTATTAATGTAAAGTGTGCCAAGAATTTAACTTTGGCGCGTTGCGGGAAGGGCCTGCACAACATTCAAATGTTGGTGTAGTTGTAGTTGCGCTTACGCCTGTGTTATTGCTTTAGGAATTTTTTAAGGCGGGGGTAGGGCCAATGTTGCATGCGGGGACAGTGCGCCCCTTTGGCTCGACTGTGTTTGATGTTACATCAATGAAACTTGCACCAAAGAAAACACAGTGGATGTTTTGCAAAGACTTTATAATTTTTACTCTTTTGGCAGGCTTTATTTTTGGTTAGCAGATTTTGACAGTGAGGGGACCAGAGGAAAAAGGGATAGGGATCCATTATGAAACAAGGCCTTCCAGGTTAGCAGATCTAGAAGGAGAGTAAAACTGGTTTGAAGGTGGGTTTGATTTGCAAAACGGGCTGGAGTTGCATTACCTTCATAGGTTCATTTTTTGTTTTTAATAATACTAGCCTCCAAAAACAACAAAGATACCACAACAAATCTACAAGAAGAGCAAGGGCCACTTACCAGGAATATATAAGATAGAGAAAATGATGTGGGGTCCACGAATGCGACGAAAAAGCAACACACAGGACTGACAGAAATGCTGACAAGTGCAGAAGAATAACTTTTCACATTTTTTGAATTGTGAAAATGACAGGTCGGATGTGCCTATTTATAGCAAAAGGTGCAATAAATGTACCACCAACTTTTCTATGGCACCATTAGGGAGATGTCGACACGAAACTATTTGCGCAATGGCGCATCTTTTAAAGTGTCGACACTCTGCGTTTTCAGCACCTTGGCGCAACATTTGGAGTGTTGACAAGTGGGCGCATGCGCCTTGGCGCATTTTAAAGGCGCAACATTCATAATGTTGACACTCAATAGAATGCGCCAAAGGAATATAGGGGGCACAATTTTGGTTGATGTGACGTGAAAGAAAACTGCACCCAACCCAAAAAGGTTGAAAATGACCAAGTTCCAAAAACTAGATTTTTTTGGAAAGGAATTTTATGCCATTCCGAATGCTAAGAGACCTCGACAGGGAAACAAAACGGAAAATTTTGGTATGGTTACCTGCAAAATTGCCCTTGTCAATTTTACAAGATAACAAATAGAAAGATAATATAAACCTCTATTAACTTCATTATTTGAAATTAGAATATTCAATTAGGTTTGAATTTACTGATTATATCTGTTTATATCACAATTATTCCAATGTATGTGGTTAATTATAGTGCATTCTTATTATAAAACCACTTTCCACATCTACACATTTGTTGATTAGCAACCTCCTTTATTGTATTGCATTCCTACTATAAAAAAACTTTCCACATCTACAAATTTGTATAACTTCATCCAAGCTCTTCTTCCATTGGAAAACTTTGTTAATGTTAAATGGTCAATATCATTCCTCAATTCACATAGGTAGCACATGGCTTGTAATATTTGGTAGTTCCTCGCTAAAGCCAAATGTTAATTATTGGGTTAGTGTATTTTGCATTTGAAGTTGCATGTTGGTCACACACTATCTAAAGTTGACCTTTTCGTAGGAAGAAGCCCTTTTGCCCTGCTCTTGAAACTATTAACTTCTATTAACTTCATTATTTGAAATTAGAATATACAATTAGGTTTGAATTTACTGATTATATCTGTTTATATCACAATTTTTCCAATGTATGTGGTTAATTATAGTGCATTCTTATTATAAAACCACTTTCCACATCTACACATTTGTTGATTAGGAGCCTCAGTAGTGTATTCCTACTAAAAACAAACTTTCCACATCTACAAATTTGTATCACTTCATACAAGCTCTTCTTCCATTGGAAAAGTTTGTTAATGTTAAATGGTCAATATCATTCCTCAATTCACATCGGTAGCACATGGCTTGTAATATTTGGTAGTTCCTCACTAAACCCAAATGTTAATTATTGGGTTAGTGTATTTTGCATTTGAAATTGCATGTTGGTCACACACTATCTGAAGTTGACCTTTTCGTAAGAAGATGCCCTTTTTGCCCCGCTCTTGAAACTATTCATCTTTTCTGGCACTACGCTACCTCCTCTTAGTTGTGGTCTACTCTTCATTTCTCCATTCCAAATCTATTTTCCATTGATTTCAACTAAAAAACAACTATCATTGGTCTTCTTCCCTGAACTCCCCCGCGCCCCCCCCCCCCCCCCTTCCCATGCAAACATTTAGAATATTTAGATTTATGATATTTCCAAAATAGGAATTTTTGAAATACATCTACATAACACTGTGTATGAAGTTTATAATACCAACGTTTATGGTCTGACTTCTAAACCCATCATTTAGAATATTATTCAGTTGCTTAAGCTTTTCCAAATTTGGAAGACCATTGTAAACAATTGTACACTGAAAATGGTTTTGCCTTAACTTTTCAACAAGCTCATTTATGTTCATGTATTTCTATATAGTTGGAACAAAACACCATACAAACATATGATATGATTGTGATTTGTTTGTATTATAATTGTATTGTTCACACTAGAATTGTTATTGTCTTGTCCCAAAGATCTTGTTTCTCGTAGGGGGCCTCGAAAGAGTCTCCGACTCATATACTTTTATTTTTTACTTTTATTAATAAATACAACATTTTCAATTAAAAAACCAAAATAAAACCATAGATATTATATAATCATTGTGAAATAACAACCATCAACATCCATCAAGTCAGATAATGACAGTAAATTCCTTCCCTTTTGTTGAAGGTGAAAATACTAATATTATAATGAAATGAGGAAAAAGATAAAAAGTAATTTAAATAGGCACGAACTTCTTACAATTGCAAATGAGTTACACTCAGTTAATGATGATATGGATGGAATAATATAGATTTTTCTGTTTACACAAGCATATATATACAAATACACTTCCTACAACATTGCTGCTAAAGAAGAAACAATACACTATCTCATGAATAATATAAATCCTCTAGAGTATGAGGGTGAGATTATTGGTACAAATTGAATATAATGGGTAAATGGGTGCAGGGAGGAAGTGGGAGTGGGGCGATGAAATGGAAGTTGGGAGGTATTAATTATGCTGCTCAGGGGGTATGAATGAGTTTGGAGGCAAAGGAGGGAGTGGAGTGAGTGGTGGTGGTAGAAGTGGGTTGGGAGGCAAATGAATTAGGGGTGGTGGTAGAAGTGGTTTGGGAATGGGAGGTAAAGGAATGAGAGGTAGCAGTAGAAGTGGGTTGGGAATGTGAGGTAAGGGAATGAGAGGTGGTGGTAAAAGTGGGTCAGTAGGTAGAGGAAGGAGGGGTGGAGGTAAAAGTGGATTGGGAGGCAGAGGAATAAGGGGTGGCGGTAGAAGTAGGTTGGGAATGGGAGGTAAAGGAACGAGGGGTGGCAGTAAAAGTGGGTTGGGAATGGGAGGCAGAGGAATTAGGGGTGGTGGTAGAAGTGGGTTGGAAATGGGAGGTAAAGGAATGAGAGGTGGTGGTAGATGTGGGTTGGTAGGTAGAGGAATGAGGGGTGGCGGTATAAGTGGATTGGGAGGTAGAGGAACAAGGGGTGGTGGTAGAAGTGGATTGGGAGGGAGAGGAATGAGGGGTGGCAGTAGAAGTGGATTGGGAGGTAGAGGAATGAGGGGGGGCGATAGAAGTGGAATGGGAGGGAAAGGAATGAGGGGTGGTGGTAGAAGTGGATTGGGAGGTAGAGGAATAAGGGGTGGCGGTGCCGGTAAAAATGGATTGGGAGGCAGAGGAATGAGAGGTGGTGGTAGAAAAGTTTAGGGTCAACTAGGACGCTAGGATAAGCTTTTGAAGCTTGTTGAGACGTTGTAGAGGTGAATGAGGTGATTTTGAGTGGTTGGAAGAGGGGTTTGAGTCAATACTAGGGTATATTGACCAAATAAAGGGCAAAATGGGCTTAATTAGCTAATAAATGCTAATTGTCTGTTTTGAAGAGGATTTTGACTTACGATTCGTCGTAAAGTGGTATCTTGAATGCGAAAGAGGTTTGGTGATCAACAAAGTGCTTGTTAACCGACCAAAGTGGCAAGAAACGTTAGTTAATTAGTAAATATTACTAATTATAACATAATTGGGAAGAATAAGAGTGATTTGTGTGCATTTTGGCAATAAGATTGCAAAAACGGAATTTAGGTGTCTACAGTGTGAATGTTGTGTGACATGTTCCATAATGTTATGCAGGAAGTACATGACGTAATGAGTTATGAGGTGACGTAAAAGCGATCAAATTACTCAAGATAAGTGCGAGAGCTATGTGGTTATGCGTGGATCCCTTTTAGGTCAAGTGTACTTACATCTACCCTTTTCCCTCTCTTTATATCATAATTATTAGAAGTCAACATGAGTGTCTATAGTGTCTCATTTAAATTTAAAGGTTACCTAGTAGAGAGGCATAATAGTTATTTACATGTAGAAACCTAGCGAAGATCCATTTCAAGGATCTATTGAACATCTACAAGGGAAATCAAAATTTTATTAGAACATTGAAGATGATTAGAATTGGGCAACTACAATATATTTTCGAACTGTAATATCATTATACTTCTTGTGTTGTTTTCAAAACTATTTTAAACTATGAGGACCTGATAATAATAGAAAGATAATATAAACCTCTATTAACTTCATTATTTTGAAATTAGAATATACAATTAGGATTGAATTTACTGATTATAGTTGTTTATATCAAAATTATTCAAATGTATGTGGTTTAATTGCAGTGCATTCTTATTAGAAAACCACTTTCCATATCTACATATTTGTTGATTAGTAGCCTCCTTTATCGTAGTGCATTCCTACTATAAAAACACTTTGCACATCTACAAATTTGTATCACTTCATACAAGCTCCTCTTCCATTGGAAAATTATTATTAATGTTAAGTGGTCAATATCAATCCTTAATTCACATAGGTAGCACATGGCTTGTAATATTTGGTAGTTCCTCGCTAAAGCCAAATGTTAATTGTGTATTTTGCATTTGAAGTTGCATATTGGTCACACATTATCTAAATTCGACCTTTTCGTAGGAAGATGCCCTTTTTGCCCCTCTCTTGAAACTATTCATCTTTTCTGGCACCGCCCTACCTCCTTTTAGTTGTGGTCCACTCTTCATTCCTTCATTCCGAATCTATTTTCCATTGATTTCAACTAAAAAACAACTCTCATTGGTCTTCTTACCTGAACACCCCCCACGCCCCTTCCCATGCAAACATTTAGAATATTTAGATTTATGAGATTTCCACAAGCAGGTATTTTTGAAATATATTTGCATAACACTCTATATTAAGTTTATAATACCGACGTTTCAGGGCTGACTTCTAGACCTGTCATTTAGAATAGCACCGGGTTGCTTATGCTTTTCCAAATTTGGAAGACCACTGTAAACAATTGTACATTAAAAATGGTTTTGCCTTAGCTTTTCAACAAGCTCATTTATGTTCGTGTATTTCTATATAGTTGGAACAAAGCACCATGCAAACGCAAGATATGATTGTGATTATTAATAATATTGAGGATCATTTGAAATAGTTTCAACACTAGTTTTATGATTTGTTCGTACTATAATTGTATTGTTCACACTGTAATTGTTATTGTCTTGTCCCAAATATCTTGTTTCTCGTAAGGGGGCTCCAAAGAGTCTCCGACTCATACTTTTATTTTTAATTTTTATTAATAAATACAACATTTTCAATTAAAAAACCAAAATAAAATCATAGATATTATATCATCATTGTGAAACAACCCCCATCATCCTCCATCAAGTCAGATAATGACAGTAAATTCCTTCCCTTTTGGTGAAGGTGAAAATGCTAATATTACAATGAAATGAGGAAAAAGATAAAAAGTAATTTAAATAGGCACGAACTTCTTACAATTGCAAATGAGTCCCACTCAGTTATTGATGATATGGATGGAATAATACAGATTTTTCTGTTTACACAAGCAGATATATACAAATACACTTCCTGCAGCATTGCTGCTATAGAAGAAACAATACACTATCTCATGAAATTATTGGTACAAACTGAACAAATGGGTGCAGGTAGGAAGTGGGAGTGGGGCGATGAAATGGAAGTTGGGAGGTATTAATTATGCTGCTCAGGGGGTATGAATGGATTTGGAGGCAAAGGAGGGAGTGGAATGAGTGGCGGTGGTAGAAGTGGGTCGGGAATGGGAGGTAAAGGAACGAGGGGCGGTGGTAGAAGTGGGTCGGGAATGGGAGGTAAAGGAATGAGGGGCGGTGGTAGAAGTGGGTCGGGAATGGGAGGTAAAGGAATGAGGGGCGGTGGTAAAAGTGGGTCGGGAATGGGAGGTAAAGGAATGAGGGGTGGTGGTAAAAGTGGGTCGGTAGGTAGAGGAATGAGGGGCGGCGGTAGAAGTGGCTTGGGAATTGGAGGTAAAGGAATGAGGGGTGGCGGTAAAAGTGGGTTGGGAATGGGAGGTAGAGGAATTAGGGGTGGCGGTAAAAGTGGGTTGGGAATGGGAGGTAGAGGAATGAGGGGTGGCGGTAAAAGTGGGTTGGGAATGGGAGGTAGAGGAATTAGGGGTGGTGGTAGAAGTGGGTTGGGAATGGGAGGTAAAGGAATTAGAGGTGGTGGTAGAAGTGGGTCGGTAGGTAGAGGAATGAGGGGTGGCGGTAGAAGTGGATTGGGAGGTAGAGGAATAAGGGGTGGCGGTAGAAGTGGATTGGGAGGCAAAGGAATTAGGGGTGGCGGTAGAAGTGGATTGGGAGGGAGAGGAATGAGGGGTGGCGGTAGAAGTGGATTGGGAGGTAGAGGAATAAGGGGTGGTGGTGCTGGTAGAAATGGATTGGGAGGCAGAGGAATAAGGGGTGGCGGTGCCGGTAGAAATGGATTGGGAGGCAGAGGAATGAGAGGTGGTGGTAGAAGTGGGTCGGGAATGGGAGGTAAAGGAATTAGAGGTGGTGGTAGAAGTGGGTCGGGAATGGGAGGTAAAGGAATTAGAGGTGGTGGTAGAAGTGGGTCGGGAATGGGAGGTAAAGGAATTAGAGGTGGTGGTAGAAGTGGGTCGGGAATGGGAGGTAAAGGAATTAGAGGTGGTGGTAGAAGTGGGTCGGTAGGTAGAGGAATGAGGGGTGGCGGTAAAAGTGGGTTGGGAATGGGAGGTAGAGGAATTAGGGGTGGCGGTAAAAGTGGGTTGGGAATGGGAGGTAGAGGAATGAGGGGTGGCGGTAGAAGTGGATTGGGAGGTAGAGGAATAAGGGGTGGTGGTGCTGGTAGAAATGGATTGGAGGCAGAGGAATGAGAGGTGGTGGTAGAAGTGGGTCGGGAATGGGAGGTAAAGGAATTAGAGGTGGTGGTAGAAGTGGGTCGGGAATGGGAGGTAAAGGAATTAGAGGTGGTGGTAGAAGTGGGTCGGGAATGGGAGGTAAAGGAATTAGAGGTGGTGGTAGAAGTGGGTCGGTAGGTAGAGGAATGAGGGGTGGCGGTAAAAGTGGGTTGGGAATGGGAGGTAGAGGAATTAGGGGTGGCGGTAAAAGTGGGTTGGGAATGGGAGGTAGAGGAATTAGGGGTGGCGGTAAAAGTGGGTTGGGAATGGGAGGTAAAGGAATTAGAGGTGGTGGTAGAAGTGGGTCGGGAATGGGAGGTAAAGGAATTAGAGGTGGTGGTAGAAGTGGGTCGGGAATGGGAGGTAAAGGAATTAGAGGTGGTGGTAGAAGTGGGTCTTGGGAGCAAGAGGAAGGTGGAGATTTAGGCCTGTAGCTGAAGAAGCCTGCTGAATATGTGTACACACCACCCTGCTTAGACTTCAAAGAGAAGGAGGAAGAGTTGGCCATGGATAATATTTTGCAGGGCTCTTTTTCTTCTGAATTTTGAAGCAACATTGCAGAGCATCTCTTGAGTTGCTTATGTGAATGGAAGATGGGTGGAGGAAGCTCCACCTCGAACCGCCCATAATCATTTGTCTTTGCTTCAGTGTGAAAATTAAGCTCCTGCTTCTTGTTTCTGCATTCGACAACTACTGAAGCACCTGCACAAGTAAAACTTGAAGAAATCAGGATGACTTCCAAACAAGAAATTGCAAATAAGAGCCTTGATATTTTGGCAGTCCATGAATTTGAAGGACTATTTTCTGGGCTCAACTGTGTACAGGATAGTGATTCATCATCAGGGAAAAAACATGTTTTTTTCCTTTGAAACGCGGCCAGCTCAGGAAAAAACATGTTTTTTTTCCTGATATAGTGATTTGAAACACGGCCAGCTAAAAATTCTGTACACAGTTGAGTCCAGAAATTGCAAACAAGATCCTTGATATTTTCGAAGTCCATGAATTTGAACGACTATTTCTGGGCTCAACTGTGTACAGGATAGTGATTCATCATTAGGAAAAAAACATGTTTTTTTCCTTATATAGTGATTCCAACTGCGGCCAGCTATAAAATTCTGTACACAGTTGAGTCCAAAAAATATTCCTTCAAAGAAATTGCAATTTTACACACAAAAAGGTACTCCAGGCCTAAATTGATTGAAGTATAATGCAATTGAAAGGTAACCCAAATTGTTTTTCCTATTTCAATTCAGTCTCAGTGGAGAAAAGGAAGAATAAAAGAACCTGATATGAAGTAACTGTTCTTGGAGAATTGGCGGCTGTAACATGTATCACAAAATACACTGCCCACAACTCTAACAGAGAGCAAACGAACATGGTGATTGTGTGTGGCAGAGCACACTGTCAACAATATAACAAAGATGAACGCAGCACCATAACTCTTGGAGCTCATGATGATGGCAGAAATGTTATCAGTATGAAACAATTATATTATCAGAATGGGGGAATTTTTCCTCTATTTAACGACTTTGGCACTGGCAACTGGCATTGTCTTATTGTTTGCTAATTTTCTGAAAGCGGTGCAAGCTTTTGTGTGGTTGTTAGAGGAGATGGGGGAGATTAGCATGAAAACCACATCAGCTCACGGGTTTATTCTGTGCAAAACAAGCATAAGTTATGCGATTCCCTTTTTGAACTTCCTCGCAAAAAGCAAGCAGGGCCTGTTGTTTCACATGAAAGAAGCTGTACGAACGACCCTACCAAGGCTAACCCTAACCCTAACTCTACGCCTCACTTGAGCGTAATTTGGGGTATGTTCTGTACAGGTAAGTCTAAAAAGATTTGAATTTGGAATTTATAGATGTATAGGTTAATCGATTGTTCTCTAGCTTTGGAGTGTTGTATGAAGGATGGTTCGAGAGCTTTTTCACCCAATTCCTGCATATGAATTTTAAACAAAAGTTGCAATGCTAAAAAAACAAACTTACATGTTAGTATACAATTACACAAATGTCTTGTTTATGTCATATTTTAAATGTAGAAAGTAGAGAACTTAGGGCAAAATTTGTAGCAAAACTTGTATGAGTAGGATATTTTGAGTTCAAAGTGCACAATAACACATTTTTTGGCCGCATGTGCCTAGCGTCTCATACACCTTAAACTGTTTTAGTAACTGGTAAGTCTAAAAAGATTTGAATTTGGAAATTTTCTTTTTTAAATGTATTGTTGAATGAATGAAAACTGTTTAATGTCCACGAGGCTAAAAATAGTCTATGAGAGAGTAAAACCAATTTCTTTTATTTCTGCCATTTATGATCTTCCTCTTTTAGTCTTGATGATGAAGTCCCCCATTTTAACTATCAACTCTTCATTGAACATACCCTCTAATGACAATGTTGTGAAATTGATTGCATATCTCAAATGAATGTCATTATAAGCATTGCATTCTATAATAAAGTGTTTTTCTAATACAACTACTCTCTTTGAGCAAAAGATACAGAGTATCTCTTCCCATTTTTCTTTAGATTTTTTTCATCTACATATTTTGCATCTAAGCCGATGAGAGTTAGTCCTTAGATGAGCTATGAGAATCTTAGCTCTCCAATGGATGAGTGTAGTTAAATTCTTCGAGGTAGTATCTCTTTTTTCTCTCCATTTTTCCCCCTTAGCTTTGTGGAACTTATCTATTATACATACTTTTATTTTTTTATTGTCTTTGGGCCATGCATTCCATTTTTTCATCCACTTGATGTTTTGGTTCACCCATAACCTTTTTCTCTGCATAATAACTCTTTAAAAACTATGTTGGGCCACCTACATGTTATCATCTGAACAATTTTATTGAGATATTTTAGAAATCAAATCATAAAAGCAGCCAGTACTGTTAATTGATTATTCTCATTACACAGCTAAGTACTACATATGAATAGCAAGTCCCCTGACACGACTATATATATTTTAACCTATCTGAAAATCAATTCAGGAAAAAACATGAAGTGTTCCCTATGCCCATGCCCTCACGTTGTTTGTCTTGTTATGCATGTTGTCAGTACGTACCTGGTGTGTAGTGACTGGTGTCACGGGTGGAGAAAGACGCGCCAAAATACAATTATTTTTGATTTTATATAAGTGTAAAGTCAGTAGCGATGCGAATCTAGTTAGGCACCAAATTCCAGTTCGAGGAAATGTTGTTTTGTTATTACAGCGACAGGTGCCAACCGTTGTGAAAGAAAAATGCGACAGAATGATGTGATTGGACCGTACGCATGTTTACAAATATCCAACGTTCACCGTGTATTTATATGGGAAAACATGCATAGAAGTGGGTCTATCTTGGATTTGTCCTTTACTTTTTATAAGGATAGGTTTTACGTTGATTAATGTATCTATTATATTCTCGATACTAGTAATGGCATGAGTCTACTTGAGTAATATTGATATAGATAAAAAGGGTAAACTAACAATCCCATTTGTACAATGTAATGTGAAAGCCAAATGATATATATTATTTGATTTAGAGGGATAGTTATTTCTTTTGTAGTTGATGTTGATAAGGGGTGTGATTGATTTTGTTAGTGTAGAAATATAGATGAACCACTTCGTTTAAAGGTTCTGTCTACATTTAAAACTTGTTACAAATTCATACATATACATTTGCCACAATAATCACTCGTTGTATACAAATTGACGAGGGGGCGTCTGAGGTCACACTATTAGCATTATCATCATCAATTTATGATATTATCCTAGACACAGTCATTACTCAAGGAAGTCGTCTCGCGGTCCGCCCAAAGTTAGGTATATTACTCGAATCCAAATCTAAGAAGAGGTTTTAATATGATCTGGACACCATGTTATCTTTAAAGTCCATCCTACATGAACTTCAATTATGATTATAAATAGTTTGTAAATGCACAATTTCCACTCCGAGACAATTCACTGCAAAAAAGAACACCTTCTAGGGTGACTCAGCCAAATCTGCACTAGTTTTCAGGTCAAAAAGCTAAAGAAATTCTCTCTCTCCAAATGTTTATTTAGTTTTTTGTCACTTGGTGGGGTTGGGAATCGTTCAAAGTTTTCTATTAAAGCATTGCTCGATCCAAAGCTATAAGAAATCCACGCAATTGGAAATATAAAGGAATATATAAGGCAATCCAACAAATAACAATAGTGGCAATAGATAGCTCTACAAAAGCAATAACAACAAAATATACTTCTAGAAAAGCTTGAAACATCCCGAACAATTAAGAAGAGTAAAGCTTGAGGAAATTATAACACAGGGCCAAAGAAATCCACAATTATTGGTTTTAAAAATGGAAACTCCTTCCACCATCACATTTTCTTTTAAAAGAATCCCTATAAAATGAAATCGAGTACATTTATGCAAATATTTGCGGTAGTCTGGAGTTGCTTCTTTACATGGATCGACGCATGCGTTGGGAGATTGTAAGGTTGAGGCCTTTCATGAGCGGCGACAATGGGGAGTCTCTACGTATCAATTCGGCTATGTAACTCTTAGCCTCATCTAGAATGGTTCGAGCTCTGTTGCAGTAAACATATAAGCTGATTACAGTTACCAGCTGCAAAAAACTTGGTGTAGCCATGATTGCACAGACCCTAATTCACATACGGTTTGCTTTGCTTCCAGTGCTTTTATAATACAATTGCCATTGTTATTGCCGATACATAATTCATAAGAAAAACACAATTTAACTACATAACTGAAGTTCGTCTCGTTGTGCATGGCCAAGCAATTTTTAAATCTTAAATGCATCTCGTCAACCTTAAAAATACAATTTAATTACTCTTGTTTTGGATAAGATCACCGAATACCAACCGCGTAACATGTTATTTTTGAGAGTCATGCAAAAATATGAGAAATCCTATCGAATATATGATCTTATCTTCTTCTATAAGATTATGCATGTGCTAGAAACAAAAGGGGTTAACTCCACTTAAAGCCAAGAATAACAGAACTGTCATTTCAGCCATCAAATTTAACACAGTGACGTGAATGTCCGTAAAGCCCTTTCCCATAGGGGGAACACCTTCGGCATAATTACTTTATGTGTAAATAAATCAAAAAAGAATAATTATATTCTTAGATAATTTCTACAATAGAATTAAATATATATTTTATTTTGACAGTTTTTTGTTTAGCAACAATTTTTTTTAATATTGTGAAAAATATATAATCTATCAATTAATATAATAATAGAAATATGTAAATACAATAAAAATAGAAAATACTTTATAACATAATAATATAGTATAAATTAAAATTAAATTTTGACACATATTATAAGGGTCACAAAGCATTCCATTATTTGAAAAATATTATTAATAAAATATAAGTTGGAAACATTATAATTTAAGGGGTATTAACTCCCGACTCTCTAGCACTCCAAAAAGTGCTAACAAAAATACCACATAATATTTACAAAATTGAATATGCAATATTAATGTGTACTATATTCACCATCCCAAGAACTTACATAAATATTGGTATAAGACAACTATGTTTTTTGTTTTAGTACTACTAACAAAAACATGAAACAAAGTATAGCAAGGGAGTTATATGAAGTTGAGATTTCACCTCACAAGATAGTTAGAGGGTCTTAGTTAGATGGATTCTACATAGGGAGGAGACAATGTAAATGATGCAATAGTTATTGCACCCACATTGTCAATGTAAACCTGACGACCATATTCCCCACAGAGGGCAACAAACCATCACCGAGAGAGATTGAAGCCTTTGTTGTTGTTTTGATAACGGGAGCACTAATAGGGCTAGGGATGATGATGCAGATGTAGATGGGGATGGTCCCTTGAAATATGTACCTAGTTTAAACATATGAAATAATAATGTGACATCAATCGATATGTGTAATCGAGATGATGGAGGATTGTATCTTTACCTATTTTTTGCGAGTGTAGTGATGTGTGGATAGGGATGGTATTTATTTCCTTTGCTTGCTTGGTGTAGACCTAAGAAAACCCACCTTATTCTCCGTTGAATGTGTGGCATATAGGTCATTGGGACATAGATGCAGTCGTGGCAGAATAATTACCTCACAAAACACAATTCAAACCTTGAAAACCAACGATGCGTTGAAATTTTCATTTTTGTGATTAGGGTTTTCAGCTACCGATTAGAGTTTCCATATGGATGGTAGGGATTCATTCGTGTGTCAATAATGCCTTAAATATGATTTCAACCATCTAATCTTTGTCCCGTGTCAGTGGGGAGTGGCTTTCTTTCACCAAGGAAACACCCATCTGCATAATTAATAAGTAGTCCCAATTTAATTGTTTTTCCATAGGAAAAAACTTCAAAACTTCGTTTATATAAAAAATGTCAAAATAAAATTCTTCTCTAAATAAAAAAAATCACCATTCATCCATATAAGTGGGGTACAACACATATTTAACTACATCAAATTTCACTTGCTTCGTTTATATAAAAAAATGTCAAAGATAAAATTGAGTTCTCTAAATAAAAAAAATCACCATTCATCAATATAAGTGGGGCAGGACTTGCATGGCAAAAAAAATGCGAAGATGCATTTGAGTTCGCTAACAAAAAGTGTGAAAAGGATTCCTTCGAAAGCGAACGTCTTTGGAGTAGGAAGGAAGACGAAAATGATTGGGGGTCCTGGAAGATCCATGAAACAGGCCAGAGTGGCTCAAATAGGGAGCAGAGAAGCTATGGTGGTTGGGGGAAAGGATGCATCCGTCAAATGTATTTAGGGCTAAAGATAGGCCGTTGTCGGGAGCGAATGCTATTCCTTTGGTGGCGGACGAAAATATTGGAGGAATCGTAAGTATTCGGGGGAGACACAGGAGATGAAATAAATGGAAGATAAAAAGGATGCTAAGATTGGTATGTGGTTTTTCCTTAGATTGGCGATTCTGGAAATATTCCCGATCACAAGGTGATTTTGGAGGAAGAGGATTTGGCCAAGTCAAGTGAGTTGTCCAAGGATTCACTATTGTCTTTGGGTTTGGGTGAATTAGAGATTAAAGTGTCGAAGAAATTTAAACTGGTAGAAGTTGGCTCTTCAGCTTTAGAAGAAATTTGTGATCGAATGAGGCAAAGAGTGTGGATTTGCAAATTCATAGGGCTTTGGCCTGCTAAAGAAGAGTTATGGAACTAGATTGAAAAAAATTGGGCATGCAAAGAGCATATAGGTCTCAGGTTTTTCACCTAAAGCATTCTTCTAGGTATGTTTGGAAATTTGAATATAGGGATAAGGATTTTTTCGGGGGTCTGTGGTTCCTTAAAAAATTTGGTCTCTACCTTAGACCTTGGTCCCCGCTCTTCAACCCCAAGGAAGAATTGGTAAAAAATGTGCCCCCATGGGTGAAGCTTTGCAAGTTACCTTCAGATTTCTAGGGGCAAGCGAATTTAAGATCTATTGCGGAAGCTTTGGGTAATCCAGTTAGAATTGTGAGGGAAACACAGGAAGCTACTTTCTCTTCATACACTAGGATATATGTTAAAGTTGATTTGAAAAAATCTCTGATTCAAGCCATTAGGCTCATCACTCATATGGGAGTTTGGTTTCAGTCCATTGATTATGAATGCCTTCCGTTTAGGTGCTTCAAATGCCGGGAAATTAGGCACAAAATGAATAGGCGCCCTTCGAGTGAAACTAGGAAAGCTAAGTTGTCATTGGAAAAAGTGGCTCCAAAAGAAAAATGGAAAGCTAGAGCATATGCAAAAGCTTCAATTCCATGTAATATGGATAAAAATCAAAAGGATGGTAATAAGGGTACTGATGTATCCATGGAAAAGAATGCAAAAGAAGAGGTTCCTGAATTAAATAGAGACCTTGCCCCTCTGAAAGGCGAGAAAATTCTGGAATTGGATGAAGTCTTTAATCATGAAAAGGATATGTCCCTTCAGAAAATACCCTTAGATCAGGAGGATTTAAAGATTCTGATGGAAGATTTCAATGGTTTGGGAAGCGGAAATAGGGAGGCTTCCCTGAAGCATTATACTGGGGGTCTAGCATAGAATTGACAAAATTCTGATCCTAATAAGGAGAACAAAGATATTATAGATGCTCAACATAAATATTCATAGGTAGTTTTGAAAGAAATAGATACAAATAAGAAGGTAACTTTAACTCCTTCAAGGAAATTTGAAAGGTTGGCTTCATCTCACTCTAAGCCCTAACCTGAAAAGGGTTTCTCGAAATCAGTAGGCAAAATCTCTAATGCTCTTAAAACTCAATTGGAGGCTAATTTGAATATTGATATAGGTAATCAAAGTACCTTAGAGGATTTTGTGTTTGGTGGGAGGGATTCTCCTTCCACCCAGGGGCCATGAAAATCTTAAGTTAGAATGTCAGAGGACTAAACTCCTTTGACAAAGGTCTCTTTGTCAAGCAACTTATAGAAAGTGAATGCCCATATATATTCATACTGCAAGAGACTAAGATGGAAATTGAGGAATTTGATGAGGCTAGGAAAAGATTTTGGTTCAAGGGTGAAGTTGTTTCAGTGGATGTAGTAGAAAAATATGGTGGCCTATCAATAGTTTGGATCCCCTACAGAATTATAGCTAATGTGTTGGAAAAGTGTAAATGGTTTATTGTCTTGGAATGTTTGGATTTGCTTTCAAATGATAGGTTTGTGTTAGTGAATGTGTACACGCCTATCTTGGTAGAAGAGAAAAAGGATTTATGGGTAACTCTGTGCAATATTTTGGAGAAGGAGGTCAATAAAAAAGTTTTCAGAGGTGATTTTAATGTAATTTTAAATTTAAAAGAAAAGAAAGGCGGGAAAAAGTTCCTTCCTCAGAGATCTCAAGATTTCATGGATTTATGCAATAATTTAGCTTTAATTGATGTAAAACTCAAGTATGGATGCTTTACTTGGAGTAATAGAAGATCTTGTTGGAGGTCATTTTAGAAAGATTGGATAGATTTCTGATTATCTCTGAATGGGGATTGAAAAATTATCAATTCTCCTAGGATATATTAGGTTGGGTTTGATCACCCCCATCAGTTTGTTTTTAGTTGTTGAAGGTCACCCTGTTGGTATCCCCTTTAAAATGGAATTTATGTGGTTTCTTGATCCTTATTTTGAAGAAAACCTTGAGACCTGGTGGGGGATAAAATGGCAGGAAGTAAGAGATTTTGTTTGATGATAAAATTAAAGCATGTGAAAGCTAAAGCACGTAAGTGGAATAAGTTGTCCTTTGGTAATATGTTCCACAAGAAAAATGAATATGTTTTATATTTGGAGGTCATTCAAGAGGAAATAATGAAATAAGGTGCTTCTGATTATCTGCTTTCGAAAGAAAAGAAAGGGTTGGACCGTTTGGATCAGATTATGTGTATGGATGAGGTTTTTTGGAAGCAAAATTCTAGAGTTAGGTGGTTAAAATAAGGGGATAGGAATACCAAATTCTTCCATCTTTCTACAATAGTTAGGAGAAATTTGAATAGAATTGAGCAATTAACCCTCCCTTCAAGGGAAGAGATTTTAGATATCGAGATGACCAGGGCGGAAGGGGTGCACTTTTTCAAAAATTTAATCTCTACAGAGGATGGGTTTGGTAGGTTGAGGAAGAAGCGTTACTTTCCTGTATCCCCAAAATCATAAAGGATGGTGAAGCAAAAATATTAACGCTCCACTTCTCTATGAAGGAGGTGCAGGAGGCTATTTTTAGTCTGGGACAGACAAGGTCTAGGGCCAAATGCTTTTCAGATTAGGTTCTTCCAAAAAAATAGCATATCATGGGGGAAGATGTTTGGGTTGTTGTGGAAGAATGTACTAAGAAAAAGGCTATTTTAAAAGAAACGAACTTGGCATTTCTAGATTTAATTCCTAAATAAGAAGATGCTTAGTATTTCTGTGCCTTTCGCCTGATTGCACTATGCAATGACATCTATAAAAGAGTATCTAAGGTTTTTGCCTTAAGGTTAAAATCTTTTTAAAAACCAATCATCTCATATAGTCAGAGTGGATTTGCGGAAGGTAAGAAAATTCTGGATGGAATAGTGGTTGCACATGAATCTATTCATTCCTTGAGTCACAAAAAGAATCCGGGAATGATAATCAAGTTAGACATGATGAAAGCATATGATAGGGTCAACTAGAGGTTTTTGGAAACTGTGCTTGTCAATTTTGGCTTCCCTTTGGTTTGGGTGGAATTGATCAGGAGTTTCTTCCCTGCTATGATACAATAATATAATGTATATGGGTTGATGGAGATGCCGACATGTGGCACACATCCCCTTAGTTAAGGTCACATAGAAATTAGTTATATTGGGTAATGAGTCAGCCTACATTGGGATTAGGTATTACCCATCTATTAAGAGTAATGCATGTCTATATAAGGGATGTGAGTATTAATGTCAAGGGGGTATGAGTTGAGTCTTCTACTATAGAGGTATATTAGAGGTGTCCCCCTCAAAGTGGATTCCCATCTTGGGAGATTGTGGAGTTACTCCTTCCTTAAGAAGTATTGTATGGTGTTGCCCTACCTTAAGGGTATTATTATGCATATATTGATTATTTGGGAATCTTGGCCCACCCATATCTCTTTTTTGTGTTATCTGTAGATTATTCATTTATTTTATGCAAAGGAACTTAGAACTCTCCACCCCAAAGTTCTTTGTATTGATAAATGGTGTGTTGGCAGGGCATTTTTCATCGTTAAGGGGCCTTCGGAAAGGGTATCTGATTTCCCCTTTCCTCTTCATCATTATGGATGAATGATTTTCCAGAGTGATTCAAAAAGTAATTGGAAGGAAGGAGTTGAAGGGACCTATTTTTTTTAGGATCGAAGCAGTGACAAATTATCAATTTGTTGATGATACTGCTCTGTTTGGGGATCCTTCGGTTGTGTAGAGGCGAGGAAATTTTAGGATATTTTAGAAAAATATGAAAAGGTTGTTGTCTAGAAGGTAAGTTCTCATAAATCAGTTATCTATTTCATAAATGTGGACCCTAAGATGCAACATATGATTGTAAATATTTTTTGCACTCTGCCCAGTTCTTACTTGCACATGACCTTGATTGACGGTACAGATGGGAAATATATTTATAAACTAGTAGTGGATTGGATTCAAAATAAATTGACCTCTTTGAAGGGTAAGTGGTTGACCTTGGCTAGAAGAGTTGAGCTAATCTGATCTTCTCTGTAAGTGAACTCATCTTATTTTATGTCTCTTTTTAAAATCTTGGAGAAAGTTGCTAGAAGCGTTACATGAATGCAAAGGAGTTTATTGTGGAGTGGAGTTTAAGATAAAAATAAATTCAATTTGGTAGCATGGGATGAAGTCTGTCAGCCAAAAAAAGAGGGTGGTTTGGGCATTAAAAATTGTGTCATGATAAATAAAGCTATGGGTTGCAAGCTCCTTTGGAGATTTTATGTAGATAGAGGGTATTTGTGGAGCAGAATCATAAATGCCAAATATTTAGAAGTTCAGGATGCGGAGGATTTTTTTTCAGCAAGAGCTCCCTTATGGATCATGTATTTGGAATTTTATCAAAACTTGTAGAAACTATGTGCTTTTGGGCCTAAAATGGAAGCCTAAAAAAGGCAACAAGGTTAAATTATGGGATGATAACTGGAATCCATTTTGCCCCTTTGTTGGGGATGCTACTTTTAGCTCCTTTAAGGAGGAGGATATCATCAAGTGGGGCTCCAAGGTTGAAAACTACACTTGTTTGATTGACGGGGTCAGAATTTGGATTGACCCTCCCTATGATGAGTTTTTAAATAAGGAGGGAGCTGAGTCTCTTTTTAGGTTATTGGGTTCCTCCCCCTGTCCTGAAGTTGTTTTGGAAGATAGGTTTATTTGGGAAGGGTCAAGTTTTGGGGAAGTGATGGTAAAGGCAATGTATTTTAAGATTTGTGACATAATGAGAGGTAGGGAAGAGGATAGCTCATTCCATATAAATATGGTGTGGTAGAAGGAAGGCTTACCTAAAGAAAATATATTCATATGGCTAGCTGCTTTAGGTAAGTTCCTTACTTATGATAATATGATTAAATGAGGTTTTCATGGTCTTGCCTTTTGTTTTCTTTGTGAAGAGTGGGGAGAAGATGGTAACCACCCATTTATTCATTTTCATTTTTACCGTCAAATTTGACTTATGGTGTTACAACAGTGGAATGTTAATTGGCTCCTCCCATGCTCAGTTTTTTATCTAATTTCTCGCTGGAATTGGAAAGTTTCTTATACGAGTCTATAACTTCGTTGGAACCTAAATCTTGTAGTTTTCATTTGGAGCTTATGGATAGAAAAGAATAGGATATTTTTTCAAGGCATTAAAATTTATTTTCGCCAAGTGTGGAATAAGATAGAAGGAATTCTATTTGAATTAGTAAGGTCTTTGAGTAATAATTTGGAGTGTAGAAACTGTGAAGATAGAGTCTTATGTGGTAAATGGCCTTTAATTCCCTAGAAATATGTTAATGGGCCTCCTTATAATGGGAGTAAGGAGCATTAAATATGTTGGTGGAGACCTCCTGAGGAGGGTTGGATCAAATTAATCTTCGATGGTGCTCAAAGAGGAAATATCGATAATACTGGTTATGGATGCATATTCAAAGATTCTAGATGCCAACCTGTGTTGGCCTTGGTAGCTAATTGTGGCGTCTCCTCCAATAATGTGGTGGAAGACATGGCTCTCCTTTTTGGTTTATTGGAGGGAAAAAATAGAATTGGTAGAGTTTGTGGATAGAGGGTGATTCTAAAATCATAATCAAAATCATCTAGGGAAGGTTTCCTAATACCTAGGCACTGAAGCCAGTTTTTCTGAAGATTAAGAATATTCTTTCTTCTTTTTATGAGGTTAGAATTTCCCAAATTAAAAGAGTTGGGAATATGGTAGCTGAATGCTTAGCTAACAAAGGTGTTGAATTGTGGGATAATTGTCATTTGAGATGTCAAGTGTGGGAGGTGATCTTTCCTAATGACATCATGTCTCTAATTTCGATGGATGCAAGGTTGAAAAATGGCCATGTGGGAGAGTAAGAATTTTGGTTGTCAGACAATAATGGCTATAATTGGAATTATAATGGATTAACATGGGATATATTCTCTAGGATATTTGGTACTTACTCATGTTCCTTCTTTTGTGCAAGGCAAGCTGTGGAGATTTTTAAATTTAGTGCCCTGATAGGATTTCCTTCGCATCTCTATTTTTGAATTATTTGGCTCATTTATGTCATTCCTATGGTTAATAAATTGTCATTTAGATATGATTTTAAGTGCATGGGGATGCTTTGTATAGTTATATCTTAGTGAGTTTGATGCATTTTCCTTGCCTTTGTTCATGCAACCTGATTACCGTATAACCTCCTACTAACTGTCTTCGTGAGGGAAATGTGATGATGTGTGCAGGGAAATGATGAATGTTTATTGCCGATGTAATTAAGAGGTCTGAGTTTGGAGCTGGAATGCGGGAGCAGGAGACTTTTTCCACCCATCAACCTATAAGTATGGGACTTGTTTCTAACAGTCCCATAGGAATTTATGAGTCGTGGTTAATGTTGATTAGTGGGAGATGTTAGTGCCGCCTATTATGGTGAATTCTGTAACTATTTGTGTCTATATAAAGACACCTTCTTAAGAACATGATAGTAGCTGTTATTTTTATATACTTTGCAATACATAGCTTGTGGTATTGAGAACTCTTTTTTTCATGTACTGGATATGCTATGGAAATGTGTTTGAATTAATATAAGTAAGCGTCATTTTGAGGATCTAAAGCTATAGATATTTCCTTTGTCCCAAGGGAGAGCAAGGGTCCACTCGACCAAGGAGACAAGAGGTTGTTTACACTTACATGCACATCTAGTTTTCTGATAAGTTTCACTGCAATCTTTATTTCAGTATATTTCATGCAATCTCGGTTTGAATGTATTTGATTTTCCTATTGGAATTTCTATTCAAAATGTGTGTTTCCTTTTATACAAAGTTTAACTTAGCATATGCTTTTACTTCTACTGATTCTTAGTTATGAGTGTGCAATTTCAATTCCGTTCTTTCAGATTCTTGTGTGTGCATTTCCATTTAATTTAGAAGTCCATCTTTTAAACTTCATTCCATCGCAGAAACTAAATTCCATAGACTTACATTAAGATTTCATAGATTAGTAACCAACTAAGGAAAATCTCACAACAAACCCCCAATAGGAAAAGGAAAACTGGTTACATAGAGCTTCATTACATACAACCTAGGACATAGCCCTGGTTTATAATGACACTAACGAAATATTCAGTTAGTTAAATGATTGGATAATATAATGACCCATCATTTTTGGCACTTTCTAGGGACACCATAACACACTACATAATTTTTCTCACTTCACATGTTATGGGTGTTAATGGAGCTTACATATGTAACTAGTAGAAGTCTTGAGCCTTGTTTCAATAACCAACCTTGATGCATAGGCCACGGGATGAACAAGGGATATTTACACCACACAACATCCAACAAATATCTCCAAACAGAATATACGAAGGGAACACTGAGAGTGACATTGATTCCAACACAACGCCTAGAAACCTTTTTGAGCATCCTGCATCCTCCGTCCGACACTCAGAAATGGAGGACCGCGGGAATAATGGAGACCAACCCTTGGGTAGAACCTTCACTTATCCCATCGTCTTGGATGAGGATGAG
Organism: Taxus chinensis; assembly: GCA_019776745.2. Taxonomy (NCBI): domain Eukaryota; kingdom Viridiplantae; phylum Streptophyta; class Pinopsida; order Cupressales; family Taxaceae; genus Taxus; species Taxus chinensis. Next base: position 312,942,529 of record CM034146.1, on the reverse strand, counting down.
GACACACCCATGAAAAAAATCTCACCATCCATCCTCCCTATTTTTCGAGGCATGTCTATAGAAGACCCTGATCAGTTCTTGTTTGAGTTCAAAATTATTTGCAAACCTATGACTACAGAACTAATAATAAAAAACTCAAACTCTTTCCTTCCACTCTCAAAGACTCTGCTATGAGATGGTTCATGGGGTTGTCCTCTAACTCCATTGATTCTTAGGAAGCCATGGAGACAACATTTTTGGATAAATACCAAGACTACTGCAGGGGAAGGGATAGGAAAGAAGAGTTCTTCCAAATACGACAAAAAGAGGATGAAAATCTAGAGGATTATCTGGATAGATTTCTCTTTCTTCATCGACGGAGCAGTTATGAGTTACATGTAGACATCACTAAGATAATTTTCCTTAAAGGAATTGACAAGGAAACCAAATATTCCCTCCATCTTATGGGTGAGGAGATGTGCATAAACTTACTATGGAACAAATCACTGAGCTATGCAGAAGTTACTCCAGAACACGAGGGGGTATAAGGAAGAGAAAAACATCCAAGCTTGCCCTAGGTACCTCTGAACTTTTGGAGGAAATGGCCAACATGAAAATGGACATTTTGTTATAATTAACTTCAACCATAGATGGGCTTAAGGCCAAAACCAATGCTGCCAAAGAACCTCTGGACATATATTGCCCTAAGTGTAGGAAGAGACATCCCCTGAGAGAATGTCCTTTGGATGTTACAGACATGTGTTTGATCTGTGAAGTTGTTGACCATGACACTAAGCATTGCACCTTCTTATCACAGTTGAAAGGAGGCTTGAATGTTGTCTCTCAAGCTGATGCAGAGGTCAAATTTGTTCAAAGGCCAAATAATCAGGCTATATATTCCCCTCGACCTGCTTAGAACCCCTGGAGGATGTCATGGCCCAGTCAGGCTCCTCAGCCTACTTGGGGACAACCTGAGTGGAAAACATCAAATTGGATGACTTATCCACATCCACCACCCTGGATGAATCCCTACACTCAGCTAGGTTGGACACCACTGACTCCAGCAAGTCCATGACACAACCAACAATGGGTACCTCAGCAGAATCCTAACCAAAACCAGCAGTGGGCACCACAACAGAACATTAATCAACAACAAAGGTTCCAGAAACCACAACAAACTTTAATGGCCCCACCAAAAACTATCAAAAACACAAACATGCAACACAAACAACACCTCCAGCCCAACCTGTATCAAACCTGAAAAATCAGCAGACTGCTTCAATTGAGGAAGCATGACCAAGTAATACAATGCAGGTTAATACTATTGGTAATCTGAGACTAAGGTCTGGGAAAACATTGAATCCTCCTATAGTTATCATGGAAATTCCTGTAGACACTGATAAAGATGAGATACTTGAGGAAAATGAAGGAACTTCACCTTCTCCAAAAACACAAAACACTCAGAACAGTCCAAAAACTAATCAAAATGCTCATAAAGCTCCTTTTCCTGAGCGGTTACAAGATACTCAAACTGCTGATGAAATGATGCTAGTTCAAGAGTTGAAAAAGGTGCACATTGAGGTCCCACTTCTGTGAGCAATAAGGGACATCCCTGAATTAAACCAAACCATTAGAAACGAGTGTATAAATACACTTGGAAGAAAGAAGAAATACCCAAAGACTGTTAGGGTGTAAGGAAATTTGGCTGATCTTGTTGTTGGCACACTTATTTCACCAAAATACGGGGATCTTGGGAGTTAATTCATTACCATTTGTATAAACAATCAGTCAATATCTAATGTTTTGGTAGATCTTGGTGCTACCATAAATGTTATAACAACAAATATGTTCAATCTATTGTCCTTAATAGGACTACAGTCTACCAATACCATTCTTCAATTAGCAGATCAGTCCATTGTTGTACCAGATGGTGTGATTGAGGATATAATGGTCACCATTGAATCCTGGGAGTATCCTGTCAATTTCATGGTCTTACAACCTAAAGCTCAGAAATTGGGATATCCAGTCATTTTGGGACGACCTTGGTTGGCTACTGTTGCTGCATATATTGACTGTAGGTCAGGAAAAATGACTATTCTAAATGGGTAGAAATCCAAACATATTTCATTATATCCTCCTACCCAGCCTTATGTGTATGCTTGTGAACATGTATGGGTGGATTCTTTGGATACTAATTCTCTCAGTTCTTCTTATTTGGCCACCATTGCAGTGCAAAACCATATGACGGAAGTTGTTGAGTCATACACACTGACTGATGTAGAGGGCTCTGTGACTACAAAAATCAGCACTGTGGCTACGGAAATCAGAACTCTGACTGCATATGCATTTGTTCTAGACATGACCAATATTGTCACCTCGGTAAGTGATACTTCTAATGAAGCTTGTAAGGAAATCTATGCTTATAATACAAAATCCATAAGTCTCTGATTTCTATTGTCCTCTGACCAAGATTTTGTCTCTTGAAAATGTATCCATTTTGCACATGCTTCAGCCCCATGTTTTCCCATTGAATTATTTAATCACCAATGCAGAGCTCACCATTTTGGAAGATACCAAACAAGTGCCTATTGGCATAGGAAAATAACTGACCATTGGTAATAATTTGGAGGCCAACCAAGAGGCTAGGGTTCTCGAGATTTTGAGGAAACATTCCCACACTTTTTCTTGGGATTACACTGACATGAAAGGAATTCATCCTACAATCTGTACTCACCATATCTACACTGAAGATGTTAAACCCATAAGGCAGCCACAAAGAAGAATTAACCCAGCCCTCAGAGACATAGTAAAAAATGAGATAGAAAAATTGCTAAAGGTAGGATTCATCTACCCTATATCTGATAGTCAGTGGGTCTCACCATTAGTTATAGTCCCCAAGAAAAATGGTAAATGGAGAATCTGTGTTGACTATAGGGAACTCAACAAAGCCACCAAGAAAGATTATTTTCCCCTGCCTTTTATTGACCAGGTTCTAGACAATCTCACCGGTAAGAAATATTTCTCTTTCTTGGATGGGTTTAGTGGGTATAACCAAATAAGTATTACACCTGCTGACCAGGATAAAACCACCTTTACTTGCCCTTGGGGTACATTTTCTTATCGAGTCTTACCTTTTGGGATTTGTAATGCACCTGCTACATTTCAGAGAGCAGTCTTGGCCATTTTTGTAGATCTTACAAATGACTGTGTTGAGGTTTACATGGATGATTTCATTGTCCATGGCTCCACTTTTGACGAATCTCTGCATAACCTTGAGAAAGTATTGAGTAGATGTGAGCAGCACCGACTGTCTTTGAGTCATGAAAAATATTTGAAGATGGTGGATTAGGGAATTGTCTTAGGTCACCATGTTTCTGCCAAAGGTATACAGGTCGACCCCAAAAATATTGCAGTCATCACTCAGCTACCTACACCAACAAATCAGACTGACATCAAAAGTTTCCTTGGACATGCAGGGTATTATCGGTGATTCATTAAAGACTTTAGTAAAATTGTTGCACCTATGTTTTCATTGCTGACAAAATATTGTGTTTTTGAATGGTCCCCTCAGTGTCAGCAGGCATTCAATATTATCAAGGAGAAGCTGACCACAACCCCAGTCTTATGAGGTCCCGATTGGGGGAAACCTTTCCATATCCACACTGATGCCTCCAATACAGCTATGGGAGTTGTTCTTGGGTAGAAAGATGAAGAGGATCACATGTATGCCATTTACTTTATCAACAAGAATCTGACTCCTATGGAAAGGAACTATACCACTACGGAAAAGGAGTTTTTAGCTGTTGTGTATTCTTTGAATAAATTCTGACATTACATCACTGGGTATAAAATATTTGTTTATACTGACCACTCTGCCATCCGATATTTGATGAATAAACCAGTCGTCGGTGGTCAGATAATTAGATGGTTACTCTTGTTACAGGAATTCAATCTGACCATTATTGATAAGTCGGGGAAATCTAATGTTGTTGCTGATTTTCTTTTGAGATTGAATGTTTCAGGTGATGAGGAGGCAGTCTAGGATCAATTTCCAGATGAACATTTGTTTGCTATATCAACTCAGACTCCATGGTTCGCAGATCTTGCAAATTATTTAACCACAGGGAAGTTTCTTGCCTATTTTACTCATAAAGAGAGATGAAGGTTGGTTAAAAATAGTGCAACATATAAATGGTGTAATGGACTATTGTTCAAATGTTGTCCTGATATGGTTCTTCATAGGTGTATTTGGGAAGATGAAGTATACGACATATTGCGAGCTTGTCATGATGAGCCAGGAGGAGGACATTACTCAGTAAAAAGGAAAATTCACAAAATCCTTGGTGTTGGGTACTATTGGCCTTCCCTCCACAAGACTATCAAGAAGTATGTGTGGTAGTGTGATGCATGTCAAAGAATGGGGAAGCCTACACTCTCAATGGAAATGCCTCTTAATCCTCAGCTGGTCTTAGGACCATTTGAGAAATGGGGAATTGATTTCGTTGGACCTTTTGATCCTCCATATTTTGGAAAAGAATACCTCTTGGTATGCATGGACTACGTTATGAAATGGGCTAAGGTTCAAGAATTGGCATCTGCCAATGAGGATAAAGTTGTTGATTTCCTGTACAATCAGATATTGCTATGATTTTGGGGCCCCAGGGCCATTGTATCTGATCAAGGTCCTCAATTTGTGTCAAAAATGATCAAATATTTTCTCGACATTTACCAAATCAAGCACCAGAAATCATCACCATATCACCCCCAATCCAATGGGTAGGTGGAAGTCACCAACAGAGAACTTGAGAACATTCTAACTAAAGTGGTTAGTGCTGACAGGAAAAATTGGGTACCAAAACTTCCCGAGGCAGTTTGGGCCTATAACACGACCTGGAAAACCACTACTGTTTTTCTCCCTATGAGTTGGTATATGGGAAGAAGCCACTGTTACCTGTTGAGTTCAAGTTACACACCTTGGAGAACAACACTAGAATTCGACATCAATTTGGATGAAGTACAATGCAAACGAGTGATGCAGCTGAATGAATTGGATGAAATGCAGATGGAAGTACAACAACAATGGAAAAAAATTCTCCAACATCAGAGGAAGACCTGGCATGATGCTCATATCAAATCCAGGATGTTTCACGAAGGGGAATGGGTCTTACTCTTTTATTCTAAATATCAATAGTTTAAAGGTAAGCTATGTACATACTGGTTGGGTCCATATTAGATCAAAAAAGTGTTTGATAACGGTTATATTTGAGTGATACCAATCGATGGTGAAAAAAGGACTCTTCTTGTAAATGGCCACAGGCTCAGGATTTACCAACAACCTCTTGACAAGGGAACTTTCACCAGTGACATCATGTTGAGTGAGGAAATGCATGCTGAGGCGGCTCTTCACCCTCCAGCCAGGAGTAATTGTTATCTTTCAATTTCAATAAAGGAGGATGGTCATGACCTTGATCTTCTTCCCTTAGTTAGCCATTTTTGTTTCTTTTAATAAATGTTGAGATCTTCATTGTTTCACGGCCACTAATCACATTTTTTCATGGACTGTGGGACGTGGGAATCTACAGATATCAAACGCTGAACTAGCATGGGTAAGTGCATTTTAATTCACTATGGATATTTCCTTATGAAGCAACTCCCCATGCATAAACTTATCATAATTGCATCCATACACAATGATCGATGTATTTATTATGGATATCCTTCCAAATCTGACGCTACAACATGACGACATGAGGGTGTAATGAGTCATGATTTCTCCACACACCACATGTGTCATCCTCCATGAAAGGGACAGGTGGCATTTCCATTTCAAGTGATGGGATGTGTGCCATCCCACATATCAAAATTACTCATGGATACCTAGTCTTGTCAACCTTTTTGCACCACCAAATTTTCTCTGCTTTTATGCGATTTGAGGATCCAGGTGCATTTCAAATTTATAGTTCCTAACTACTTCCTGTCGTTGCTTTGATAATTTTGAACACAACTTTCTACCTACCATCACACCATGAATTCGAGCATGCCCTTGTTCTTGTTTCTCTACTATTTGGATTCATTCGCCTTCATCATGGGACAAAAGAAAAAGTTTGAGCCTAATTTTCTGGACCCATTGCTCAGAAACACTGCACTTTCATAGGTTTTTTATGATTCCAGTTGGCTTTACTTCATTTGGAAATTCAAAGGTTTTGATGAAGGAATTATGGATGAATTCCTAGAGAATTTTGAAGCTACTTGCTCACACATTGGAGGCAAGCGAGTGGAGATTACCAGTCAGGTAGTTTCTGAACTATCCAGTTTACCATATTTTGGTCTGAAAGTCATGACAAATGCTCCCCTCAAAGACTTGATTGCTCTATTTCATGAGGAGGGTGAGGCATTTCCCGAGGTAATCCTTACCTCCCAGGGTGTTCAAAAAGGCATTAAGCGGGACAGTCTGGTCGACATTTGGAGGGAGATGGCCAAATGGGTTAACCGATACTTTATATGTGATGGCCAACCATCTGTGCTGGGTGGTGATTCCCTCAAAATTCTCATTCATTTGAAGAAAGGATGCATCAACCCTGCACTCAGGGTGAATTTACCAGAATACTTGGTGGATGCAGATATTAAAGTTGGTCAAAAATACAAGATTGGTGGAGGAAAGGCAGTGCTCAAGCACCAAGGACTCATTCATTTACTATGTTCGCATCAAGTGTTTTTTAAGCCCAACGATGACTTGAAATGATGAGTGTGGGGAAGGATCCAAGCCGAAGAGGCTTAAACTAGGACCATCTTCCACACCATGGGCCGTTATCACATCAGTAATTCGTCATGCACAAAAGAAGGATGAACCTGGTGCTCAATTGAACATGGAAAAATATGGTGATCAAGTGTCATGTTTAACACCATCCAGTTCTAAAGGTAGAAATACTTTGAATCCCTCTTCTTCTATTTTTCTATGGCCATGATGGTCCTGTGCATTGCCCAAACTTGGAAGTTCCTGGTCTGAGGGTTTTGTTGGTGCCTCTGCCCCTGAGTGGGAAGTAAGGAATGAGGAAGGAAACCTGACTGTCCCCACTGATAAATCACCAGACACTATATTCCCTCCAGCTATTCCGACCCCACAGGGCTCGGCTATGCCCTCATCTTCATAAATCCATTCCACAGCTCTGGAAATGACTTCGGTATCTGAAGCACAAGATCTAGCTCCAGAATCAATTGCAATGGGAATTGGTCGCCTTGGGTTATGTCAAGCTACCATCCTCATGGTTATCTAGAGGATATTGCACTCCTTAAATCCCATTTAAAAGGTATGGAAGAAACAAACCTTTCTTTACAAACTAAATTTACTCAACACACAGTAGACAAGGTTAGAGAAATTACATAGCTCTACAAGTAGAGGTTAGTAGCCTAAAGCAGTAGAGAGATAAAGGTCTTAGTATTTTGAATGATTTCCACCAAATGTCTCTTTAGAATTCAGAATTAAAAAAGGAAAATAAGAAATTAAAGGGGGAAATGGAAATCATCCAAGGTGAAAAACAAAAATTGTAGTCTCTTTTGGACTCTGTCTGTCCTTTGGCTTGTAAGCTCCTGTCTTATAGGAGACCATCTTCAATTTACAACATGTTTGTTCAGGAACAATTTTACTCTTGGTAGTTGATGCAGTTGTGTTGTCAAGTTCCTTACGAAGCCTCGAATGGTAATGTTTTCATGTCCATTTACAAATCCATCACCCCCAAAATTCAAACCATGCTCTGTGAGTTCTACCTCCATAATATGTTAGTCACCAATGTCCCTGATTTCTTCATTAACTTGTTTGTGGGGGATTTTCAGTTAAAATCCTTTCAGTATTTGCTTCAAAATCAAATCATGTGGGGTGAACAAATGGATACCTTTAATCACACAGCTCAAACAATAGGATTCTATATTCGGCCTACACATCACAATGATGTGGCTATGCGGAAAAACTTTAGATCTCTTTACTACCAAGCCGGTATTGGAGAGAATACCTCGAAGATATTACTAAAGTGTGTGGGGGACTTTGAAACCTATAGTCAGTAGTACTTTGGGGCAGCAAGGTAGGCATGTGATAGGAGATGGGACACTTTGAGCTTACCATTGAAGAGAAGGGAGGTTATCTCACCTCAGAATTTAAGTTGGAGTATGCGACGAGGTGATGCCCTTATCACAATCACTAGGAAGTTATCAGAAAAAAACTAGCAAATAGTACAGTGATGAATGGGTAGGACTTTAGGTGTGACCACCTCTCCTCTTGAGTCCTACTACCACCTGGAAAAACAATGTTGCCTAGTCAAATGAGGGTTTTACAGCTTGGGTCAAAGTAACTTCCAACACTCAGGGGTGTAAAGGCACCAGAAAATAGTATGATGATCAGTTTGAAGAGTATGACATGGCCCAACAACTTGGTCACAGGGTAGGGCGTAGATAATTTGCATTGGGACATGCAACAGGTAAAGTACGGGGGAAATGATGAGTGCATTATTTGGCTCATTTATGTCATTCCTATGGTTAATAAATTGTCATTTAGATATGATTTACTAGTGCATGGGGATGCTTTGTATAGTTATATCTTAGCGAGTTTGATGCATTTTCCTTGCCTTTGTTCATGCAACCTGATTACCGTATAACCTCCTACTAACTGTCTTCATGAGGGAAATGTGATGATGTGTGCAGGGAAATGATGAATGTTTATTGCCGATGTAATTAAGAGGTCCGAGTTTGGAGCTGGAATGCGGGAGCAAGAGACTTTTTCCACCCATCAACCTATAAGTATGGGACTTGTTTCTAACAGTCCCATAGGAATTTATGAGTCATGGTTAATGTTGATTAGTGGGAGATGTTAGTGCCACCTATTATGGTGAATTTTGTAACTATTTGTGTCTATATAAAGACACCTTCTTAAGAACATGATAGTAGCTGTTATTTTTATATACTCTATAATACATAGCCTGTGGTATTGAGAACTCCCCTTTTTCATGTATTGGATATGTTATGGAATGTGTTTGAATTAATATAAGTAAGTGTCATTTTGAGGATCTAAAGCTGTAGATATTTCCTCTGTCCCAAGGGAGAGCAAGGGCCCACTCGACCAAGGAGACAAGAGGTTGTTTACACTTACATGCACATCTAGTTTTCTGATAAGTTTCACTACAATCTTTATTTCAGTATATTTCATGCAATCTCAGTTTGAATGTATTTTCTTTTCCTATTGGAATTTCTATTCAGAATGTGTGTTTCCTTTTATACAAAGTTTAACTTAGCGTATGCTTTTACTTCTACTGATTCTTAGTTATGAGTGTGCAATTTCAATTCCGTTCTTTCAGATTCTGTGTGTGTGCATTTCCATTTAATTTAGAAGTCCATCTTTTAAACTTCATTTCATCGCAACAACTAAATTCCATAGATTTATATTAAGATTTTGTAGATTAGTAACCAACTAAGGAAAATCTCACAACAACCCCCCAATAGGAGACCCAACAAGAAAACTGGTTACATAAAGCTCCATTACATACAGCCTAGGACACAACCCCATTTTATAATGACACTAACAGAAGATTCAGTTAGTTAAATGATTGGTGCCTTCCTCTTCATAGGCACAAAGATTAGATAACTCAGATGTGGAGATCATAACTGAGGTCTCACTGGGTGGTTGAAAAGAGTAATTTTTCCTTCCTGTGTCTTGGTGTTTATTTGTATGTTAATTTTTGTGGTTTGACTGTCAACGGTTAAGTACAATTTTTTGTATTTGGACTTATATGGCTGTTAAGTGCAAATATTGTAAATAGGAAATAACAATAGTTATGGGTGATATTTAGCTGTATACAACTTTTCCCCATTAATTTTGAATGTATGAAGCACAATAATGTGCTATCATACTTGTTGAGAGTCCATTGATGAACGATATTATCATGGAGTAGTACCTCGTGTATTTGTTTGTAGGTTAGGGCCTTCTTGCTAGGCATCAATAGAAAATAAAATAAAAATAAAATTACCATATAATGATCAAATAGACATCAAATTTACAATTAACTATTTTCAGCATGTCACATTACTCCAGTCTCACGCTCTTATTTATCATTGTAAATTATGCCAATTAACAATAACCTATTTAATAAATATGAAGATTGAAATAAAGAGTATTGGAGATTCTATAAATGATTATATATTTGGTTTACGCTGTTTATACACATTTCTAATATCACTATGATAACCCTCTTATATCATTATGACAACCCTCTTATATAGATTCCAACACATCTTCTTTTCCATTTAAATTACATAACTTATTATAGATTTTCACTTATTTTCATCTTTAAAATTTCAATGAGCAATTTATTTAAGTAATTTTTAATACATTTCAAATTTTGTATATAGTATTAATCACTTCAGTATGGTTTCAATAGACACTTAAATTTGGTTTTTAATATTTAGGTTATATCAATTTTGACATATTTTCTTTTCTATAATTATGTGCCATTTATGTCAATCGTAGTTATTTTTATATTTTTATGGTGTTAAGGCTTTCATTTGGGTGGCATTACTTTCTTAGATAAGAATAATACATGAAAATAAACTTGGAAATGGAAAGGTGGGAATTAAATACTTGTATGTCCCATCATCTCCATCTCGCTTACATTTTCATGTGAGTGTAATTTACGTTTAAAGGGGTAAAAATAAAAAATTGGGAAATCTAACAGGTTCCAGGTTCGAGGTAGTGTGACAACTGCCATAAAATGCGATTTGCTATTTTCTTATTTTTTAGCGTTAAGGTTATCAACTAGACAAAATTTAATTTATTAGACAAGACAACGACATGAATGGAAATTTGTAAATAAAAAAGTGAAATAAATACTTTCATGTCCCACACCTATTCCATGATCCAAAGTGTCTATACCCAAAAAATATACGTTATATGTGCTCCATTTTATCATCTATATTTCACTTGCATTATTCACAAGTGCAATATGTATCCAAAGGTGCCAAAATAAAAAAAGGGGACAATCAAATAGGTTCAAGGTTTGGAACTCAACCACAATGGTTTCTTTTTATAGCACTTTATAGGACCCATTTTTAGTTTTAAGCTCGAGTAATTGTACATAAACATGGGGTGCATGAATAATCATCGATAATTGAGCCCCTCCAATAGTTGGTCATATGAGCGACAATTAGATTTTATCTAACAATAAATTTATTTACTTATTTTTTTTACGGAGTCAAGGTCATCGATAGGATGCCATTTAATTCACCAGTTCCAGGGATAATCTTAATCAATGTTGAATTTGAGGGTTACCTTCTTGATGTAATCTATTATTTTTATTTATCATTTTATAACTAATGCACTTTTGATTGATCGGAAAACCAAGGGCCATTGTATTGTTGCACTATAATAAGGTCTCACTACAATGAGAACTAGCAAGGTGACACTATCCACCTTAAAGGTCGTATGGGCTTACCTATTAGTCAGTTGAACAAAAATAACTACATTGGAGGTTGAATGTGAGCATGGAGAAGTGCATTGGCATGAGTTCGCAGAGGCATGTTGAAACTTTCAACTCCCAAGATCACATGTCAAAGCTAATTCAGGCCATTAATTATCCATCGACATTATGTGAGGCCATCCATCCATGTTGGTGTTGCTTGGCCAATAAGAAAAGAGACGATTTAAGCAGTTAAAATAATTAAAGACCTTTTTTGGGGTTTTATTTTCATCAAAATTACATCAATCGCCATGAAAATGATGTATCGACCACTCTTTGTCTCATATTTACCATCAAATTTGTTCCTACCAATTAAAAACATTATGTAGTTGATGCTAACTTAGAATGGTGTAGAGCAAGGTGGGTGTGATTAATATACAATTTGAGTGTTAACACACCTTCAATGTAAATATATTATCCATACTCTAGATCCATGATATTTTCACCCGCATAAAAATATTGGTATTTACTTGGATAATGTTAGCTACTATAGGTGTCTTCCAATGAACTTAGCAGATAGTTTTCAAATTGGACAATCTCCATTACATCGATCTAGACATGTTTCATGCATCATTAATGGTAGGAAATTGACCAAGAGTTTCCTATATATACAAATGATTCTATACGTCATTCAAGACATCTTACCTCCCAAATTGTCTTAGAGAAATCTCCAATACATTAGAGGTCATTACCTAAACGCTTTTACATGGATATATGCACAAAGATGATAGAAAATTTAGCTATCACTTTTTTTATTCTAAAAAAAGAGTGTACACCCTTGTTAAAAGGGCATGCACATTGAGGCATATGACGTGTTAAAGAATGAAATATAGAATTCCTTGGAACTTGAGTCTTATTGTCCCTTTAAATTCTAGTCATATACTTGATATGTCTCTTAAGTATATTGGATTAAATATTTGTTCATAAAACTCCTTAAAAATGTCCTTTCAAAAAGTCATGTGTTGAGTGGCTCCAATATCTAGGACCCAAATATGAAACCATGAGTCATTATTTGCTTCATCAAAAATGGAAAACACATATTCACTTGTGAATAAAGTGGAGTCTCATTCTTTGGCGGGATTCTTTTCTTCTTTTAATTTGCGATAAGATTTAATATTCTCCCATAAAGTCTCACGGCTCCCTTTTCTACCACACCATTTATAGAACACATGATATTTATTATTATACTTTTCCCTCTGCGATCTTTATTTTTTCCTCCTTTAGTATTATTAATCCCTTTGTCCTTATCAACATTCATCGAAGATGATGGCTTGGAAGAAGAAACCTTGAAATAATTACCTTTTTGATTGGCATAGGAAATGTTTTCTCCTATGGAGTCATTTTTTCATCTATAAGACTTTTCCCTTATAGTCATATTTTCAACCAAATGATCAAATAATAGGTATTCCACCCACCTTATATGCATGTGGTTAAAATTTTCTTGGCTATTAATGAACTGTAATGCTTGATGATATGCACATACAACACAAACTCTTTAGGAAAGAAGTAATGTCTTCACTTATTCAATGTCTACATTATTGCATAGATTTATTTATTCTACACACATAATTACTCTTTATATCATTCATATTTTTATTAAATAACACAATAGTCCTTCCTTCTTGAGTCAACACTACACCATTGGCTATACCACTAGCGTCAAAATCAACATGAAATACCTTTGAAACATCTACCAATGCGAACATTGATTGTTCTATTATTCTCTTTTCTATTCTACAAAACTTTTCTTTTCCCCTATGTTCCAAACAAACTTATTCCTATCTCCCCTTATGACATCTGTAACCAGTGTGCATACACAACTACAATTCCTAATAAACTTATGATAAAAATCTTGCAAACCGATGGAAATAGGGCCTATATATCTATATGGCAAACGTACCTTAGAAGCACTCCTTGGTGATAGCTACTCCACAATTGCACGTTCTTTTTTAGGGTCCATCTTCAATCCTTCTCTAGAATCACAAATCCTAGATTATAGCCTTTAATTAATTCCTTGCCTTTAAAGACTTCAAGTAGGCTGAGTATGTAGGAAGAAGGGATAATGGATTTTATGAATGTTTTCATGTATATATAAAATTTCACCCCAATGGCTTAAACATCATGCTTGATAGGTCGAATTTATGAGGTCAAGCTCATCTCATCACCATTTTTCAAATCAATATTGAACATCAATTGCAAATGTACAAAATCCAAATCTGAATGGGAATCGTACAAGTAATTAAACTTATAAAATGATTCCTATGTAGTATCAAACCCATGAATGAGATGAAAGAATTATGCATCAACTGAGGTCATTATTAAGGTCAACACTTTCAAATTATTATATTTCCAAATATTGGCTTCCTTTGCATCTATAAGTGATGTTGTATCTTTTCTCCCATCACAAATGTCAAACCATAGACCATTGAAAATAAGAGTGATCTCCATATGGCAAGACCTCTCTAACTAGGTATTTTTTCCAATCAGAGTTGTGCCAACAATTATTTTTATTAACTTAATTTTGTACCATAGAAATGGAGGGATTCCTTATCACTCTAATAGGTTCCATTTTTGATATATTACCAAACAATATACCACACCTCTCGATATTCCCTCCCTTCCTATATGCCTGCCAACATATGGAAGAAGCTCATCCTTTCAATATACATGTCAATACATGAAAGGGGCATTAAGGTACGTGAGAGAAAAATTATACATTGTACCTAAGTAATATATGAAAATGATTCACTCTATAAATGGTACCCTATTAACAAGAAGTCATTGTGCGTAGGTATATAAACCTTATATACCGGGAGTATTCTTACTTTTTATATTTAAGTCTAGCAATAGTCATGAACAAGTAATGGAGGAAATGGAAAAATGAAAATTTCTTTATTTATCCCTAATCATTTATAGCTACGATAACATAAATTTATTTTTTGCATCTCTATCAGGGGATGGATGAAATCATTTAACACAATGAATTTAATTGTAAGTACAAACTAGAGGCACTGCTAATACACTTCTAATTTTAGCTTGCAATTGTTTTTGTATTTCAGAATTTTCCTTGATTTTGAAAAGATTTACACAATAAAAATTTGCATTGTTTAATGATTTTAATAAATCAATAATTTATTATTTTTCTTTATTATGGTAAAATCCTCGAAAAAGGAATATAATCTTTGTAAAGTAAAATATTTGAAAATACGAAAGGAGGCTCTCCACTCAGGGTCCCTCAGTGCCCTTATTAATCAGGGTCACATAAAGTTTGTCCTTAAAGCAGGAGACCCAAAGCTCATCTACAATTGGCGGCTGATTACCTTGCTCAATGTCTCCTACAAGATCATAGCTAAGGCTTTAGGTCTTCGGCTTCGACCCATCTTGCCTATTATCGTCAGTCCAGAGCATACTAGTTTCATATAGAGAAGGTACATTCTAGATAAAATTTTGGCTGTCTGGGAAGGTATGGAGTGGGCAAGAACCTCTAAACAGATAACCATGTTTGTCAAAATTGAATTTTAAAAAGCTTATGACAGGATTGAATGGCATTTCATTCTGGAAATGCTTGAAGCGTTGGGCTTCAGTTCGGTTTTCATTGCCTCTGTCAAAATGCTTTTTGCAGATGCCACTGCCTCTTTATCTATTAATGGTCATACTTCCAAGCAGTTTGGGATTTTCCACTCTATTAGGCAAGGTTGTCCTTTAGCAGCTGCTCTTTATGTGCTAGCCGTTGAAGGTTTTGGGTTTCTCCTTGCCCATGCTCAGGATCAAGGGCTTGTGAGAGGAATTCAACTCCCTTCCTTGACTCCCTTTCAACTTGTCAATGGAAATTTTGTAGACGACTCCTTCCTCACAATCCTGGAGGAAGAAGCAAATATCAACAATGTCATGTAATGTTTGAACACATATTGTTTAGCTTTAGGTTCCAATATCCAATGGAGAAAGACCCAATGCTTCAGGAAATCTTTTCTCCCCAAGTCTGGTTGGCTTAATCGTTATGACTAGAAATACATCCAACATGGAGAAATCATTAAATTTTTGGGTATCGCCTTTGCTTTTGATGCTGCTTCTAGTCAACTTTGGCAGTATGTTATTGACAGGGTCTCCCGCAAGTTAGAGTACTAGATTACTAATCCCCTTTCGCTGGCAGGAAAATTTCATATTTGCTCCAAGATATTGGCTGCCATGCATGTTTATTATTCTTCATGTTGGGTGCCGGCCAAATCCTCTTACAAGAAATTGGAAAAACTTCTCAGAGATTTCCTTTAGGCTAGCTTGGAGCTTGGCAAAGGCTTTCATAGAGTTGCATGGGAATATTGTTTCCTCCCTAGGGATTCTGGCAGTCTTGGTCTAACTGACATTGGCCACTAGGGGATTGCATTGGCAGCTAAGTGGATCATTCGGGCCTTCACTGGCAATGGAGCTTGGAAAGTGTGGATTCACAACTATATTTGTCAAGGCTCCCCTAAAGGACACAAAACTTGGCAAGGGATGTATTTTCACAGTCTGCTCTTTCTCAAAGCCCCGATTAAGATTGTGGGAACCTTTGTTGTCAAAAGCATATGGAAAGCTTGGGAATTTCTAAAACCCTTTTTAATAAGCAATTTAAATACTTAAATTGCGTTAATTATTGTCTTTCTCGTAAATCGACGACATATCGTCAAAAGCACTCATTTTCCCTCATATCATCATTAATTAATTACACTAAGCTAATTAATTAAGTTGCCTATCTAAAAAATACCCTAATTAATGACCTTCCATTAATAAATCACCCCTTCTACCTAGACTAATTAATTATTATTAATTAATTATCTTTCCCTTCCATTTAACCAATAAATCAATATTTAATTGATTTAATCCCCTTCTAATAGCCTAAATCATACTAATATTCCTCTAATTATCTTCTATAAGCTTACATCTACCTATTATTTAATCACCTTTGATTAATTAAAACACCCCCAACTCCCATGACTTGCTAAGCATAAATTAAACCCTTCTAAAGTAAGGTTACCTTTAATAAAGCAACCTTATCCATTCCTAATCATGTTTTACCTTTATCCCACATTCAAAGGGATGAAGTGTTTCCTTTATCCATTGGGCTATATAAGGAGCCCTCCTTCTACCTTTATACCTACACCTAAACTTCTTAAGAGAGAAAATGCAAAGCATATAGCAAAGAGACTAAGAGCTTGCCTTTTGTTTTCTTGAGAGGTCACCATTGTTAAGAGCTAAGCTTCCTATTCTTGCATTCTTTAAGGATCAAACAAAGCAATTTTTGATTTCCATTGGAGCTAAATAGGTCCATTCATTCTTGTTGGTAATCTAGGAGAGTAGAGATGTTAAAATAGCATGCATAGTTTTGATCTCATGTTTTCAAAGTTATAATGTTAGTTTAGATCTTGCTTAGTTCTCTATCTTGATGGTGTTTATGCTTTGTTTTAGCTAAATTGTAGAACTATTTTAGGTGGTAGTTCTTGCTTCATTTGATTTAGCATTAAGAAAAGTATACATGCACACATTTGGCACACCCGGTGGGACTTACTCCATTGTCCTTTGCACTTAATTTCAAGTTTTTGTAGTTAAGTTTCATTTTTGGTTACTAACCCTCTTTTACACATGTTGATCTAACTTGTTTTTCTTAACTTGTTTTGTTGAGTTTGCATGTGTTGAGTCTTCCTTGTAGGTATAAAGGAGGTGAAGTGCTGTCAAAATTGGAATTGATGGGAAAATTTCAAGATTTCTCCATGTTTTCATTTTTAGAGCTTACTTTTTCAACATTCTACATGCTAGTTTTGTCAATTTCTTGAAAATTTTAAATTCTTGAGCATGTAGGTTAGTGTTTGATAGTGCTGAGTCTTCTATTTACATATTAATGTGGTGGGTTGCTGTCAAAATTTAATCTTGGTGAGAAAATTTCAAGATTTCATCATGTTTTCATTTTTAGAGCTTACTTTTTCATCATTCTACATGCTAGTTTTGTCAATTTCTTGAAAATTTTAAATTCTTGAGCATGTATGTTAATGTTTGATAGCGTTGAGTCTTCTATTCATATATTGATGTGATGGGTTGTTGTCAAAATTGAATCTTGGTTGGAAAAAATTTTCCCATTTTGCAGATTAAGGGACGTTTTTTTTTTTACATTTTTTGAGTGCATGTCAAGTGCATACCCGTGAGCATAAGAGCATATGCGTAACCCATCTTCCGAAGGCCATAACTTTTTCTCCCGAACTCGAAATGACTCCATTTTTTTTGCGTTGGAAAGGTATTGAAGTTAAATATGCAATGAAAACATAAATTTGGGATTTATACTTACAAAAATTACAGGTTTTTTCTGTTAGTTTAAAACTGGTCATTTTCTAACATGTCTAATGTTTTGATGAATGTTGTATTTCCATGCTTCCTCGATTTAGACCAAAGCATGTGTATGCTATTCTCTTGCACCTTTTGGTGATCTTGAGAATCAAAAACAACTTTGATCTATATCTTTTTAACATTGGGATTAAACTTGGAAATTTGATTATTCATTTTGCTTAAGGGAATGAACCTTTTACAAAGCATTTTTCAATGGTCATTTGATTTGAAGTTTTCCATTTCTATATAGTTGGGATAAAGTTTGTGTATGCTCTTCTCTTGCACCTTAGGGTGATCTTGAGAATCAAAATGCAACTTTAGTCTTCATTTTATAACATTTGGTAAATTGGAAACTTCATCTTTCACTTTTGGTTTAAGGGAATGAACCTTTTACAAAGTATTTTTCAATGGTCCTTTGATTTGAAGTTTTCCATTTCTATATAGTTGGGATAAAGTTTGTGTATGCTCTTCTCTTGCACCTTAGGGTGATCTTGAGAATCAAAAACAACTTTAGTCTTCATTTTATAACATTTGGTAAATTGGAAACTTCATCTTTCACTTTTGGTTTAGGGGAATGAACATTTATCAAGAATTTTGTATGGTTCATTGATTGAAAATATTTTCTTTACTTTTTAGTTGGATTATTTGTTGTGTATGCTCTTCTCTTCTCATCCTTGGATGATCTTGAGAATCAAAAGCAACTCTTAATCCTCTTTTAAATAATGTGATTTTCTTGGAGAACTACTAACGCTTGAGTGCAGGACCTAAAAACGCTTGTCAAAGAAAGGAGGAATCAAAACGAAATCAAAAACTACTAATACAGTTGTTATACAGGTTGCCAAAAGGTGTTCAAGCAAACCACACCTAATTAAACAAGATAAAAAGAACAACATATTCAAAACATTATATTGCAGGTTTCGGAAAAGGGTACGTCCCTCTCCGCTCAACTGGAACATAACCCCTTTGGCATAACGCCTTAAGCTACAACAATGGGGGTGGTTCCAGGAACCCCAAAGTAGTCCACGCAAGAGGGAACCTTGTGGACGAAACGGGAAGTGCTCCACACTACCTACTTGACTAGTGATTCCTTTGTGAGATAGCGTTATAGGTTGTCCATTGTGGCGACCCCAGTGATAGTACACATAGACGCACTAGTTGCCTACTATTCTTGAAGGGGGTAAAGTAAAGCCGAGATACTCCCAAACTAGTCAGTGTGACTTTTTGGGTAAATCGTGCTCGCTCGTGGAAACTTTGTAACACCTAGGGCGAGAGAACCACCTAGGAGAATATACTTTGGCTAGGAGCCCACTTTGACCATTCTAAAACAGTGTTGAGTTGTGAACCACATTTTCATTGAGAAACATGTGTGGCATATTACTTTCACCTAGTTTTTACTTGCCTTAGGGCGAGGTGAAACTCTGCCGAAGTGAAGCTAGCATTTTTTGTCATTCTTTTGATTTGTTTCCTTCACATTCTTTTGACACTTTGTTGATCAGAAGGAGAGTGACTACCTTTGTGTTACCAATCGATTGTCTCTGCCACTTTTTTGTCTGTTTACACCCATCCATGTTTGCGGCTGGGTAAGTTAAACGTCTAAAGTGTGCGGAGGCATATTTATATCATTGGTAGCCTTTGTGATCTTGATACCCACGTCAAGATCATCATCATAGTTCAGATTAATTCATCATTTGATCTCCCTTTGACGTGTTACCTTGTGTGCATTGTCTCGACACAATTAAGATACTTATGTCATGTTTTTCATAAATGTGATCTAAGTATCTGCATTGTGGCATTACGCTGCACACATTTTAACACATCCTCAGTATACCTTGACTTGGTTTGGCTTCAAACATTGTCCAAAATCTTGAAGAGTGTCGCTTACTTTGTTTGCGTCGTTTCGATACCACTTTGACACTAATATCTTGCTTCTTCGTAAAGCTTGATTAACGTGTCCAATTGGTGTGGTTACATGGCTTACATTTGTAATCCTCACCCTTTAACATTTAGGCCTTGTTGGTTGTTAAACTTGTCATGGTATCCTTTGATTGGGAGTCACATCTACCCTTTGTTAATATTTACGCCTTGTTCATTTTGAGCTTGACGTAAATATTGCCATTGTGTTGATCATTTTTGCATCAGACTATCACTTTGCACATGCATTTTACATAGGGAGTAGTTCCTTGTTGATTGGCTTTGTGTTTCACACTTTCATGATTGTTCTTTATGATTATTCATTTAGAAAACTTGTTTTCTAGGACAATCCCTTTTGATCTCATCGAGATTGCATCATCACGATGTTTATTTTCCTTAGCCCCCCTTCAGAAAATCACACACGCATCTCCGTACATAATGAATGTCTAGTTGGCTGCCATTGTGCTGCCCAAATCGGCATGGAGCCTTCTTCACTTTGAAGAAGTTTGATCACACTATCTAGGTCTAGACATTTGTGCTTAAATGACACAAGAGATGACTGATTATCATGCGGTTCCTCATACTTACGACAATAAGGAATCCAACTTTCGGCAATTCACATCAAAGGATTCCCATCATGAACAAACCTCGATTGGTTCTTCGTGCTAGAGAACCCATACAGGTAACTCGTTCCCCACCTTCATCTCATAGTCGGTGGTATGATTTGGACACTTCTGATCCAAATTATTATTCGAGTTCCCCCCACTCTTCTTCTAATTCTAATCCAAACATTTCCTCTTCTTCTGAGGATTCCAATCCAAATATTTCCTCTGACTCTTCTGAGGATTCAGATCCAAACTACTATTTGGATTCATCTAATTCGACTCCTAAGTCATCTAATGTGACTCTTCTAAGTCATGGTCCTCCCTTTCTTTGCAGGATCTCTTCATCATACATTTAATATGACTCCTATGTTGCGGTCCTCCCTTTCTATGCAGGACCCCTTTTATCAGTCACCTCAATGATGTCTTCTTCCTTTGAAGATACACGCGACTCCAAATCCCTCCAATCAGAAGTATAATACAATTCTTGAATCGCGGTCCTCTCTTTCTTTGCAGGACCCTTGTTATCATTCATCTAATGCGATGCTTGAATCACAGTCCTCCCCTTCTTTGCAGGACCTTCTTCATCAATCACCCCCATGAATCTTCCTTCTTTGAAGATTCGTGTGACTCAAAGTCCTTCGAGACAAACATCTGAATCGACCCATGCGTCACAATCTACAGACTTTGGACTTAATCCTACTATTTTACATACGACATACCATTGTATAGGTAGGTCCACACCACCTTCTTCTACTCCTGAGCCATCTAGCTACACATATTCTTCATCCCCCACATCATCTTCTTCTATCAATAATCATCAAACATATTCTAAGTCTTCCACACCAAGTGAACCTATTTCTTCCAATCAACCCCTAGGGATCGATCAACAACTCATACCGATTGACCTCTTTCAGAATGAAGAAAAAATCAGGGCATTTATAGGGGCACATGAAGATATTCCTCTAGCAGATTACGAGGAAGGTTTCTCTTTAGACTTCGATGCGTTCATGTATTGTGAGGAAAAGGTTGATTCCTTTTATCAAGAAATGGAGGAAGAGCCTCAGATCATGCAACTTGATCCTCCTCTTATTCTTCCATCTTCACATTCTTCATTATGTGATGAAACTCCTTGGTCTTGCATTGATCCATGGCCTATCTTTTCATCACCCAATAACTCTTTGTCTATCATAATTCCTCAATCACAATCTCTTATGGGGTCAACGCCAAGTAGCCCTTCATCTTCATCTAGGTGTGGGTCACATTCTAGTAGCCCTCCCTCTGCTATTTGTGGGACATTTTCGAGTAGCCCACTATCTTCTATTCTTGGGGCACGTCCAACTAGCCCCTTGTCTTCTAGGTATGGATCACCCCCGGGTAGTCCATCATCTTCTATTCTTGGGCCACATCCTAGTAGCCCATTATCTTACATCTATGGGTCACATCCTAGTAGGGTCACTATCACTAGTAGCCCTTCTTCTTCTATTCTTGGGCCACATCCTAGTAGCCCTTCATCTTCTATCTATGGGTCACGTCCTAGTAGCCTTTCTTCTTCTATTCTTGGGCCACATCCTGGAAGCCCTTCATCATCTTCTATCAGTAGCTCACCTCCTGGTAGCCCCTCCTCTTCAATTCTTGGACCATATCCATTTCATCCATCACATTATTCTTCTACCAAATGATGGTGGCAAGCCCATGGTCATTTCTCGCATTCCTTCATAAATGTCCATGTTCACTTTCTTCTCCTTCTCGGGATCAGACAAGTCATGCGTTAGCTTATAAGAAACCCAAACAGGTTCATTTTCAAGCTCAGTTCAAAACTTGCAAGAGCTCAAAATCACCCAACAACTCGAACAATCTCAAAATTCTAAATCAAGCGCGATTCAAGAATGCACATCAACGTAACCATCAAGTATGGTGCAAAGTGCATAAACCTCTGGATGGGGAATTAAATCTCCCACATATGAAATCCATGTTTCAAGATAAATCACAGTCCTTTATTGAGTGTGAACTCACCACGATCATCGAGATCGGGGAAAACATGACTCTTGATAAACAAACACACTTAGTCTCCATTATCAAGGAAGTCGCAAACATTGTTGTTGGATCCTATCACACAGAGTGACTTTGTTAGTCCCAACCTCTTAAAAACTGTCAAAAATCTAAAAATAAAAAACAATTCAAAAATACAAAAAACATTGAGAAAACACAACAAAAATCAAAGGTATAAAGATCAAACATTGCAATCAGGTATTGTGTACTCATGGATGTTTCTTTCTTCCCTTCCTTACTATTATTTTTCTACAAGTCTCCCTACCATTTTCATCCCTTCAGTGATATTTTGGTTAGCTTATTCACATGCATTTTGTGACATTTATCTCTATGGTATCTGTTTGACCCTGGTCTTTTGTCACCTTGGTAAATTAAAGAACGACTGACCTCTTAGAGATCCTATCACATTCAACATCTAATAAACTTGTTGCGAAGAAATTTTGGACATATTTGTTGACACTAGCCAATGTCATCATCATAAGCATTTCCACCTCCTTCCATCAAGCCATCAGTGGTTCTTAACCCCTTGTCAAACAAGAGAGCTGAAATAAGTTTTCAGAAAACAAAATAATCAAAATCAATCAAACATCAAAATCTAAAAGCTACAAAGCAAAAGCAAATTGATATATAACTCTCTCTTGGGGTATTTCCAATAATCTCTATCGGGGCTATGGATGCCTGACTGGTAGTAGAGAAATGTTGTGATTAGAATTAAATACATCTCCATCGGGGCTATGAATGCCTGGCTGGCAGCAGAGCAATGTACGGCTATCCTTTCACCATCCATTCACAAAATCACCTTTCATAATAAATCATTCCTACACATTGGCTAGGGTGTCATCATCTTGTTGTCTTTTAAATCTTCCCTTCAAGAGGTAATAAATTCCACGTGCACACACTGGATCTCTATGAGTAAACAGGATTAGTATGTTACCAAGTGTCTTTTTTGGACCTTGTTCAGACTCTTACTCTAGTCCATATCTTGTCTCACGATTTGTGCCTTTGGCTAATCAATTCTTCCTCGTGAGGCTTCTAAGCTACATTCATATCATTCACATCATTCTTCTACTTCATTCAGAACATCCATGTGTATAAGATTACTTGTTTTCCATGTTTTCAGACACCTTTGTCCCCTTCCACAAAAATAATCTTCTCCTTCCTTTCTATCACGTGCTCTTAGGCCAACTTACGCTAGGGGCATCCTTGCTTCTTCCCAGCATTTCATTGGTTTATGTTCATCATCATGTTGAACCTATCCATAATGGCCTTGGGTCCCACTTCTACCTGTGAAGAGTTTACCTTTGAATACTCCCACCTTATCATTGGGACATTTTTGCATCTTCACCTTTCTGGTACACACGTGGCCTTATGCCCTTGTACATCCCATCTATCGCTGGGGGCATCCATGCTTTCTCGTCTTCCTGTACATAGTTTCATAAAACTTTTAAAATCAACCAAAACATTCAAATATGTTAGAGAAAAAAATCATAAAAAAATTCAAATATGTTTCAGAAAACTTCTAAAAATTGAAAATCATCCTACAAAACATCACTCTTTGGTTCTCACTTGTTCATGTGTGTGACTTGCGGATCATCTTGATCTACCTCCATCAACAAAAGCTAGGCTGCTTACTTCGTCCGTACTCTGGGGCACAACGAGTTGCCTAGTACTGTTTCATAGTGCACATTACTTTTCCATCAGACCCAAGTGTCCTCCGTTATTCCCCTCGCATGTATCCTTGCTTGGGGCACCATCATCAACCCTTGTCGTTAATTTGCATAGGTCGTAACTGAAGCTCGATAATAAAAACATTATATTATGTTTCTCTATTAGTTTAGCTTGTTTACTTTCTCGTATTGCATTACATTTTGTATGTTGCATGGAGTTAGGCATCTTTCACTTTCTCGTATTGCATTGCATTTTGTATGTTGCATGGAGTTGGTGTTTTCAGCAATGGACAATCGTTCGTAGTATGGCTTTTCATGTCGTTCTACCTTTGTCGTATGCTTATATTTTTCATAAGGACCGATGACGTAGCTCTTATGGCAATATGATGACATCGAAATTGTTCCAATACACAGTGGCTAGAGGCTAAGCTCTTCTCTCCCCTCCTCCATATTCATTCTACATCACTTTCCTCTCACCCCTATTCTTCCATCTTACCAAGGCATCTTGCCTCTTCCCATTCTTCTATCTATCTCTCACCTTTTTCGATCGTCGATCATCTTCTTTCATCACCCCATCGACACTCGAGGGGGCATCTCTCACTTCTACTAATTTTTCTTCTACCTCTTCAAAATTCCACATGTCTACTATCTTTGAAGTGGCATCACTTACGCCACCCCAAAGAGGGGCAAATGTAGACACCCATAATTACGCCCAAGCAATTTAAATACTTAAATTGCGTTAATTATCCCCTTTCTCACAAATCAACGACATATCATCAAAAGCACTCATTTTCCCTCATATCATCATTAATTAATTACACTAAGCTAATTAATTAAGTTGCCTATCCAACAAATACCCTAATTAACGACCTTCCGTTAATAAATCACCCCTTCTACCTAGACTAATTAATTATTATTAATTAATTAGCTTTCCCTTCCATTTAACCAATAAATCAATATTTAATTGATTTAATCCCCTTCTAATAGCCTAAATCGTACTAATATTCCTCTAATTATCTTTTATAAGCTTACATCTACCTATTAGTTAATCACCTTTGATTAATTAAAACACCCCCCAACTCCCATGACTTGCTAAGCATAAATTAAACCCTTCTAAAGTAAGGTTACCTTTAATAAAGCAACCTTATCCATTCCTAATCATGTTTTACCTTTATCCCACATGCAAAGGGATGAAGTGTTTCCTTTATCCATTGGGCTATATAAGGAGCCCTCCTTCTACCTTTATACCTACACCTAAACTTCTTAAGAGAGCAAATGCAAAGCATATAGCAAAGAGACTAAGAGCTTGCCTTTTGTTTTCTTGAGAGGTCACCATTGTTAAGAGCTAAAGCTTCCTATTCTTGCATTCTTTAAGGATCAAACAAAGCAATTTTTGATTTCCATTGGAGCTAAATAGGTCCATTCATTCTTGTTGGTAATCTAGGAGAGTAGAGATGTTAAAATAGCATGCATAGTTTTGATCTCATGTTTTCAAAGTTATAATGTTAGTTTAGATCTTGCTTAGTTCTCTATCTTGATGGTTTTTATGCTTTGTTTTAGCTAAATTGTAGAACTATTTTAGGTGGTAGTTCTTACTTCATTTGATCTAGCATTAAGCAAAGTATACATGCACATAATGACCACAACATTTGGTGGTCTCCTCTCATCAATTTTCATGATGTGCCACTTTCCCAAGTGCCCTGGGTTCATGCTCTTAAGTTACATCGTTGAGGCTTGCACACTCTTAAAGAAATATTTTGTAGGCATTCCAGACTACTTCTCACTTGGCCTCAAGCTAAAGCCAAGTTTCAGCTTGCTTTGTCTGATAGAGAGTCTTATCAGGAAGTTCTTGATTCCATTCTTGCTGAGATGCTTCACAAAGTTGGTGTTGTCTCTCTCAGGCCTTAGTGGAAGGATTGGAAATGGTTTCTTGATACCCCTTTCTTAAATTACTCCTTAGGATAAGGTTATGCTCTACTCACCCCCAGGCTGCCAATGGTGGCCTTGCTAAACTCCAGATAGTCCATCGATTCTGGATGGTCCTCCTGGGAAGCTAGATTTCATATAGTTTGGAAAGCCATCCTTTAGCCCAAGCTAGCATGTTTTACTTGGTACTTTCTTTTTCAAGGCCTCCCTCTTGGGCACATATTAGCTCATTATGGGATTGCTCATTGGATTTTCCCTTTTGTGGTCATAATGGGACACTCATACATTTGTTCTAGTACTGCCCAAAAGCTTTGGCTATTTGGGCCTGGATCCACGATTTCTTTCGGTCGTTTCGACCAGATCCATTTCTTTGGCAACATGCTTTGCTAGGGGATTCTATTTCCATTCCCCATGCTTTTGCACAAGTGTGGCATACTTTCAGAGTGGAGATCCTTTTTTTATATGGAAAGAACGCAATTCTATTGTTTTTGCTAACTCCACAGTTTCTTACATTCTTTCACATTATGATAAGGCCATGCTTATCTCGAATGTGTTCTTACAGATCCAAGACCAGGCCCACAAGGTGGAGCTGGAAGTGTGGCACCTTCAAACCCTTCTTGATCATTGGGCCAACGCTCTTTGCACTGTGGCAAGGGAACCCCCTACCTCCCATTCTAGGAGTGTTCATTCGAGAGGACGTCGTGGCCGAGGCTGGTCTGTTGACCATGATCATCATCATCACTCTCCCAGGCGGCAACCTGGGCATCGACGGAGACCTGTCAACCATAGTGGTTTGGGTTCCCCGCATCGATCCGCGCAGCACAGTGGTTGGGGCTCCCGCCACCACTCCTCGCCTCCTATGTAGTGGGATGGGTGGGATTCTGGAAAAGTCCCCCGATTGGCTCTTGCCATTTCTTCTAATCAACAGGACAAAAAAGAAGAAGAAGTTGCTTCCAGCTGCCCCCCCCTCTAGATGGCAACAATCTTCCTGGTAGTAACCTGGGGGATAAATGGCCTCCACCGCCCATGCCTCTATGTTTGTTGCGGCGGCCTAGTTTGATTTCCTTTTGTTTTCTAGAATTGTTGCTATGTTTTTAGTTGCCCCTTGGGCTTGATACATTAGTCTTCTAGCTGTCGGCTAGTTTGATTGTGGGGTGTGCCCTTTACCACCCATATTTTTTTGTGGATAGATTGTAATATTTTATTAAGTAATATAGACTAATTCATAAAAAAAAAATCAAAAGGAAACTTATCTCTGGATGCTTTAATTGTGCACATCCCAAGAATGGCCACATTAGTGTGAATAAATAAATCTATCAACACATTTGATTAAATAAACTTATCTCTTCTCCACCAACTTTCCTGGTGAGCAGAGAAGGTGGAACGCCAATGATGGACTAAGGTAGGTGAATAACTGATTGTATACAACTCCACACTTCAACTTACTTCAAATTATTATTGACACATTTCCAAAGAAGGAAGGCTCGATCCATGTAGATAAGCGCACCTGTATCATTGAATTGATAACAAGATAATCTTCTCACAACAACTGTGAGTATCCTATTCAATAGGTGTCCAAGACAACACATAAAACTATGTAGAGTATCCATTTAAAATTGTAGTGCTTCAATTGTGTTATAGCAATATTGTATGGCCTATGAATATATTAGAAAAAAATAATGAAATTATTATATAAGTTACAACGACTGGAGTAGAATTGAGAGAAACATAATTGAATGAGTAATGCCTCTTAACTAAAACCATAGGACTGCAGTGTTGGAGGATGAAAATGTCTAAGATTTGATACCAATGTCAACCTAGGATAAATGGATTGTGCAAAATATAATGAAAATTAAATAACACTTGCAAAAAAATATTCTCATTAGTTGAAATGAAGAATATTACAAATAAATACACCAAAAAAATGGTTGTTCACTTCACATTTTAAGATGAATCTTCAACTATCTATGGGAACTCTTTAAGCTCTAGCTATAAGGCCAAAAACATACCTAAATAACACCTGGCATTAATTAAGATTATTTTCAATAAATTACAATTATATTCTACTTCAAGAGGAGAGAGAAGAGAATGACAATCAATGGTGTCATTACAATAGAATAAGAAGGAAAATCACAAGCAATAGTTTCATAGTCTATTTCAAGAGAAGAGTGGGAGAGGGTATAATCATTTCCTTTTGCATTTTAAGAGAAGAAGAAGAGATAATCCAATTATTTTCTGTAACTTGTGTGTGAAGAGAAGGGGAGAAGAAGATAAAATCAAGAGGATGTGAGGTCTCTTTTAAGATAAGTCCATAATTGAAAGAAGGAAGATTTAGAGTTGAAGAGTCTCCATTGTCACTATAGTGACCACTCTAATAAGAATTAGCATCATGGCTACTATATTCCTCATCTACATCATCATCACTAGGTGTGTACACATGGTAATTATAACTAAAGATAATTTTATGGGTTGAGTACAAATAATCTTGATTGGATACATCACTATTAGGAAGTAATTGTTGGTCCTCAACCATTGGGTAACTGTATCTATAAGGTGTTGTACTAGTAGGGGGAGTTTAACTACATCTTTCCCATTCTCAATTTCATTGTACTAATACAATTTATAATCATTACCCTCACATTTTCCCCCATTCATACTATATTATGTCACCATCCACACTCATTTTCTCATTAATGTTCTTATAGGAGAAATACATTCATCAGTTAAAAGGTGTGTTTTAAAATATGGATACAAACATGAGGGCCTAAGAAGAAATTCAATAGGGAATTCAGAGGTAGATGTATCTACGAAAATCATATTATTAAGTATTTGGAAATCTAGGTCCATATTGATCCCAATAATGGAAAAGAATGTGATAGCTAAGGAAAAAACACGGAAAAACTAAGGGGGGGGGGGAATATGCAAGACCAAAACCTAAGTGTATAAGGTAGACAACATCAATAAGTGGGTTCACCCAAATGTTTTTCCCTAAATTATAATTAAGTGAATTTCTAACAAGGATTAAATCTTGAATAATAAACGTGCAATTAGAATAATAAATAAATGTTCCAATATTCATATTTGAGAGTACATGTAAAATGATATAAAATTGTTGCATTCAATTACATAACATGCTAAATATAGTAAAGTATAAGAGAATGAGTTCACTTATCTTTTTTTATGTTTCAAAAAGTATTTTAGATCTCAAATTAGGGAAAACAAATTGTGATAGGAAAAAATGTGTGTTGTCTTTGGAATAGAGCCATACAAACCCTTTGGACACTAGTGTCACTTCCATGAACTAATGTGTGGTGCTTATGTCCTATTTTATGGCCTAGTTTTTGAAGCGTCTATGCACTTCAATATCAATGTGGGTTGTTTTGTCACCATCTTTAGCTGCTTCATACACATTCACTTCTTTAAGAAGACTTGTGCATGCACTTGTAATGATTAGAACCCTAGTTCTATAAACTAGCACTTGAAAGTAGGATTTATATTAAAAAAATTAGTGTGTTGTGTAGCTGGTTTACCCTTGGTGGCCAACCCCCTTATTTATTTTGATCAAACATTAAACTACATTTCCCAAATGAGGGGTTCAAACTCTATGTAGTTCTCATAGTGTTTGTGAAACAGTGAATGCATATCTAGAGTTACTCCTCATGTATTTTCCCTTATGTCTCAAAACTAGTAGTGACAATAACTAAATAAACTTCATAATGTACGCTTCATGAGTGTTGGATAGAGTGCTAAAGTAGAGTGCCAAAATATAGTGCTTGTAAATAGATATTCACTAGAGTCAAACCATTGAAGTTCCCTTTGGAGTGTAGATGCTTGATAAAAATTAATTTTACTTTAAGATGCTCTTGAATTGGTGTGATTTTCTCTTAACATGGTTCAAAGTGTTTTAGAATTACATAGACGGTACATATGATGTCTGCTCTTGATTTAGAGGATATTTGCTATATTATTATAAGACTTGATGAATATTTTCTAGAGGGGCTCTTGAGAATACCCGATGAGTAAATGAGCGAGTCTAACTTGATTTTATACCAATCCTCAAGATATAATTTCTCATTAAATATGACTAGGAGGGAGAGATAAACATAAGAAAATTTAACCATTTCCCCTTGAAGGAATTTTTTTTTTAGTAGTTCTATCTAGATTTGAATGGTAGTGTCTAGGGCATAAGATTGTAATAAGTGAAGATATAGAGAAGTCTAAGAGGATATACATGATGTTTATAAGCATTGAGATAAATCATGTAGGTATTTGAGCATAAGAGTGGCATAATAGGAAGTGTGCGATCCTTATGAGGGAGTAAGATATTACATTTAAGCTTTGCTTGTGTGCACATTTTATAATTAAGGAATATAATCCAAATTACTATTATCAAGCACCTAGTCAACAAATTTAGGTGTTTACATATAATTGGCTTGTGTTATTTCCCCAAAATGGTTATGTAGTTATATCTTGATCTATATTTTTTAGGAGAGAGAGAGGAAAATCATATTGATCGTCTTAATGAACATATATTTTGTGAGGAAGGAATCATCACTAGTTGATAGTAAAGGTAAGGAGCCACTGGTGGTAAGTTGTTTCGATACTAATTCATCAAAGAAAATTCCTTAACAATATATAGGTTTAGAATTATATATGTGAAGAAGGGGTTACAAAGGTCAAGGTTTAATACAACATTAGAAAGGAATTCAAGACCTAAATATTCCATTTGGTCATCTAAACAAAGCTTTGGATATAAAAGAGACCCTCACGTATAAGAGATTACTTTTTAGAAAGATTGTGTATATCTTATTGCACATAGAAATGAGAGTACTACAAAGAAAACATATATACACACTCACTTTATTAAATCCAAGAAAAATCATGAGTACTATGTTAAGCACATTGAGCTCACCGAGATCAGAAGCCCCAAACTAATGAATATGTGAATCTAAACCACACACACACACACACACACACACACACACACACACACACACACATTTGATTCATTACAAAGATAGTCAAATTTTTATTCATTCTGGAATACCTAGGGTCATAATAAGTTTTATTAAATTTTTAGTACAAAGGCATTACAATAAATCACACACACACACAAAGTAGGAATAAAATTGTTAAGTAAGGAAATGAAATTTGAATGGGGTCATGATGTTATCCCTCAATTAGTAGAAGTTCAGTTATTCCTTAATAAAAAATATGTAATGTGGGAATGTGGGGGACAAGTAGTTTGGTAAATCAAATTTCCCAAACCCTTTTTTCAATGCATAAAACAACTATTGAGGATTGCTGAATGCATTCCATCTCCCATGGCTGTGGCATGGACCACAAGCCTCTCCTCTTCCATGAGGAAGCCCGTGGACCACTAGCTTATGCCTCCACGTAACTTCAGGCCATATCGACATCTTGCAGCTAGATTGTTGCCACTTGCACAGTGTGTGCCAACACTTTAAACCATTATATATATAAAGAGAAATGCATTTATGAATAAATTTGATAAAATGTATCTACAATCCTACATAAAATAGGATAATATTAATCTGCAAGCTGACAAATAATGAGAAATAAACCAATAACAATGCGAAGTCATCAAATTTGGGGAATTCAAAATTAGGGGACATGGGGTCTTGAACAGAGAGTGGGCATCCATAATGCGTACATAAATGTAATGACCTATTATGTACCATATGGAAACGGTCATTGCATAGGATCACGGTCATACCTAGGGGATCAAAAAATGGAGGAACCCGAATTTGGAGAGGAGATCGAAATAACATGGACATAAAAAATTACCGTTATACAAAGTCATATCCTCACCCTAAATGAGGTTTTAGGTGTCAGATTTAATCCTACGGGTGGAGATTAAATCAACAATTTAGGGTTATGGTTGACATAAGTGTATATACACTTAAGTGATGGGGGTGTTTTGAACCAATATTGTTATGATGTTTTAATATGGTTAAATTTGATTACCTGACTTAGGAATTATTTTGAGTGATCTCTACTCGATGGCTAAATTAAATTTAAATGACTTAATTTTAATAATTGACTTCCAGCTTTTATTTGATAGGAGGTCCTTTCATACGGGATGTTATAACATAAATTCAAAACCAAGAGATTAGCTATGTGTGTAGATTCTTCCAAAGCATGGGCCCATTTTGGAAGAAAAATGGGACCCTAAGACCTTTGAGATTCCGGCAAAACACCTTTTATTAGTTCATCGAAACATAAAAAACTTGTTGAAATTTAGAACTCTTGAAATCACCCATGAAAATAAAAAATGTGATAAGTTTTATTGCAAGTAGAGAGTTTTGAGCCATACCGCCATCATGATAGTGTGATATAGTTGAATTATTTGTTAAAGGTTAAAGTTCAGAAATTGCTGAACTTGCAGAAGAAACATTATGCCAACTTCTCCAAACCTTATGTTTGAATTTGTGTCATTGTAAAGAACAAGTGATAAACTCTGATTTAATCCTCCATGTTGTTCATACGTTGCAGTTTGCCTGCCACCATCGCCAGATGATTAAAGTGATTCCATAGAAACATTAAAACTTTTGTTATGGGTAATATGTAATCGCCGAGGAATGCTAAAGGTAACTTTAAACAAAAAAAATTAGATGACCTGTGCCTCTGTCTTATGTTTCAAACTTACCATGGTTATTCGGGATGTTCAGTAATTTTTTTTTTTCCACTTATTGTAGAACAAGGACAGTATGATGCGAGGCGTGACCACGATATACTATTGCTAGGGGCATGGGAGGGAGAAGCTTATATATTTAGAGCCGATAGGGCCACCTGAATACCACCTGGTGCAGGCGCTGTTACTAATGTCCATATTCCTATGTCTATGGATTAGTGTCCGACATCTACTATATACAACCACGAGGCAGTGACCATTCCTGCTTATAATACACACACTCTTAAAAATATTGTTCAGCAGTGAAATCACAAATACTACTTATTTGTTGCACAGACCCACTTGAATTCCACAGAGAAGTGGCTTGCTATCAGCTCTGTTCCTATTGGTTTTTTGCTTTCTATTATTCCCGTAACTATGATGGAAACATATGATTCACTCAATAACAACTTTAACTGCTTTTAATGTGCTACTTCCTTGATATTGCATGTTTACCAATGAGCCGTACGGTGGCTTACTCACGATATTTTTGCCTAGAAGCCTAAGATAATATGGAGTATAATGGGTCTATGACCTCCCCAAAAGATTCAATATGGTGATTTTACCCCTCTGGTATAACGTCACATTTCTGACAGTAATTTGAATCAATGAATCATTGGGGAATACAGGTATCACTATGCTCAAATGTCCATTAATGCGACAAGTGATCTATATGATGCCTCATTAGCAACTATGCTTTGCACTACAAGACTATGCTTACTAAAATGAACAATATATTTTATGGCGTTGAGCATACAATATTTAGTTGACTCAAATCGTTGTCTTCACCCTTTACAAGTTTTTGTTTTTAAAAAAATCTTTGATACATTTCAGTCATTTGACCAATTATGTTATCTAAATGCTAAGCTCCTTGCAATCGAACATAGCTTAAGTATGTTTCTGATGCTAATAATACACCTAATGCTAAATTCCAAGTTAAACCTAATCTCAAAGGAAATATATAATGACAACATAGACTGAAGATGTTAAAATGGTTCACTGTCAATGTTGGGCTACATCCACCAGAAATAAAGCTCAAACTTCTCCTTTATTCAATCCTGAGGAATTTACAATGATTGTCTTCTTCACCCCAAGTGGTCCTTTCAAAAAATTCTAGAGTAAATCCTTGCACATATATAGAGCTTGATGCAAGCCTCTCTGTAAAAGTTTGACTTCAACCTACAAGCAACCTAAATATCACATGCTTATAAAAATGTATCAAGTTTCAACTACATGCAACCTTATCATATGACTTATTAATACAAATTGTAACATAATTTGACTCACATGCTTATGAGAAATATAACTCTAGTCTATTAATGACATGACTAAGCTAAATATTCTCAATGACCATGATTTCCTATCCTAAAAATACAGAAAAATTGAAAACCAAACTCCACTTTAACTTGCAATCACCATCCAACTTCAACATCAACAATCTCCCACTTAGAGACTGATTGTATGCAACTCACAAGCCTACAACTCATCCTTTGATGACTATTCTCATGACTTGTTTATTTTCTTCAAGATCAATCTTGAAGACCTACCGAAGTCGAAGTAACCTTCCATACTTCTTTTTTGTTATATGCCTTTTTCAAACATATCAGCAGGATTCAAACTTGTATGGATCTTCTCCAACTTCAGTTGTCCATCCTCCAAAACTGATCTAATAAAGTGATACCTAAGTTGTATATGCTTGGTTCTCGAATGGATTGTTGAGTTTTTTGTAAGGATGAATTAGTACTTTGGATATCATTTTTCAATAACTTGTAATCCTCCTGGCTTTTTTCCCAACTCTTCCATGAACCACTTGATTCATATCATCTCCTTGTTTGCTTCTGTAGCAGCAACATACTCTGCCTCTTACTAGTAGACAAGACAACAATCTTTAGCAGTTTAGAAATCCAACTAACTACTCAATGCCACCAACAATTAATACATAATCATGTGGTTGTTCCTCACCTACCATCCAAATCTCTTGCCATATCTAAATCAACATATCCCTGTAAGGAAACCTCTGAACCCTCCATAGCACATAATATGTCTCCTAAGCATGTTACCCCTCTCAAGTATCTGAGAATCCATTGGACTGCATTCCAGTGCTCCTTTCTTAGATTACTCATGGGTATCTGCTAACAACTCCCATTGCATGGATCAATGTTTGGTCGTTGTGCATACCATAACATACATCAAACTTTTCAACTACTGAAGGATATGGAACTTTGGACATATATTCAATCTTCTTCATGTGTTTTAGGACAGATGTTCTTTACTGCAACTTGAAGATCCCTACCAATGGTGTACTCACTGCTTTTGCATCTTGCATCCTAAACATTTTTCCAACACCTTGGTTCACATACTCTTTGCCATGAGACAAAACCAATATTCTACTCTTTTGTCTCTATTGATTCTCATGCCAAGAATTTTCTTTGCATGCACCTAAATCCTTCATGGAAAATGTATTGGCTAATTGTCTCTTTATCTCATTTATATCCTACATTTTTGCACCCTGCCACAAGCATGTCATCCACATACAACAATAAGATATTTAGGTAGTCATTATCTAGTCTTTTAAAATAAACACAATGATCAGAATGGCATCTAGAGTAATCTTGTTCTATCATGAACTTGTAAAATCTCAAATACCACTATCTTGGAGCTTGTTTAAGGCTCACACAAGACTCTTCTTCAATCTGCACACCAATTTGGTCTCAGTCCCCCTGACTTCATATCCATGGTGGATTCTCCATATAGATTTCTTCCTCCAAATCACCATGAAGAAAAGCACTCCTCCTTCACATCTAATTCCTTCAAGATGGAAATCTTCTACACTCTACCAAACTTAAAATAGTTGGCTAATGGAAGTCATTTTAACAATCCTTCAGGAGAGAAAATTTCGTCAAACGGGTATACATTTTTCCTGTGTAAATCCCTTCACAACAACGTATTTCCCTTGTACCTCTTTTTGTCGACCTTCTTCTTCCTTCAACTTATAAACAGGCACTTACTTCTGCAATGCTCTCTTTCATACAGGCAATTGAACCAAACTCTCAAGTTTGGTTGTGTTCCAAGGAGTCCATCTCCTCATCGCATGACCTGCTCTCACTTTTTCCGTGTTTCTACCTGCATTGCTTCTTCAAAACGGGACTAGTTCTCCACAGGCATCCGTCAATAAACAATAGTAAAGTTGATACCAAAAATAATCTTGCAGGCACGTCTATTTACCCTCGTAGAACGTCTCACAAGATTTTCTGGAGTTTGAGGCTCTTGTTGCTCTTACCAGCATTTTGCTCTCTACAAAATCAACGCAACTGTGCCAAGGATTGATGCCAACTTTTTGGATTTTCACAAGCCCTTTGAGCACTTCTATATCTTTTTTCTCATCAAGTGCTACATACTCAGCCTTTTCTAGCTTCTTGTCATGTAGACTGTTCCCTGTAGATAGCCCTTTCATTGAAAATAACATCCCTAACAAATCCTAATGACATTTATTCTCATCCAAACTCCACAACCGAAATCCAAAATCATTAGTGTCGTACCCAATGAAAGTACATTTCTTTGACTTAGCTTCTAGCTTGGTCCTATTCTCTTTATAGATGTGAGCAACAACTTCACAACCAATATTTTTTTGGAAAGAATAGTTTACCTTCTTATCAGTCCAAGCCTCATCTGGTACTCCACCTTCCAAAGCACTTGAAGGTCCTTTGTTTATCAAGTAAATAGTAATATCTATAGCATCCACCCAAAAATGTAAGGGCAATCCAACATGCAATATCATGCTCCTTGTACATTCCATGATAGTCCTGTCCATCCTTTCTGACACACCATTCTATTGTGGTGTTCTTAGAACTGTCTTCATCCTATAAATTCCATTCTTTTGAACAATAGTTATTAAATTTGTTGTTTAAGTACTCTCCACCATTATCTAATTCAAGACACTTCAAATTCAAACCCGTTTCATTCTCAACCAGAGCTTTCCACTTCTTGAATGTATTAAATACATCAGATTTCTTCTTTATACAATAACTCCAAACCTTCCTAGTAGCATCATCAATAAAAGTAACATAATAATGTGAATCACTAAGAGAAGATACCTAATCTGGCCCCCACACATCCGTATGAACAGGATCTAACTTTTACTCCTTGTTGGTTGATCCAACCTTGAGAAATATCACACACTTTTGTTTCCCATACACACAATGCTCACAAAAGTCCAGGTCTATATTCTTCAAATTTGACAACTTTCCCATGTGAATGTAAAATCTTCATCCCCTTCTCACTCATATGGCCAAGTATGTGATGCCATAGAGTTGTGTCTATACATGTAGTAGCTAAAATAGAAGAGGGATCAATACTAACAGTGGATAAATACAAAGTACCTACTTTCTTAGCTCTTGCAACTACAAGAGCACCCTTGGTAACTTTATAAGAATATGCTGTACGTGTAACCATACAATCCTTATCTCCTAATTGTTCTGCAAAAATTAGATTCCTCCTTAGGCTAGGAACATACCTGACATTCTTCAACACCCAAGTGTTACCATTCTACAATTTAACGTGAAAAATTCCTTTTCCAACAATGTTACATGGCTCATCATCACCAAGATATACATGCCCAAAATTTCCTTGAACAAAATCTTGTAAATGTTGTCTTTGAGGAGTTGTATGAAATAAAGCACCATAATCTAAAACCCAAGATTCTAGTTTACTATACAAAGAAAGAATAAGAGCATCTTGTAACACATCACCTGCTACATTTGTCTCTTTGTTCCCTTCTTGTTGATCTTTCCCCAATTTTACAAACCAACAATCTTTCTTTTCATGTCCTACTTTTCCACAATTCCAGCATACCATCCTACTCCTGGATTTAGATATGTCCTTAGACCTTCCATGGTGTCTAGGAATTTTTACACTCAAAGCATTACCAAATGACTCACCTTTTCTTTTTCTTCTCATCTCTTCACTAAGAATCACACCAATAACATCATCAAACTTTCAAGTGTTTGAACTAGAAATAGATTTACTCACAACCATAACCAAAGTATTCCAACTTTAGGTAATGAGCACAAAATCAAAAGAGCCCTAACTTCATCATCAAAACTTACTCCTACAGAGCTTAATTGACTAGTAACCATGTTGAATTCATTCAAATGATCATTTACTGAATCAACTTATGACATCTTCATATTAAACAAACTTTTCATGAGAAATACCTTATTGGAGGCTGAGGGTTTTTCATACAATTTACCCAATTTTTCCATCAATTCTACCATTCTCTTTTCCTTAGAAATATTGAAAGCTACCGCTGCTTCCAAACATAATCTTATGGCTCCTAGTGCCTTGTGATCAAGAACATCCCATTCTTCATCTTTCATAGTTGACGGCTTCAAAGCTTTCCCTTTCAATGGTAGATAAATATCCTTCTGATATAGGTAGTCCTCCACTTGCATCTCCATAGCTAAAAGTTCTGGTTCTTAATCTTATCAACCCCGAACTTGTTATCTTATGCCATTACTCCCACTCAAAAAAGAAACCCTCATATGAGATTTTTCTACAAAAACAAAATCCTACTCTGATACCAGTTGTTAGGATCTAAATACAGATTAACAATAAAAATAGAATTAAAATAGAAATAAAAGAAGCATACAATCACAAGATAAACTCAATATTTAACACGGATCACCCAATTTGGGCTACATCCACTAGAAACAAGCTAGAATTCTCCTTTATTCAGTCCTAAGGAATACAATACAATTTTCTCTCTTTTTAATACCACAAAGATTAAATCCATGCACATATATATATAACTTGTGCACCCTTTTGTAAAATTTTGCTTCATCCAGAAGCAACTTAAATATCACATACTTATAAAAATAACAACTCCATTCTATTAATTAGACAATGCTATTTTTATCCATGACCATGATTTCCTCCCAAAAAATAGTGAAAAAAGCCAAACTGCCACTTTAACTTGCAATCAAGCTCCACAACGGTTGAGCCTCCAAATGATATTTTTTTTCTTTCTTATGAGTTTGAGCATGTAGATAACTCTTCATAGAATATTTTCACAAAGGTTTAAGTTGTTGACTCATGGTGGACTCCACAAGAAAACAACAATTTTATGAGAATTTAAGTGTACAGATAAATTTTACAAAGTAACCTAAGCTAAAAATTTAGGTGAAGGATTTTGGGGATGTGTACTTGTTGTCCAAAAAGTCACATTGCTTGGTAATTTGTAGAAATTGGTTGATACATGTTTGTTTTTGCTCTTACCATTTGAGAATGCTAGAATTCAAGACTAATCATGGAGGTATGAAGAGAAAACTGGTGAGTTGCTTGTTGCAATAGCATTTTATGACCATGAAAAGTTTTTTAAAGTCCAAAAAAAGTATTTATGCCCCTAATTTAGTTTATTTAAGTGTTTTCATGATGAAACTTCAAGGTATGAAAATGCCTCAAATAGGATAGTGGAGAAGCTTGTTGCTACAGATGATTAGATGAATTTTTATCCAAATAAAGTATGCCTCTGAATTCTTGAACATGATTTTTATGATGTCCTTGAAATTTTCAAAGTGTAATTTGAGTTTGGGAAGCATTTTTAAGATTTCCAGCTGTGATAAGTTTAAGACTGGTTTTAAGCTTCTAGAACCCAGTCAGACCTACTTGAGAAATGAAGGTGTTTGAGTGAATTCTACCTTGCTTTGATGAAATAAATAGTAGTTACATAAATTATACTTCAAGATCTTTGTAATGATGTATGGTTTGAGGCTTGATGAGGTTGTTTGATGAATGACCAAGTTCATTCTTTAAGACCTAATTCTAGTAGCACAAGACATATGAAAGCCGTCTAAAAAATGGAAGTGGAAGAGTGAAGTTATCCAAATAACTCATGAAAGTGAAGGATTTAGAGTGAAGTATAGGTCTTATATAGCATTCTCCAAGTGATTATAAGTCTTGTTTATTCCCACATCTGATGAAAATTAAAAGATGATGTAATTGGTTTTTGAGACCTCCATGACAGTGAAAGTCCAGCTGATAAAAAGGATGGAATGTTGATATTATTCCTTGATCTAATGTATCTGAAGCATGTGATGATGAATTACACAGATAAAATTTTCTTCCATGAAGTATTCAAGGCTTGATCAGACCTAGAAGTGTTGTAGCTACTCCAAAAATGTAGATTGGTTTTATAAACCTTAAAATTGTGATGCTCATGATATCTAATAGAGTTGTAGAGAAAAAGTGGTAATTTAATAAGCTAATCAAGAGTTTTTATAGCATACCTGGAACCTTTTTAACATCCATGCATTATTATAACACTTGGAACAAGCCATAGTAGCTTGAAGACAAGAGGTTACACGTTCAAAAAGAAAAGGACAAACTGATAGGGCTGCTACACAAGAGAATGTCAGATGCCAGCTTGTAAGAAGCATATTTTCAGATGGTTCAAATGTTGAGTGAGTTTAGGAGATGAATTTGGTATTTTGCACGTATGGGAAGAGTTATGACAATTGAAATAAAGTCTTATAATATAACTAACATGTCTGAAATAGTAATGATTGCTAAGTGATTAGTTTTATTTGATGAAATTTCTTTTCTATTTGAATTGTATAGATGAAGTTGAAAAGTTCTCTTGAAAGGTGAAGTACAAAGGTCATTTTGAGGAGGTTGGTATTGATTATATAAGAATCAAACAATTCAAGTACAATGGTTGTTTCAACATAGAGAAAATAAGGTATGAAGACTAGTTTCTGAGTGTGAAGGAGTATGCAAGATGATGTATATGAGAGAAGCTTTGTGTAATAGTGTTTTCAACTGATGTAGAGAGGGGAATGAAAATATATATGAGATGATTTTTATATCAAAAAAATTTGTATTAAGACAAAAAACTGAGAGTGATCAACCATCTAATTGAATACTAAGTTGTATCTTGGTAAGAGGGATTTGATGTTTCCTTGTGAGTTGTAGCTTATAGAAGAAACAAGTAGAAGCATGATTGAAATATTGGGAGTTATAACGTCTAAGAAATTTGATGCTTGCAAATATTTAAGTAGCTCTTTGAATTTTTTTTGGTGTTTTAGCCTCAAGTTGAGTTGATGCTCAACAGTGAAATCATTATAACTGTAAAAGGACAATTTATCCAAGCTAGTTCTTTTGTTTCAGTGGGCTTCTCTCCCTTCAAGCATTTCCCACATTAAAATTGGTGTTTATGAGTGTGTGCTTATTTCTCTCTCTCATGGTTGAATGTTCACAATTCTTCATGGTTAAATTTTTTTAGTTTTGAATGGTTGAAAAATTGTAAATTGGTTCAAAAGTTTTCACATACATTGATTATCCCTCCTCTCAGTGTCCGGGATTTCCAACATTTCCTAGATTCGCCAACAATGTGAATTAATTTCCACACATTCCCATTCTATAATAATTTTTTTGGAGGTGGGTCTTAAGGGTAAGTGCACCAAATTGGGGGGCTAAAAGGGGGTCTTAAGTGGACACATTTTTCTGAAAAATAAAAAACTTCATCTTGTATGAGTTTTTTGAAATAGTTACACTCAAAATTGGAACATGTTGTATAAACATGAATCGTAAAATTTTGAGTCTAGTTTCTAAGCTACTAAATTTTATTGAAAACGGAAATTTTAAGTGAGTCAAAGAACTAAAATACCAATAGGTGCTCTTGTTTTTGTTAAAAAACATAACAGAGTGACTTTCGTGCCCCCTGCCATTTTTTGAGCACCATTTAGTATTTTTGAAAACCCTTTGGTAGAAAGATAGCTAGGAACATATAATTTGGGCTACACTTTTTTTAAGATTTTTTAGAGAGTATTTTTTTTAATGATTTTTCTAGTACATAGATTTTAAATTTAAAAACATAATGGAGCTCCAATAGTGCCCCCCCCCCCCCCCCCCCCCCCCCCCCCAACTACCTCAAAACATATCGAAAATTAGATTTTTTAATGAATGTGTATAGAATTCGGCCTAGTTTGGGCTAGTATAATGTTTTTTCAATTTCGGTGAGCTCAAAAAGGATACATGACGAAAGATAGACGTGTTTAAACTTCAAAAAATAGCTATAAAAAGGCATTGTTAGAAAATAAATAATATGAAAACCTTATATTAGTAAAAAAAAATTGAAAAATTATATTTTTAGAAAGTAGATAGTCTGCTCTACGTCATGGTATGATTTTTTAAAAATGAGTCGATCGTTTTATGTTGATTTTTCATGGTGGAAGTGGATTTTTTTCATTTTCTTACAAAACACACGTGATTTTTTGTGTTTGTGCAGATCCATGCCTCAGGTTTGGGGATCCAAACTGGATCCAAGCCTTGAGGCATGGCTTGGAAAAAGTGAAAACACAAAACGTGTATGCACTATAACGTGTACATGTTCTTCATATTATGAACATAATATTTGCTTTTGGCATGCTTGTATTTACAAAAATAAATGTTTAAACTTATAAGAAATAAGAAATAATAAAATTATTATTTCTTATAATTTAAATTTATTTATGTAAATATAAGAAATTAGGGTCACTCTACACCTTATGGAACTAGTCTCACAGATCCATTAGTCATGGTTTAGAAGATAGTTTTTATAGTATAATCTGGTTAGTACATAGGTAATTTTCAGGGTTTCAGCATTTAGCCTAAATATTTAGCATTTAAATTCTACAATCAAAACCGTAAACCTTAGACCCAAGGTCATAAACCCTAAACCATGATCCCTAAACCCTAAAACCTAAACCATAAACCTTAAACCCTAAATCCTAAGCCCTAAGTCCTAATCCTTAAATATTCAGCCCTTACCCGCAAGCCCTAAACCCTAAACCTTGAGCCTTAAGCCCTAAACCCTAAACCCTAAAACCTAAACCATGAACCATGAGCCCTAAATGCTAAACCCTAAACCCTAATACCTAAAAACTAAATCCTAAACCCTAAACCCTAACCCATAAACCCTAAACACTGAATCCTAAACCGTAAAGCCTCATCCCGAAACCCTAAACCATAAGCCCTAAATCCTAAACACTAAACCTTGAACTCTATGACCTAAACCATAAACTATAAACCCTAAACCCTAAAACCAAAATAATAAACCCTCAACCCTAAACACTAAATCCTAAACCCTAAAACCTAAACCTTAAAACCTAAACCCTAAACCCTGAACCCTAGACCCTAAAACTTGAGCCCTAAGCCCTAAACCCTAAACACTAAATCCAGAGCCATAATGTGTGAAAGAGTTAAGCCACTTCATATATATATTAGCATGCATAATTCTGAATGGTGGAAATAAGGATTATGGTAGAATTTGAATTACAAGATAAAGGAGAAGTTGTATGAAGAAATTTATTTGCTTGAGCAAAATTATAAGTTAATAAGAATTTCAGAAGAGAAGTGGAGTTACCAATGTGATAAGGTCAATATGCATAATCTAAAGATAAATGTTAGCAACATCTTTCATGCACATCAAATATAGATTACTAGATAACTCATTCTAAACTAGTACGTTAGGGAGACTATAACTAGTAGATTAGCTAATGAAGGGCAAGGCCCTGTCATTTACACACCCCTTTAACTTATTAGTATAGAAGAAGTGTTCATAAAAATATTGAAATTGTTATTATTATAATAGAGGGAACTTGTAAATCCATGGATTAAATGAATGGAAAATGGTTATTCAAGTTTATTATGCACTTATGTGTGTTAATTTATTATGCTTAATAATCACTTCATCTGTGTTCTTATCCATTTATGTGTATGAATGTGCACTTTTCATTTAAACAATGAACACGTGTGAACCTAGTAAGACATCATGATGCATCCAAAACCGATGGGGACAAGTATATTGTCGTACCTCATGCGAGTGTAAAATTCATATATTTTGTGTTTTATGCTGACATAAGGTGTTTCACTAACATGTTGCATATGGTGGTAACTTTTTCTTGTGCACATGGTTCTAGCAAGGGAGTAAAATAGGAAAACATTTTGTTTCTTTTGTCAAGACATACCTCATTATGTTTCCATCATGGTATTACAGAAATATCTTTTAGCTTACTCGGGAGAATATTTCTAGAATGAGTAGAATAGGAATTTGGACAAAAGTATACCATTCATAAATATTGAGAATGGGAACCTATATGGCTCTTTCTAAGAGATGTTCTTTGGAAAATTTACTAAAAAATTGTATGATTAGTTAGATACATACTATATGCACCAAAATATAGATTTGGGGAATAAGTAAACTTAGACAGTAGAATGCAATGGAATCATCATGCAACTAGATGTTATGTGGACATGTGTGATAGATTTATGATGGAGTGGAGTTATTTATAGCTATGTTCTTGGAACCACTTGGGTTTCCACATGAGTGCATCTTCATGGAGAAATTTTTTGAACATGACACACACTTACACTTTAGGGTCACTAAAATTTAGTACATAGAGAAACTAGAAGGACATTACAATTTTCATGCACAATGGAAGATAAGTAACTTACCACCTAGTGTGAGAAAGAGTTAAGCCACTTCATATATATATTAGCATGCATAATTCTAAATGGTGGAAATAAGGATCATGGTAGAATTTGAATTACCAGATAAAGGAGAAGTTGTATGAAGAAAGTAATTTGCTTGAGAAAAATTATAATTTAATAAGAATTTCAGAAGAGAAGTGGAGTTACCAATGTGATAAGGTCAATATGCATAATCTAAAGATAAATGTTAGCAACATATTTTATGCACATCAAGTATATATTACTAGATAACTCATTCTAAATTAATACATGAGGGAGATTATAACTAGTAGAT
This sequence comes from Taxus chinensis, assembly GCA_019776745.2. Classification (NCBI taxonomy): domain Eukaryota; kingdom Viridiplantae; phylum Streptophyta; class Pinopsida; order Cupressales; family Taxaceae; genus Taxus; species Taxus chinensis. The sequence goes on along the minus strand of CM034146.1, from coordinate 312,898,052 downwards.
TAGCTAATGAAGGGCAAGGCCCTGTCATTATACATACCCCTTTAACTTATTAGTATAGGAGGAGTGTTCATAAAAATATTGAAATTGTTATTATTATAATAGAGGGAACTTGTAAATCCATGGGTTGAATGAATGGAAAATGGTTATTCAAGTTTATTATGCACTTATGTGTTAATTTATTATGCTTAATAATCACTTCATCTGTGTTCTTATCCATTTATGTGTATGAATGTGCGATTGTCATTTAAATGATGAACAAGTGTGAACCTAGTAAGACATCATGATGCATCCAAAACCGATGGGGACCAATATACTGTTGCACCTCATGCAAGTGTAAAATTCATATATCTTGTGTTTTATGCTGACATAAGGTGTTTCGCTAACATGTTGCATATGGTGGTAACTTTTTCTTGTGCACATGGTTCTAGCAAGGGAGTAAAATAGGAAAACATTTTGTTTCTTTTGTCAAGATGGTATTACAAAAATATGTTTTAGCTTACTCGAGAGAATATTGCTAGAGAGAGTAGAATAGGAATTTGGACAAAAGTATACCATTCATAAATATTGAGAATAGGAACCTATATGGATCTTTCTAAGAGATGTTCTTTGGAAATTTTACTAAAAACTTGTATGATTAGTTAGATACATACTATATGCACCAAAATATAGATTTAGGGAAGAAGTAAAATTAGACAATATAATGCAATGGAATCATCATGTAACTAGATGTTATGTGGACATGTGTGATATATTTATGATGGAGTGGAGTTATTTATAGCTATGTTGTTGGAACCACTTGGGTTTCCACACGAGTGCATCTTCATGGAGAAAAATTTTGAACATGGCACACACTTACACTTTAGGGTCACTAAAATTTAGTACATAGAGAAACTAGAAGGACACTACAATTTCCATGCACAATGGAAGATAAGTAACTTACCCGCTAGTGTGTGAAAGAGTTAATCCACTTCATATATATATTAGCATGCATAATTTTGAATGGTGGAAATAAGGATCATGGTAGAATTTGAATTACCAGATAAAGGAGAATTTTTATGAAGAAAGTAATTTGCTTGAGAAAAATTATAATTTAATAAGAATTTCAGAAGAGAAGTGGAGTTACCAATGTGATAAGGTCAATATGCATAATCTAAAGATAAATGTTAGCAACATATTTCATGCACATCAAGTATATATTACTAGATAACTCATTCTAAACTAATACATGAGGGAGATTATAACTAGTAGATTAGCTAATGAAGGGCAAGGCCCTGTCATTATATATACCCCTTTAACTTAGTAGTATAGGAGGAGTGTTCATAAAAATATTGAAATTGTCATTATTATAATAGAGGGAACTTGTAAATCCATGGGTTGAATGAATGGAAAATGGTTATTCAAGTTTATTATGCACTTATGTGTTAATTTATTATGCTTAATAATCACTTCATCTGTGTTCTTATGCATTTATGTGTATGAATGTGCGATTGTCATTTAAACGCTGAACACATGTGAACCTAGTAAGACATCATGATGCATCCAAAATAGATGGGGACCAGTATATTGTTGCACCTCATGCAAGTGTAAAATTCATATATCTTGTGTTTTATGCCAACATAAGGTGTTTCGCTAACATGTTGCATATAGTGGTAACTTTTTCTTGTGCACATGGTTCTAGCAAGGGAGTAAAATAGGGAAACATTTTGTTTCTTTTGTCAAGACATACCTCATTATGTTTCCATGATGGTATCATAGAAAGATGTTTTAGCTTACTCGAGAGAATATTGTTAGAGAGAGTAGAATAGGAATTTGCACAAAGTATACCATTCATAAATATTGAGAATAGGAACCTATATGGCTCTTTCTAAGAGATGTTCTTTGGAAAATTTTCTAAAAACTTGTATGATTAGTTAGATACATACTATATGCACCAAAATATAGATTTGGGGAAGAAGTAAACTTAGACAATAGAATGCAATGGAATCATCATGCAACTAGATGTTATGTGGACATGTGTGATAGATTTATTATGGAGTGGAGTTATTTATAGCTATGTTCTTGGAACCATTTGGGTTTCCACACAAGTGCATCTTCATGGAGAAAATTTTTGAACACGACACACACTTACACTTTAGGGTCACTAAAATTTAGTACATAGAGAAACTAGAAGGCCATTACAATTTGCATGCAAAATGGAAGATAAGTAACTTACCACCTAGTGTGTGAAAGAGTTACGCCACTTTGTATATATTAGTATGCATAATTATGAATGATGGAAATAAGGATCATGGTAGAATTTGAACTACCATATAAAGGAGAAGTTGTATGAAGAAAGTAATTTCCATAAGAAAAATAATAAGTTAATACAAAATTTAGAAGAGAAGCAGAGTTACCAATGTGATAAGGTCAATATGCATAAATTAAAGATAAAGGTTTGCAACATCTTTCATGCACACCAATTATAGATTGCTAGATAACTCATTATAAACTAGTAAGTAAGGGATAATATAACTAGTAGATGAGCTAATGAAGGGAAAGGCCTTGTCATTATACATACCCCTTTAACTTATTAGTATAGAAGGAGAGTTCATAAAAATATTGGATTTGTTATTATTGTAATAGAGAGAACTTGTAAATCCATGGGTTGAATGAGTGGAAAATGGTTATTAATGTTTATTATGCACTTTTGTGTTAATTTATTATGTTTAATAGTCACTTCATCTATGTTCTTATTGTAAGGTATTGTACTGCCAAAATAACGTGACATGTGCCCCAATGATGATACAGGTCTCCTCGCAAGGTGTTCGGGATCCAGAAAAGATCTCCAAGTGTGTGTTAACATCCCGCATGCCCTGCTTAGCCCCCGCGTGCTTTGTTTTTCCCTTTTCCCCTCTTTTCTTGGCCTTTTGCTCTTCAGTGACGAAACCGCCACCCTGCCTGGGCGGCGGTCTCTGTGACCGCCGCCCTGACTAGGGCGGCGGTCCTTTACTGCCACCCTTTTCCAGAAAAAGCTCTTTTAACACGACTCACGTAATTTCAACATTTTACCAGCTTTCTTTCACCGCCATAAGCTTGCATTTATGATTCTGGTTCCCTGGAATAGTGTTTTGCCATTGTTTATAGTTTAAGAGTTCTATTTGGTTTTTACCTTGGGTAAATGCAAATGCTATAAATAGTTGGCTTGTGCTCAAGTAAATGGCCCCTCAAATTTGCCTCTGATTTCTCTTTGCAATAGATTTAGTTTTCATTTTTCTTAGAATGCTTAGTTTCTTTCATTGCATGCTTAGTTAGCATTGTTTTACTGTTAGTAAGCCACATATCCATCTTGTGCAAGTACTACTGTTATTTTATCCAATCCATTGGAATAGGATAGTCTGTTTACCAATAGGAAGCCATTAAAGTTGCAGGTTTTGTTCTTCAAACAGGATAGTTTCAGGTTCTGGACGTTTCATGTTGCATGACTCACAATAAATCCCGCTAGGAATTGCATAAGCCAAGCTCTGTACTCTTGCGCTATCCCTCTCCTACTCGCATTGTATTCAGTCTGTATCTTGAGCTGCCTTTGTCCCAATATCTACTTCTGTTGATGCTAGCATTACACGCTTTTTTGGATCCACGTGGACACGAAGGAACGAGGAGATCACACTGAGGGGACAAGATCACACACACCATCGGATTCACCACTGTTCTGCAGAATCCAGGTTCTAGCTTTCAAAGTTCTAGTTAGAAACATATCAAATAAAGTAGCCAATCACTTTATTTCAGTCAATTCTACTCTCGATATTGCCAGGGAAGCTGTGGGGATTGATAGTTTCTGAGAAACTATGATTCACTCCTCACTTCTGAGGTAGGATCGAGAGCCTTGCAAATAGATTAGATCAATTATTTCATTGTTTAGAGTAGATCTACAAATTGCACAGCTAAATAGCTATACTCGGTTATCCTGTTTGTTTTAATTTCGTCATTAAATTAGCTGTCAAATTCTAGATATGTTAACAGTTAGTCTTTTAGATTCATTCAAATAGTTCGTCAGAAAATACAAAAATAGAGAAATCATATATGCTATAGATATATTCAACGTAGTTAAATTTTATTTTGTTACGTTTTACTTTGTTACTTTTGTATGACAATCACGGGACCTAGGGAGCCCAGAGAATACGTATTCGAGCCAATTGTGCCCCATCCCAATCTCATCACAGCAATAACTGATATAGATCAAAATCTTAGAATCCAAGTCTTCCAAACAATGGTAAGCTTACAACAAATCAATTCCCAGTTGAGCGGGTTAAACATAGAGGATGACCAAGCACACACGTTTTGGTCGAATCAACCAAACTACAGATTACCCTAGGTAACATCCATATGACTGTAGAAGGGCTTGAAAGAGAGAAAACGTTTGGTTGTGATCCCTTGGTCCCACAACCAGGCGCAAGAGACACTCTCACAGACATAGATACTAGCCTAAGAATTCAGGTTGCAAGAACACCTGTGAGGTACTCTGAGAAGATCACACAACTATTAGTTTTGAATATAGAGGCTGAGAAAGCATATGATTACTAGGTACTAGGGATTGGGAACTAATTCTACGCATGACCATAGCAGGACCGCAACAACCAAGAGTCTACGGTTGCGATCCACAAATCCCACAACCCAACGAATCCATAAGTCAATCAGACATAGACACTGGCCTACGCACACTAGTATTCAGATCCACTCCACTTCCACCTATCATCATCGAATAGTTATCCTTACTAGATACAACAGCTAACAAAGCTAGAGAGTTCTGGACTAGGCCAGAGAATCATCCATAGAGTCAACTATATTTACCATCCACCGTATGACCTTATCCGGAGACGTACACAAAACTATCCCAGGTCATTTTCCACGTATTCCACAACCCATAGATCGAATCACGCCAGAGCTCGATATTGATTGGAGCCTTCGAGCAGTCATCCTTGCCAATCGATCTATCACACCAGTTCAGGTTAGGAGGGCCTTCTTTGCCTTAGATTCACAAATTCCACTAGTGCGTATTGAAGACATTAGATTGCCTAACTAGTTTGTCTGCATCCCATACATATTCCATCCCCACCGGCTGTCTCGGCACGACCTCGGGAGGTCGGGTGCGAGGAAGAGTTGCTTGTAGATTCCCATGCTCGCTTGTCACTTTTCCATCGTACAAAATTGGTGAACCCGACGTGAAACTTTCTACTTTCTAGTTTGGAGTCATATTATTCCACTGGTTCTTTTAAACTAAACATACTTTTCATCTTTATCCACTCATTAGCTTTCACCATCACCTTCGCTCCTTCCCATTATTCTGCGGGTATTCATATACCCCCCGAATATGTCAGGATTCGATGCATATGGCAGGCCCCTCTTGGGCCTTGAGGCATACTACGCCCAACAAAATAGACAATCATCACCCTCACTCTCAGTATGGGGTGATAACTACTCAACTAACCAGTTGTCAACACAAACTCCAAGGATCAGATATAACTCATCTTTTCAAACTGAGGAGTTAGATCAGCTCACTCAAACACAACAAACAGAGCCTTCAGGCTCGAATAACATGACGTTCACCGGAGAATCTGGTTCATCTCCTCAGGTGCTACTTAGACCACAAATTAGTAGACAATCAGACTCATACCGAGGTTTAGATGATGAACATTCGGTACGTTATGCCAGGAATGACCAATGTTCTCGAAGTATGTACCCACCTATAGGAGGTTTACAAACACAACCCGAGGTCTCTTTTCAAGAAAATACCTCCATGCCACTACATATAGGAAATGCCCTCGGGGAAACTTGGCAGGGCAGCGATCAGTTCATAGCGGGATATCACATGCCTATACAACACCATGATATACAACAAACGCCACTACGGAAAAACACCGTGACTTCACCAAATGAAGTCATTTCAACGTTAGTAGAAAAAGTGAGAGGGTTAGAACTTGCCCAAGCAAATCACCATTCTCAATTCATACAAGCAGGAAATTCTAATCCCCCACACCATCCTAGTCAAGTAGACCTCCTCACAGGAGTAGGCACGTTAGGCATGACTCCTCAGTATTCACAACAAACGCCAACTAGACCCACCATCTCTAACGTTGTTTCCTCCCGGTCTAGTACAAAACAATCCATTCTTGGACAATACCCCGTCATACTTAAACATGTACTCCAAATCACCACAAGGGGATATGTTCTCCTCTCCCGGCATGTTTGGTCAAACACAGGGGTTTCCTTATGCCCCTACCAATGTATACGCTACGCCATATCAACAACCCATTCCACCTCCGCTCCCTCAGCAAGCACCATCAATGGTCGAAACCTATGTGATAGGGACTTATTCAGAATATTTGAAAGAGCCCTTAGATTTCACCATACGAAGCATCATGCTTCCAAGACCTCTTCCCGACTTTGCCCAAATACAAAGGTGAGGGAGATCCAAATGCACATATCAAAGCTTACGCTACAGCCATTAGAGAACTACTCCCATGGGATGGGGTTGTTGCTAAGATATTCCCCAAAACTTTGGAGGGTATCACTCTCGACTGGTATTATAGAATACCTGAGGCTTCCATCCATTCGTTCAAACAACTCGTTTCAGAGTTCATTAAGGCCTTTGACATGAATAAATTATTAAGGACAGGAATCAGGGAATTCTTACACATCAAGCAAGAACACAATGAATCTGTCGCCCATTTCATCCAAAGGTGGCGTACAGTTCTTTATTCTTCGGCAAGTGCTCCGAACATGGATCAGATGGAACTATGCGATTTATTCCTTCATTCTCTTAGCAGAGAGGTGAAGGAAGAAGTCCAGAAGTTCCCATTAAGAACTTACGATGAAGTACTTGAGAGTGCTCTTCGAATAGATCAAGCAGCAATTGATAGTGGTCGCAAAACATATGGAGCAAATGGGAGGTTAGTCACCTCCAACCAGAACACTACAGCTTATCCTACTACCACGAACGTCAATCAAGGACCTAAAATCCTTAATAAAAATTGGGGTGTAACAACAGATGGAGTAACCGACCAGCCTAAGAAGGTAAATATTGTCAATACTCCATCACAAATAAACAACCAACGAAACAACAACTTTACCCCGACAATCAATACAGTGGATTTTAACCATCCACAACAACAACAGAAAAATCCCACACAGGGTCCGAGCCAAAATTCAACTAGATACCAAAACCAGAATTCAAACCAAAGACAACAAACGCAAAATTTTAATCCTAATAGACAACGGTTTGATCAAAATTTTGGGCCACAATACGCACCAAACCAACAAACTAGGAATTACAATCCTAATTCGTATTGTGGTTTCCACAAAATACGGGGCCATGACACTAGAACGTGCCGTGACTACAATAAATTCATGCAACGCTTGCCAGATGAACAAAGACAACTTTTCATGGATATGTTCTTGGCAGATCCTACGTCACCAGCATCAAATACCTTTTCAGGGGCAGTTTCTCCTCAAAATGCACCCCTCAAGATCTTTAATGATCCACTCCCAAATCACGATAACAATAGGCTAAATCTAACTGGGACAAACAAAAGTGTAATGACAGGAAACAATGATCATGAAGCCTCAACCTCATTAAATCCATTAGTTGCGCCACAACTAGGAAGTCAGCCACGGCCTAAGGTAGTCAGTTTAGTGGAGTTAGACGCCGAACTACCCATCGAAGCTGTAACAAGGACACGAGAGTATTTCTCTCAGCCAAGTCCAAGCCACCTGCCGGAGACGGATGACATCCAACAAATCATAACAAAACCTGTGGGTGCCTATGATTTAATTAACGACCTAACAAAAACCTTCTCGCACATCTCCTTTTTGGATTTATTAAAAAATTCCCCTGCTCACAGGGCTGCTCTTTTAGAGGCATTAGGTTTGGGCCATTTAATTAACATCACTCCACCTCCTGAAACACAGGTAAATCATATAGACTTCGATGTTCATCCTCCAGGGCAGGCGGATAGGGATGTCGAATTCATATTCGAGATAAACAAAATGCCGACAGATGCTGAGATCACTCATCGAGGTGATCCAGCCTTACATTTGCAAGTATGGGTTTATAACAACTATGTAAAGCGTGCAATGATAGATGATGGGGCAGAAGTTAACATAGTCCCCTTCTCTTTCCTTCAAAAGCTAGGGTATGGAGAAACCAATTGTTCCACAACTCGAAACACACTAAGGGGCTATGATAGTCTTAAAGCCACCTCGGTTGGAACTATAATATTACCGGTCACCTTAGGACCCAAAACCATCTTGACTGAGTTTTATATTATAGATCGGGAAACTAACTATAATATGATCCTCGGCCGACCCTGGATACACCGCATGAAGGCAATCCCTTCTACGCTATTTCAAGAAGTAAGGTTTTTACACTTAGGAAAGATATTTGTGGCCAAAGGTGATCCAAAACCATTCGATGTACACCTAGCTGACTTAAAGAAAAGACCAGGTGTGCACTCAGAGTTTGAACTCCCAACAAACCAACTTAATAAACCTACCGACGCAAAACCAAAAGAAAAGTTGGTACCTACGACAGATCTTGAAACTATGAGCCTAGCCAAGGCAACCCCAACCCCCAAAGATGAGGCTAACACTGTAGAAACAGTATCATTAGGAACTACTACAAAAATCATTGAATTAATAGAACAAGATCTACCAATGTTCTTACCATTTGATTCTGTAGGCGTGGGATATTCCCTGGGTGTCGGTTCTCTCCCAGTGGTAGATCTCTGCATGGTAGAAGTAGAAGATGTTAACACAACAGATACCCCAACATCCATATTCCCAGCTAAATATTGGACACTCCATTTTGATGGAGCTAGATGTCGTTACGGAGCGGGGGCAGGTGTAATCTTTACTTCCCCTGAAGGGAAAGTCCTACCATTTGCCTTTAAACTAAATTTCGAATGTACAAACAACGGCACTGAGTACGAAGCCCTCCTCCTTGGCCTCATCTTAGCTAAGAGAATCGGTGTTGATAACATCAGAGTCTTAGGAGACTCACAATTAGTAGCAAACCAAGTCTCTGAGATATATGAAACCAAAGCCGAGCACTTACAGCTTTACAAAACAGCTGTGTTGAATATAAGCAAGGAGTTTGACTTCATATCAATTGAAGCAATCCCGCGAGAGAAAAATCTTCTCGCTGATTCGATAGCAACTTCAGCATCACGTTTTACTCCAAACAGTAAGTTAGAGGACACCCGTTTCATAGTATCCCTTCGTGATGAACCATTGATAAAAACAATGACAAATTCTCTTTTAAACGAAAATGAAAACAAATCTACTATCCTAGACCACATTGATAGTGATATGGCCACTCTGAATTACTTAAACACCTATGCGGCATTACATCTCTCCTATCATATGATAGATTTGTCCTTAATCCCACATTCGTCTTCCTACTTCGGAAATCCCATGATGAAGCTTCCCTCGCAAATAGAGCCTAGCATAAACACAGTAGAAAATGGAGACGATTTGGACTTACCTCCAGCCCCACCTGAGTTTGAAGAAGGTAATGCCTCTTTAATCGAAGAAACAATTGATGTTAACATCGGAACGGAAGATGAACCAAGGATATTGAAGTTAGGATCCTCGTTAACTCCAGAAGAAGTAGAAATACACACTCGAATCCTCAAGGAACATCAGAAGGCTTTTGCATTTAATTATAAGGAAATGACAGGTGTTGCATCCCACATTGCAGTGCACAACCTCGTCACTAAATCTGATGCAAAGCCAATTAAACAAAAATCAAGACCCATGAAACCTAAGGTAGCTCTCATGGTAAAAGAGGAGGTAATGAAACTCCTCCAAGTAGGATTCATCAAACCAGTCGATTACTCTCAATGGGTATCTAATATCATTCCCGTTCTCAAAAAGAATGGGAAGATACGCATCTGCATAGACTTCTGGGACATTAACAAAGTGTGTCCTAAAGATGACTTCCCATTACCATCCATTGACGTCATAGTTGATGCGACAACTGGATTTGAACTTTTGTCTCTCATGGATGGATTCTCGGGATACAATCAAATCAGAATATCTGAACAAGATCAAGCTAAAACCACGTTTATAACTCCTTGGGGAACCTACTGCTACGTTGTTATGCCATTCGGTCTCAAGAATGCTGGCGCTACATACCAGCGAGCTATGACATATATATTTCACGATCTAATTCATAAGATCGTGGAATCCTACGTAGATGACTTGTTGGCTAAGGCCAAGAAGCGTTGTGACCATCCGGAAGTACTTCGCATCATTCTTTCACGTCTGATAGAATACGGAGTCACGCTAAATCCAGAAAAATGTGTCTTTGGTGTAACAGGAGGGAAGCTCCTAGGTTACATCATATCGTCACAAGGGATAGATGTTGACCCAACCAAAATTCGGGCTGTCCTCGAAATGGTCCCACCTTCGGATGAATCTGGAATCAGGTCATTTCTCGGAAAGCTTGGTGCAATCCAGAGATTCATCCCGGATTTAAGTTTCGCCATTCATCCAATCAACAATTTACTCAAGAAAGATTACAGTATTAATTGGACTAAAGATTGCAATGAAGCTTTTGACGCAGTTAAGCGTTTCTTGTTGTCACCACCTACGCTAATGCCACCTAAGCTAGATCGCCCGTTAATTTTATACTCATGAGCTACCAATGTCTCGCTAGCCTGTATGCTGGCTCAAGAAGACGATGACAAGAGAGAACGTGTGATTTATTTCATTAGCCAACGTTGCTCGACTATGAAACATGTTATACACAAGCAGAACGAGAATGCCTCACCATAGTCTTTGCAACCAAACGCTTAAGACATTATATGCTAAATCAAGAAACAAGGGTCATGGTAAAAACAGACCATTTACGAACTTTTCTCACACAAGGGTCCTTGTCTAAGAAGGTTGGACGTTTTATAACCTTAATGGGAGAATTCAAATTAACATTTGTAAATCAGAAATCGGTTAAGGGACAAATCATCGCGGATTGGTTAGCTGATAACCCATTAGATGGAGGTGATCTAGTAGATCTAGATTTTCTAGATGAGTGCGTATACTACATTGAAGCCAGACCTCCTATCTCTGAGTGTCCCTGGTACACTGATATCATTAATTATATCATGGACCATATGTATCCAGAAGGGGCTACACTGCAACACAGAAGGCAGTTACGCATTATCGTAGCAAAATACGTCATTATAGAGCAAGTGCTCTATCGAAAAGCATTCGATGGAATGCTCCTAAGATGTGTCGACACAGAAGAATCCAAGAAGATTCTCCATGAATCTCACAGTGGAATGTGTGGAGGCCACTTCGGTGGCCATGCCACCGCTCACAAAATACATCGAATGGGCTATTTCTGGCCCACTCTAGAACACGACGCAGTAGAGTTTGTACGAAGGTGTCATAAGTGCCAAGAGTTCTCCCATGAGATCCACATGCCAGCACAAGCTCTACAACCAATTGCTACTCCATGGCCCTTTTCTACATGGGGCCTAGACTTAATAGGGAAATTCTCTCCCTCGTCTACAGATGGCCATAATTTTATAATCACGGCCACCGAATATTTCACCAAGTGGGTAGAGGCTATGCCTCTTACTACTGTACCGGGTTCTGTAATCGCCAAGTTCATTTTGAACCAAATCATTTGCAGGTATGGTATCCCGCAAATCATTATCTCAGATAATGGAACTTCTTTTAAGAATGACGAAGTTCATGAATTGTGCAATAAATTTAAAATAAGCCATCATACGGCTTCCTTGTATTACCCTCAAGCCAACGGACAGGCTGAAGCAACAAATAAAACACTAAAAGCCATTCTCCTTAAAACGGTGAAAGAAAACAAACGAGATTGGCACTTGAAGTTATATCCGGCCTTATGGGCCCACCGAACCTCAATAAGAACACCAACGGGAGCAACTCCTTTCTCACTAGTATTCGGGGCAGAGGCAGTTCTCCCACTTGAGGTTGAAATACCCAGTCTCCGTATTTCCTTACAAGGGATTCTGGATGAAGACGCTTACAGAGAAGCACGTCTCTCCCAACTAGAAAGCCTAGATGAAGCTAGGTTAGATGTTGAACAGTGACACAGAGCCTATGCTGACCAGATGTGCTGGCAGTACAACAAGAAAGTCTATGAACGCGACATATATGAAGGTGATCTAGTTCTAAGGCTAGACAGCCGGATCGACAAAAAGACCGGTGAAGGAAGGAAGTTCCGGCCTAAATGGTTGGGCCCATACCGAGTCATGAAGGACTATGGAAATGGTGCATACCTCTTATGTACGCTGGAAGGTGAGGAATTTGGCGAAACGGTCAATTCCCTACACCTCAAGCGGTTCTACGCGTAAGCAACTAGCACTATTTATAATTACATCTACATTGCATCTTCATATAGTTTAAGATCATTTTGTCCGCTTGTTTCGTACACAAATTGTGATCAAGGAATTTTGTTCTCAAAGAAATTCATTACAAACTCATGATGTTGTTGGCATAAACACTCTAATCATACTTCTCCATTTTCATGATATCATCAAACTATCTCAGAATCATTTTATCAAATAAAGCTAGATATGACAAAGTCTTAACAGTAACCATGCCAAGATCTACAGGTTTATTCTCACTTTTGGTTTCTTCTTAGGATAGGTGTCTTGCCTATGGTCTGTTCCAGAAGCTTCATGGTGTCACATCTATCCCATATATCTCTTTGGAAATAAGCACATACTGACATTTTACTCAAGAAAACAAGTCAAATATTAATCAAAACAGAAAATTTTAATTTTACACATTTCCTTGCCCCACCAACCTTTGGTGATGAGCTTGCGTCTCTTACTAGTGACGTAGGGTTGGGAAAGGATGGAAATGCCCTTACTCACCTATGCTTTGCCCGCGGTGATAAACCCACGCTTCTTACTGGTAGCATGGGGCAAAGTGTAGGGGGTCCTCTTGACAAACAAATGCAAAAGGTCATAAACAAACAATTTAAATCTCGAAGTCGTTGAGTCAAAAACAAATGAATCAGATGTCCAAAATTCCAAAAGAGTTCAAAATCCTAAAAACCCAGATTTTTTCTACCATGTGGCCATCTAAGGATCTAAGTCTGGATAAACCGCAAAGTAAGTAGCATTCTAAACTATGAAGTCACTCGGGTAGAGTAAGCTTGTAGCTTCCCAATTTGGTTCCACCAAAACTTTGTCTATCTTTCATCAATATCATTTCAACACATCTCATAACTTGCGCCCTTCCCAACTCTCGGTGATGAGCCCTCGCATCTTACTAGTTGCGTGGAGTTGGGGGGTAGGGGCAGGTTTATCTGCTCATCATATTAGTTTATCTTCATCACTTTGCCAAAACAAATATGAAGTATCCAAAATTGCTTACAGAAACTAAGATTCAAAATCACATTATATCTACATCATCATATATCAGCATCATGAAATACAAAAGGAAAATAAACACTTGCATCATTTGTTCTCCATTGCATACATTTTAAAAGAGCATACAAGTATAAACATCATAATCTACATGAGGAAACTAGAAAAGAAGCAAAGCCATAAATGCCAAAGGTTTGATCCAAAAAGAATATATATATATATATATAATATAAATGGTCAATGTTTCTGTACAATGCCATCATGCACTAAGCATGGTCAAAATGCTCAAAGAGCCCGGGATATACAAAAGAATGTATCATACAAAATCTAGGAGAGCCAATCGGCTTCTCAATCCCTACGAGACCCCTCTGAAGGCGCACGCCCACGCCTAGGACTCCGGCTACGCTGGCACTCTGAATGCATGGAGGGCTCTGGATCCCGAGGGGCAGCCGCAGTCTCACCACGAGAATGGCTCCTCATCAAGCGCTCGGCCGTCCTATACCCCGCTAGCTCCGTGTGGAGAGTCGATACCATCCTGGCCACATGCCAGACTGGGGAAAAGACGTCAGTGTGCCTACCAGCTGCTGAGGGCTCCCCAGCATCTACGGACAGCTCTGCGCGGGTCCTCTCCATGGGGATCATCAGGGTATCAGTACATACCCTGCGAATCAAGTCCCGCCACTCATCGGCAGTCTCTGCAAACAAAGGAGAAAACAAATTAGAAACCAAACAAGAAATTAGAAATACAAGATAAAACAAAAGGAGAGATAGCAACTAAGGAGATCCTAACTAAAAACAAACATTAAAAGGAGAGAGGGTAACTTACTCGGATCACCAGGCCTCTAGGATGGATCTATAGGATCAGCACCTGCCACGGATGCCGCTGCGCTGACTGAGGGGCTGCTCCTGTGGCTGGAGCAACGTAGTGCCCCCGCAACGGACTCATCCTCCCCACCATGGCCCTGGGAGAGTGGCTCCTCTGAAACCAGAGTCACTCTCTCTGCACTCTGCTCGGCCCTCTCTGCCTGCATGATATCCTGAGTGTCATGCCACTCAGGATCACTGTCCTCCTCGGTGTCCTCCTCTGTCTCTCCCCCTGTAAACTCCTCAGACTCGGAGTCTATGTCAATGGGGTCATCGCTGCTATGGGCAGGACCCGCGGCAATCTGAAGCAAGGGTGCCTGAGGCGCACCGGCTCTCCCTCTGGCACGTACTATCCTCCTGGCCGCAATAGGAACGCTAGGAGTAACCACTGTCCAACCCCGGCCTCTAGGCCCCCCTCTGGCCTCTCAGACTGATCTGTATACTGGCGCTACTGGGGGAAGCATACCCACGTATGGTAGGCCAAACTGCTGAGGAACTCGGCCAAAGGGGTGCATCTCCACTCGCCCCACTCTGTCAATAAGCTGCCCTGTCGTGGAGCAGGAAATCAAAGTAAGAGCCTCCTCGCCCCATATACCTGCCATAGTCTGATATGGTGTGGCCTCCATGTCGGCAGTAGTCAGAGAAGCAACTGGCTGATGAGGTGCTCGGAGCACCGACATATCTGTCCATCTGGCTGCCCTCACAGCTCCGGGGTCTGCCACCTCTACACCTCTACCGTAGGGGATGAAGTGCTCATAGACCCAACTCATGACTAGGGTCAGGTGGCTCAAGGACTGCCCCTGTAAACGGACTACCCTGTATAGATCATGGTAGGTGGTCCCAAGTATGTCTGCTCCCCAGGCATATATCCGGCCATGTCCCTCTATCTGTGCAATAATGGGGGACCAACAGTATAACAATGTATCTCCTCCCTTGTCCCCGATCAGTCTCGAGGCAAGGATCCCCATGATGGCCTGGTGAAGTAAGGGGATGGGAAAACTAGGAATGGATCGAACTCTAACCCCCTTCTTTGACCCCGTGGAGATGACTGCATCTCCCATGTATGTGGCCCACTGTGCTATCTGGGCCCGCGAACCTGCTGTCTCAAGGGTGAGACGTCTCCCAATAATCGGGACCCCTAGAATACGATAGACATCCTCCAAAGTAATAGTCCACTCACCGCGGACCCCTGGCAATCGGAAGGTGTTCCGATCAGCATCCCAATATGAGAACAAGTCACAAAGAATGTGACTGGAAGGTGTAACATGGGGCACGCGTGAGATGCGTAGTATCCCGGCCCTCTAAAGAGTGTCCTCCTCATCCTGTGAAAGGGCATCCAATACTCCTGGGAGCCAGTCACACTCCCTCTCTCGGCTCCACTGGATA
Source organism: Taxus chinensis (assembly GCA_019776745.2). NCBI lineage: Eukaryota > Viridiplantae > Streptophyta > Pinopsida > Cupressales > Taxaceae > Taxus > Taxus chinensis. The sequence continues at coordinate 312,882,411 of CM034146.1, read as the reverse complement.
TACTCCTCTCTCGCCTGCATACACCCAAAAACACACAAAAAAGAGCAAGTTAGCATCCGAATAATACTGGAAAAATCATGAAAGCACGTAGAAATGCTAAAAATGCAAAAGCAATTTCAAACAGATGATCTTTTTGCATTCTGTGTAAAACCGCCGCCCTGAGCAGGGAGGCGGTTTTGTAACCGCCGCCTTAAGGGCGGCGGTCATGTAACCGCCGCCCTGGGCAGGGCAGCAGTCCTGTAACTGCCGCCCTGGGTAGGGCGGCGGTCGTGGCCCGAAAACCCACGCGGGTTTTTAAACCTAAAAAGCCCAAAAAAACGACAAAACAAGACCATTCTAACTAAAACAAGGCCTACCCAGTAGGCGCCCCCCCTAGATGAACCTTTTAACACTAACATTTTCAAAAATTACCCCCCCACGACAAAGATTTTAGCATTTCAAAATTAAGGGGGTAAAAGGGATAAATTGAAGAAAACTAACCTGTGATCTCGCGGGTCGATGTTCCGCTCGTGGAGGCATGATCACTATCCCGTCGCGGACGTTTTGACTCTACTCACGCAAGAAACCATCACCGTGGGTTCCAGAGCTCAAAATCAATCGAATCAACTCGCGCAAATGAATAGGAAAATGGGCCCACTTTCATATATATAGCACCCTGATTCGTTTTAAATGCCTTTTTCACAGGTTTGGAGCGCCCACAGAGGTAAGTTCTTATCCCCGCACAAATGGTACGTTCTCATTTCCTATTGTTTTAGCGTTTATTTTCCAAACTATTGTGTCTATCTGCACTTGAGTTCTCTTTTCGTTTTTGCAGGTAGCGGGAATTTTGGACGGCGTCATTTCAACACACAGACGTATCAGGTATAACTTTTAACTTCCCATTTCGGGACCACCATACTCGGACCCACCGTTTTACGCCTCTTCATGGCTAAAACGCTTCTCCAAGGGGGCAATATGTACGTACCCAAAATTGTAAGGTACTGTACTGCCAAAATAACGTGACATGTGCCCCAATGATGATACAGGTCTCCTCGCAAGGTGTTCGGGATCCGGAAAAGATCTCCAAGTGTGCGTTAACATCCCGCATGCCCCGCTTAGCCCCCACGTGCTTTGTTTTTCCCTTTTCCCCTCTTTTCTTGGCCTTTTTCTCTTCAGTGACGAAACCGCCGCCCTGCATGGGCGGCGGTCTCGTGACCGCCGCCCTGAATAGGCGGTGGTCCTGTAACTGCCGCCCTGCTCAGGGCGGCGGTCCTTTACGCGTTTTCCAGAAAGCTCTTTTAACATGACTCACGTAATTTCAACGTTTTACCAGCTTTCTTTCACCGCCATAAGCTTGCATTTATGATTCTGGTTCCCTGGAATAGTGTTTTGCCATTGTTTATAGTTTAAGAGTTCTATTTGGTTTTTACCTTGGGTAAATGCAAATGCTATAAATAGTTGGCTTGTGCTCAAGCAAATGGCCCCTCAAATTTGCCTCTGATTTCTCTTTGCAATAGATTTAGTTTTCATTTTGCTTAGAATGCTTAGTTTCTTTCATTGCATGCTTAGTTAGCATTGTTTTACTGTTAGTAAGCCACATATCCATCTTGTGCAAGTACTGCTGTTATTTCATCCAATCCATTGGAATAGGATAGTCTGTTTACCAATAGGAAGCCATTAAAGTTACAGGTTTTGTTCTTCAAACAGGATAGTTTCAGGTTTTGGACGTTTCATGTTGCATGACTCGCAATAAATCCCGCTAGGAATTGCATAAGCCAAGCTCTGTACTCTTGCGCTATCCCTCTCCTACTCACATTGTATTCAGTCTGTATCTTGAGCTGCCTTTGTCCCAATATCTACTTCTGTTGATGCTAGCATTACACGCTTTTCTGGATCCACGTGAACACAAAGGAACGAGGAGATCACACTGAGGGGACAAGATCACACACACCATCGGATTCGCCACTGTTCTGTGGAATCCAGGTTCTAGCTTTCAAAGTTCTAAGTTAGAAACATATCAAATAAAGTAGCCAATCACTTTATTTCAGTCAATTCTACTCTCGATATTGCCAGGGAAGCTGTGGGGATTGATAGTTTCTGAGAAGACTATGATTCACTCCTCACTTCTGAGGTAGGATCGAGGGCCTTGCAAATAGATTAGATCAATTATTTCATTGTTTAGAATAGCTCTACAAATTGCACAGACAAATAGCTATACTCGGTTATCTTGTTTGTTTTAAATTGTTATCTTAGCTGTCAATTTCTAGATGTATTAAATTAGTTGTTAGATTCATTCAAATAGTTCGTCAGAAAATACAAAAATAGAGAAATCATATATGCTATAGATATATTCAAAGTAGTTAAATTTCACTTTGCCGTAGTTAATTTACATTATTGCTTTTGTATGACAATCACGGGACCTAGGGAGCCCAGAGAATACGTATTCGAGCCAATCGTGCCTCAACCCAATCTCGTCACAGCAATTGTTGACATAGACCAAAATCTTAGAATCCAAGTCTTCCAAATAACAACAGATCAGTTCCCAGTTAAGCGGGTTAAACATAGAAGGACGACCAAGCGCACACGTTTTGGTCGAATCAACCAAACTACAGATTACCCTAGGTAACATCCATATGACTGTAGAAGGGCTTGAAAGAGAGCAAACGTTCGGTTGTGATCCTTTGGTCCCACAGCCAGACGCAGGAGACACTCTCACAGACATAGATACTAGCCTAAGAATTCAGGTTGCAAGAACGCCTGTGAGGTACTCTGAGAAGATCACACAGCTATTAGTTTTGAATATAGAGGCTGAAAAAGCATACGATTACTGGGTACTAGGGATTGGGAACTAATTCTACACATGACCATAGCAAGACCACAACAACCAAGAGTCTACGGTTGCGATCCACAAATCCCACAACCCAACGAATCCGTAAGTCAATCAGACATAGACACTGGCCTACGCACACTAGTATTCAGATCCACTCCACTTCCACCTATCATCATCGAACAGTTATCCTTACTAGATACAACAGCTAACAAAGCTAGAGAGTTCTGGACTAGGCCAGAGAATCGTCCATAGAGTCAACTATATTTACCATCCACCGTATGACCTTATCCGGAGACGTACATGAAACTATCCCAAGTCATTTTCCACGTATTCCACAACCCATAGATCGAATCACACCAGAGCTCGATATTGATTGGAGCCTTCGAGCAGTCATCCTTTCCAATCGATCTATCACACCAGTTCAGGTTAGGAGGGCCTTCTTTGCCTTAGATTCACAAATTCCACTAGTGTGTATTGAAGACATTAGATTGCCTAACTAGTTTGTCTGCATCCCATACATATTCCATCCCCACCGGCTGTCTCGGCACGACCTCGGGAGGTCGGGTGCGAGGAAGAGTTGCTTGTAGATTCCCACGCTCGCTTGTCACTTTTCCATCGTACAACAACCTATATAGATCTTTCTAAGACATGTTCTTTGGAAAATTTACTAAAAAATTGTATGATTAGCTAGCTACATACTATATTCACCAAATTCTAGATTTGGGGCGGAAGTACACTTAGAAAATAAAATGCAATGGAATCATCATGCAACTAGATGTTATGTGGACATGTGTGATAGATTTAGGATAGAGTGGAGTTATTTATAATTATGTTCTAGTTGGTGAAATATTTTGTCAAGGACAAAATATGTTGTTCGTCAATGCTAGCAGGATTGTATTCCTCCACTTGGGGATGGGGTGGATCCCATTTATTGAAATTTGGAAACTATTTACACTAGACTAGTATCCTTGGGTGGCTAAAGGCTAGGGAATGTGGAGAAACACCCTTGTTGTAACTACAATACTAGACTAAAGATGAGAGAAATTATAGGTAAGGAGAGAGAAATGAGAAGGGTATTTTTTATTAATAATTGCATATATCTCATCAACTACAATTTAGAGGTGATTCCAGTTTCAATTGGAGGAAACGGAAAAGCACAACACACCATCACAATATAATGAAATGGATAATTGCAAGAAAAATACTTAAATTTAATTCATTCCACAAAAAAGACACAAAATCCTTCAATTTCTTACACATGCCAGCATGTGCTTGGCTGAGTGACAAGATGAAAATGGAGGAAAATTACAATGTAAGGGAATGGAAGAATACAACTTTCTAAAGAGGGAAAAAAATAATCTTTTTTTGAATGGAGAGAGCATTACAATTTATAGTCAAATCCAATGGATCTTCATGTTCTCGTGTGACTTTTCAACTTAAAGTGAAATTTGTAGTAAAAAAATCACACACTTTAGACATTAGTTAGTCTTGGTCTTATACTAGTATTCATGTGGTTTTTGAGTGAAGAAAGTACTAATTAACCCCCATCTTTTGGCCATTTTACTTTGCTTTTTTTTCCTAACTGCCGACCTCCCACACATGTATGCCCAGTCTATTTTTGTTATTCTATGTTATTTTTCATTTTACTGGGGCGCTCAGGCTAGTACTGGGGCACTGACAAATGCCTTGGTCCCAATTGGGGCACCTTGATCCTTTTCCCACTTTCCTGCCACTTTTGAGCACATTTTATCCATTTGAGCATTTCATATTTCTTGTGGTCGGCCTTTTCGGGGTTAATTGTGAAAATAGAACAAGAGAACCATATAAATATAAAGTTATGAGATCATAATGAGAGACAAAACACTAAGCACTACTATCTTCACCTAAGGTTGCATCCATCAAGGGCTACACTTGCATCCATCTAGCTCCATCACAAAGACACAAGGTTGGTTCTCTGCATCACACTACATAGGAGGTAAGTTTATACTATTCCATCCGACATTATATTACATTTTTAACACATAGTTATTGCTCGCTACTATCACAAAGTGTGACTAACATAAGAGCACCTAAGGCATGATTGCACACACAAGTACATAGAACTACATAAGGTTTGAGATGTAGTGCAATGTTCAATTAGTAAGTCCACTATCTTGGCAACTGAGGTCACTGTGACCCCTTCATATGCATCTTCCTTTTTGAGGGTTTGATGCTTATCTTGGGGTTTTGTCGGTCTTTTCTTTATCTCCGTTTACTAATGACATATGGCGCAATGCACAAAAGTTAGTGCGACAAGATGTGAAGGGAGGAAACCATTAAGTGATTCCTTAGAGGAAGGTTACAGAGATTTTCCATAAACTAGGGCACCCATTTCTCAGACTATGGCACTGGTAGGTGCCCCTGCATCTATCCAGGTGCCCCAGTCCAATCAAATAGTTGAGATTTTTCCTTTTTTGTACCTCTACATGTTCATTCCTGCTTCCAAAATATTCAGTTTATTTTACGACATAGTCCATATTAGCCTCCGAATCAGCTGAGTTATTTCTAACTCTCTTTGCACTTTAGGATTTTACATATCTACCTTCTTAGTTTTTTGGGTCATTTCTTTGATTCATTTAGCTGTTATTTGTCATAGTTCCTAGTTTAGATTAACTGCCATTTTACCACATTTTATCTTCATTTAGTCTACATCATTTGTGCATTTACACATCATACATCGTACTAGTCATAATCATACATGTATAATAATATTCGGGTCTAAATTATATGTATCTCATCTTACATACCGCGCACCTTACAATTTTAGTCTACATACACATTTTGAATTGCGCATATATACATCATACATATTCTACACACCGTACTATTATTTACCATACATGTGTCACACTCTTATTATTTAGAATCTAGCATTACACTATCTACATACTCATCCCTACTACATAATATGTACACATATTGCACACACTTTTATTTTACATACACACCATTACATTGCATCTTATACATCGTCACACTACTACATCATTTTCTACGCGCTGCACTCACTACCCTATGACACACTCTAGTCTCACGGTCCATACTAGACTATTGAGGGTATATAACACAAATGGACCTTATCATACACACACATTCATCCCTTGAGATTCTATCATGCAACATTACTAGGTTAGTGATATACACTTTAGGCTTAATAGTCACCTATTCCTTCATCTTGTAGTGGTAAACATTGTAGGCTACATCATCATTCCCTCTATTCATCTAGTAGTGATATACACTTTAGGGTACATCATCTACTCTTTTGATCATCATTGTCATGATAAACACTTCAGGCTATAAGGGTCAGACACACATCCTTTCTAGGCCGCATATCAACATACATACACATTCATCACAACACATTAGACACAACACACACTATTCAACCATTTCCCAATGACGCACTCTCGTTTACAGTTCATTCTTGACTGTTGAGGGGGAAAACTAAATGAACCTCACTGCATACATTTCCATTCACTCGAGGGGCACGTGGCTCCTATCATCCATCTTGCATTCCATTCCATCTATCCATAAACATATTACATATCTTGGTTGCTTTTACTCTTGCTTGCATTTTCTTGTATATGGTTGCTTTATTACACATGCTAGTTAGATCTCTTGTATGTCATTTATCTATACCATCCACACATGCATGTTCACGCCTTTTCTTAGTTGTGATCATAGATACAAGTCTTTTGCATGTAGTACAGATGCTAGCCTTCTACCCATCCTACATTGGTCATTAGGGGCATCCACATTCGTCTCTCACATGTGATATTGTTTCATTTTGTACTTAGCACTCTATATTACATGGTTATACATGTTTTTGACATACTAGTTTATCTTTCTAACATGATAACGAATGCTTCATGTGTAACATTTGTTAACATGATTACTTTCTTCCATGGTTATCTGTTATTTGTACTTGTTTGTCTACTGTTTGCTATTATATGCGGGCCTTTCCCTTTGTTTGGTGTGCACACTTGTTTTTGTATGCAGCCATGATGGCCTTGCGTGTCTTGCGACATCGTGAATGATGTCCCATGTTTGCAGCCCGCTTTATGTGGCTTACTTTGTCTTCTTGCATGTTTTACATTACTACATTTTTTGGTCACCTTATACACTATTTGCGTAATTTTCACAAAACTTTATAATTTTTTTGAGTACTAAATTATTTGGATGTCTTGTTTGTGGTATATTGGGTGTACCAAGATACTTTCGTGAACCTTTATAGGAAACCTAGTTACAAAGTTTACCCGGTTCCCCTTTTTTGGGAAATCCTTCTATCAACACTTCCATGCAATACAAAGAAAAAAATTTCCCACAATCACATACTATCTAATGCATTACAAACAGCTTAATTAAAATGATTTTCCTAGCCCTTGCATTTGCTTATATCAAGTGGGTTAAAAACTATTTACCCCGTATATAGCAATTAATTAAACATGGTTTATTATTATAATAGGGATCTTTTTCCACGTTAGATGATTTTATGAAGGACTTGTGTCCACATAGCCTTCACCCCAAGCTGGCATCTAGATTTCCCAAAAAACTAGGGTATAGACATATCTTCATAGAACTTCAGGGAACTTGTGCCAGGTTGGAGAATAATTGTTCCTCCGCTAGCCTTTCATATTCCACAATTCATCGGATATCTAAAAAGTGCGGACATGATTTATTTCTATATTTTTCCTGAACACTTGTGTCTTAGGTGCACATCCGGTTCCCCGATTTTTCATTTACGTACTTTACATGGACACTGTTTGTCACAATTACACCGTAAAAATGCATATTGCATGAACTTTTACATATACCTGCATGAATTGGAATACTTGATCATTTTCTCCTTGCAAAGTCCTTATCTGCATGAGAAATAAAGCAGCTGTTCAAGTTAAAACAATGGGGGAAACAGACTGCACAGTTTGAGCGTGGATTCAATGGATTAGACCCTGTTATAGTAAATACATTTCCGATCATCAAGTATAACCATGAAATGTTTTCTTTCATAAGAAGATGTTGTTTGCACTGTGTGCCTTGGAGAATATGAAGAGAAAGACATATTGCAGGTGTTGCACATTTGTGGTCATGAGTATGAGCATTCACGACAACATTGAAAAATCCCTCAGATCTATTGATGTTTTTGGTGACATATTCTGATAATTCAACTACATCAGATGTTATTAAAATTCCACTATATTTGAGTGGGAGAGAGATGGTATTAATTTCATTGCATCTACGGACAATTCTGGCACAAGTTTCATACTTGTCCGTTGCACCAACGGGTTGCTTCAGATTCTATGTATGTTCGAAGCAAGGCAAGGATATAAAAGTGATAAAATCTCTCTGTAACTGTGAAAATCAGTGATTCTTCTTGCCAAGGCTGTGGAAAATCTATGGTGGTGCCTAGTGCTTACTGCAAAGTTAAATCTATAAGGTCCTTGGGCAATGCTATCAATCATGGAGAGCCTAATTAAGTTTTTGGCTACTTATTTGTGATTTTAAAAGGAAACCAATGTTGGCATCATAGGTGAAATTTCACATCAATATTATATTTGGGTTCTTCGAGAAGAGTGCCGAGGCATTTCAGTAAATAACTCTTGTTGTAGAGACCACAATGGTTCCTCTTGCTACGAAAAAGTTGCATGTTCTCGATGTAAACGGATTTCTTTTAGACACATAATTTAACTTTGAAAAGTGACCTGATTGTCCTCCTCATGGAAAATTCAACATTCATTTTGTTTATTGCAATGAGTTCATTGAGTTCTGCTTTGAGAAATTTGAAATTGGTATATGGTCCTCTGCTCAACGACACAATGTTGACAAACTTGTTGAGTTCATATTTGGAGATTTGAAAAGTAAATTTTTATTTTCTTGGTACCAAACTGAATGCACAGGGAAATGCAATGTGGACGAGTACCTTTACAATCTGAAGTATGGCTTTATCAATGGTAATATAGAAGAAGAATTGTGAGGAAAGAAACCATGTTAAATGTTCGACGAAATTCCTCAATGGAATTGTACAAAATTTTGATAGAATGCCTTCAAGTGATCTCGTGGAATGCCATGATTACATCAAGCAATTATATTGTGCCAGAGCGGAAGTAAAACTTAGGCAACAAAAATTGAGTTACTCCAATTTCGTGAAGGCACAATCAAAGCCATAAAAAAAGGATTAGAATCAGGACGAATAAAGTTCTTCTCATAAAATCTGTTGATGTTAGTCCAGATGCAGTGTTTGAGATGCTCATCAGTCTTAACCGGTCAAGGAGATACAAATGAACATAATGACATATAACCCAAAGAATATAAACTGATACCGTTCAAAAGGGATTTTGTGTTTTCTCGACAATGACATCGTGATCAAGACGGGGCATATACTATCTTGCAAACTCCAATTATACAGAAGCAATATCCTAAAATTCTGGTTATTGCCGAATCAAGATAAACCCAAATGTTTGGCAAATCACTAAAGAAAGCACAAGACAAGCTGAAGAAGGTCTAAATTCTGTTGCAAGTTCAACAATGGAGATACATTCCACAGTTTGAGGAGGAGATATTATGCCAAATTTGAAGAAGATCCATCACTCTCTGTTGCTGGAAATAATTTTTCTGTTGAAAAGGATGCAATAGGCAATATGGTAGAGGTGGAATATGAAGCTGCTAAAGACTCACCTGAAGACTAAGATGCAATGTCTATTAGTAAACAAGATGTCAGATACACTTATCATTGCTCTTGTTTGGGGAGTTTCTTTTCGCATGTTACCATCCTTTGAATTGATTATAGAATTAATTAAAGTTTATAAAGAAATATTATGTAAGCATATTTAATTAATTTGCTCATCAAATTAATTAAAAATCATAATTTGATGTAAACTTCAAGTTGAGTCAACTTGTGGTGGATGATGGGTTAGAAAAAGGTCAGGTAGTTTGGTAACTACTTTTGGGAGCATATTGCCTATAAAAGGCTTCATTGTAATTGTAAAAAGGGGATTCCTCTCTCATTATTTCATTCCATGCTCTTGGAGAAGCTATTCTATCTGCACATTTTGCTATTCTAACTTTGTGTACACTGATGAATACATTGCTTTCTATACCGATGTGTTAATGATTTTTCAATTACAAAATCTGCTAGTCTGCTTGTGATTAGATTATTAATACCGCTGTTCCTTCATATTATGAATGATGCCTAGGTGAATTAGACTTTGTGTTGATCATCAAAGTACGTAGAATTTGTGCCATATCAATATATTCTAAGGGAGAAGAAGATTTTGTGCTTCCTAGATTTCACACTCATTGTATGGATTTTGTTAGATAGAAGTGTTCCCCCATTTCTCATCCAACAAACCTTGTAAGGGAATCTTGTACGATCAAGAAGGAATGGTATGTCCTTGATAAGACAGATTTGTAGAACTTTGTGTCTCAAATTTGTTCATCTTTCCTAACACCTATGGGGTTGTGTTCTTTTCCCCCTCATTCCTCCTTCCTCTCTGTTATTTTTCCTTTCTTAGTTTGGCTGCCCTTTTGTGCTTTCTGGTTAAAAGCACAAAAAATAATATCATACGAGGGAACTTCCCATCTCACAAACCAGAGGAAATTCCACCCTTGTCAAAAGAGTGAATTTCCCTAACTGTTGCTGATTTTTCATACTTCTATTGGGCATATTCAGTGTGAAAAAAATCCAACCAACACATCTCTTGGTAGCTTATACAATGTTTGCATAGCTTACACTACATTGGAATGCATTTTCATACTAACACTTGTCTTTGGCTAGCCTTTTTTTTGTGCGTGCCTTGGTTTCTACCAAGCACATTCCCTTCCCCCTTCAGGGAAAAGTTACAGAGTTCATGTGGTTGGTCCTCTTTTGGGGCTGCATTCTCCTATCAACAATGTCACATGCACCCCCAAAGAGGGGGGCATCATTTGGGGTTTACATACTATACAACGCTTTTACATTGGTTCAGTTTAGTTCAGTTTCCACCCTTGATATTGTGGGTTATAAAATGAGTGGGTTCAGACCAGTCTACGAACCCCATACATAGTGGATTTTACAGGACATGGTTGTCCTTAGCATTCTAGGGAGAAATTACAGGTTAGAGGATATAATGGACTTCCTCTCTACACTACTTCATCCAGTGGCATCAGATCACCCAAAAAACTAGGTAGTATAGAGATATCTTCATACAACTTCAGGGAAGTAGTTACAGGTTGGAGAATAATGTAGCTTTCTCCCTACACTTCTTCATCCTATGGCATTGGATCACCCAAAAAACCCAGGACAAGATATCCTCTTTCTACACTTTTTCTCTAACATGGATTAGGTGCACATGTTCCATTTTTCATTTATGTACTTTACATTTACATGCTTTCACATACATATACATGCACCTTTTAGATGCATTTTTACATATACATGCGTATTTGAATACTTGATTGTTTTCTCCGTATAGGTCCGACCGTATGAAAAACACGTAGTCAACAACAACTACAAAACAATGGGGGAAACAACGACATTTTGTGGTAGCACACACCATACTAACCATGTAGGTACATCATCACACATCACATACACATGTTTCCACCCTAGGTTCACTCTCACACTTTTTTTATGTTAACTTTCACATCTTTAGTTTCCATTCTCCATCATATTTTTGTCACTCCATTCACTTTCTCTAGTCCTTCAGTGTGTTTCTACATCACTCTACACTAGATTATCAGGTACGCATCTCTATCTACTTTATGTTACCGAGATTTCCACTCACCAACATAAAGTGGGGTAAAATGTAGTCACAAAATCACACACTTTAGACATTATTTAGTCCCGGTCTTATACTACTATTCATATGGTTTTTGAGTGAAGAAAGTACTAATTAACCCCTGTCTTTTGGCCATTTTACTTTACTTTCTGTCGTCATTGCTGACCTCCCACACATGTATGCCTAATCTGTTTCTGTCGTTCTATGTTATTTTACTTTTACTGGGGCGCCTAGGCTAGTACTATGGCTGCCAACAAGTGCCTTGGTTCCTAGTCGGGGCTCCCTGATCCTTTTCCCACTTTCCCATCCACTTTTTGGGCACTTTTTAGCCATTTTGAACATTTCATATTTCTTGTGGTTGACCTTTTCGGGGTTAATTACAAAAATATAACAAGAGAACCATATAAATATAAATTTATGAGATCATAATGAGGGACCAAACACTAAGCACTACTATCATCACCTAAGGTTGCATCCATCAAGGGCTACACTTGCATCCATATAGCTCCATCACAAAATCACAAGGCCAGTTCATTTGCATCACACTACATAGGAGGGAAGTTTATTTTATTCCATCCACCATTCTATTACATTTTCTACACATAGTTATTTCTCACTACTTTCACAAAGTGTGACTGGCACAAGAGCATCCTAGGGCATGATTGCACACACAAGCACATAGAACTACATTGGGTCTGAGATGTAGTGTAATATGTAGTTAGTAAGTCCACTATTGTGGCAGCTAAGGCCAGTCCGACCCCTTCATATGCATCTTTATTTTTTTAGGGTTTGATGCTTGTCTTGGGGATTTTTTCAGGTCTTTTCTTCATCACTAATTGGTAGCGACATACATGGTAGTTTAAGACATTAGTGTGATAGGAAGTGAAGGAAGGTTACAATAAAGTGACACCTTCAGAATTTAGGTTACATAGACATTTTACGCAGACCAGGGTGTCCATTTCTCAGACTAGGGTGCCCACAGGCATCCCTGATCCTATCCAGGTGCCCCAATCCACTCATATTATTCAGATATGTATTTTTTGGACCTCAACATAGTCGTTCATGCTTCCTCCTATTTTTCTAGTCAGCTTACAACACAGTCCTACAAGTTCACCGAATCAGCTAAGCTCTTTCTAACCCTTCTTTGCATATTAGGGTTTTACTATTTTCATTAGTCTAGTTGCTTGGGTCACTTTATATATTTAGTTACTACTTTTATTTATTGTTGTTCCTAGTTATATTAACTACCATTTTACCACATTTTAGTTAATAAAAATCCTCAATGAGTAAATAGAAACTTTAAGTGACTTAAGTCTGTTTTATAAAAAGTTCCTCCTTAATAGAGAAATGGAATGCTAGAAAGACAAGAAGAAAGGAGAAAGAGAAGATATATGCTAAATAATGAAGTCCGACTCTTCCTTCATTGTGAAGATGAATGCTATAATTAAATATGGTCTTCTTCAAGTACTTATTTGATCAAGGCATGACTTGTGTGGAATTGAGAAGCGATGGTTTACACCTTATCTTGAGTGATCATTGTTGGTCTTGCTTGGAAACTTTTTTTGACTCTTCATCTCATCAAGTAATGGTATGATGCAATAATCGACTATTTGTCATGAAGTTGATGTCCTTTCTTTCATATGAGGAAAAAACTCATCTTACAAACACCATGAAGAATGCGCTTATATCACACATGACTCAGAATTGGTAACCATGATCCATCCTAGATTTGACAATGTTTAGAGCTTCTTGAGAATTCTTGGGAGAAATATATAAAATATTTAAATGAAAACACTTCCCCTTTATAAGATGACACCAATAAATAATAAAATAAATTGTGTCTTTCTAAAGAATATTAGCATTCCCTATCATGCCTCTTGAATGGATATTGAAAATATACCATAGCCATGATTCCCATCACAAAAATCTTTGAATAATTCAACTAGATGTTTCATGATTAAAAATCCTCCGGTGCACTCTTACTCAGGTCCGTAAATGAATTTTCCTACTTCCATCTTCTGCTTTAGATCATTGAAATCCACGTGCTCCACTAGAACTATCATGGGCTTGTATCCAGAGTAGTGGAGATTCTTTTTGTATTTTTATAATATCATTGTTCTTATAAAGTGAAAATAATTCTATGGTGCAAGAAAAAATGGATTCCGCAACCGTTTTTGAAAATCCGTAAATTTAAGTGTATTTCAGTGTCATGGTAGATGATTTGGTATTTTAGGAAAAATGAGAGAAAATAAAATCCCAATTGGACGAGAATTGATTCATTGGGAATTTATTCCCAAGATTAATAGACACTCCAAATTTGGTAATATTCTCTCATCATAATCAGTGGGAATTTGAATAACAAGTTCTGACTGTGTGGAAGGCTTACAAATTGACATTAATGGAGGAAAGGGAAATTTTTCAATTCATCATTTTGGAATAAATTATTTTCCAATTTGAGTTATATTTGGTTTATTAGAATTGTATTAGTGAGGGAAAATCAAGCTCTAATTTTGAAAGGATTCTCTCTTGGGGTTTGAGAGAAAAATAACAAAATAATTTTTTATTGTATATTGGGTTTGCAAGTATTTTTAGCAAGGAATGATGGTTTTTAGCATAAGTACAACATTTTTTTCCCTTATATAATTTTTAATGGATCAAAATGGCTATATTGAGGAGAGGAATGGATGCTCCAATTTTTAAATGATTCTCTCATGGGGACTTTCCACAATCTTCTTTGCAAAAATGGTGTTTTTGAGCAAATTGAGGGTATAATGGATTGAAAAAATAGTCACGAATATATTTTTGATGGGGGAACTAATTATTATGATTCATACATTAGTTGAAATTCGCCCTCAATAGGAATGAATGGTCAAAATTTGGAGTGATTCCGCCCACAGGATCATGAGATATGAGCGAAGAACCTTTTGAGCTACCTAGGCAACATGAAGATTTCAAAGGCACGTGAGGATGAAAAACCAGCTGCAAATATGTTTTATTGGATTCCAAGGAGTTTTTTAATGCACTTTATGAAGAGTTGTATGGAAAACAACTTATTTCCAAGTTGAGTGGTGAAGATGGGAAGTTGAAATGCAAGATGGAAGTACATGGTGCAATTGCACATGAGAAGTGCGCTTCCACCAAGCATGGGTGCACTTGCACCAAAGTGAAAATGTAGTTAATAGGTGTGCTTCCACCAAGTTGGGGGGGGCGCACATGTCATGTCTAGTTTTCATGTTTTTTGCTTTATATTTTGAATTTTTTTCTTTATTTCCCTTCACAAATCAGAAAGGTGTGTACCTCCAAAGTGCGTCCAATGTGCAATGGTGTGAGTAAAGCATGCAAGTTCTCCAAAGAACATTTTGAAACCTCATTTACACCACTTTATTTTTCTCTTGTAGCCTTTCCTTTACCCAAGGGTGCGTACTTGATGAATTTTGATTGTATAATATATGATTTCACATGGAAACAAGAAAATGGATCTTATGAGCCTATGTAGGAAGCATGAAAATGAGTTCTTCAACAAATTTTTCTTGTACCTCCATTTTTTCCTAGGGAAGTATACCAATGAGTTGATTTTTAGGAAGGGTTTTTAATAAACAAAATCCAAAACAATGTATGGGTTGTGAAGAACATTGAATTTACTCTCACTTGAGATTTTTTTAGGATCCCAACTCCACTTGAGGTTCCCAAAACCTTTAGTGTAAAATTCATGTGTAAAAAGGACACCTTGCACCAATGTCGAAAAGGTTTCCACTTTATATATTCCCATGACTCTAGTTTATTTATTAAACCATGTAGTAGGTTCCAAAACTATTTCCAATTCTAAGGATATGAGCTCTCAAAACCACATGGGATTCTTGAAACCTTTCTCTAAAGTTGATTCTTTAATGAAGCATGCACACTCCTTTTTTCTTAAAACATTCCTAGGAATAAATCTCTCCCAAGACCATCCAAAAGTTCCGAGAATGCTTGTTAAATCATACCATCATTGAGAAAATTTTTGTACCTTTCCATTTACTACAAATAGGACTTTTGAAACACTTTGAGGCTCCCAAAAGCCTTCCCAGAATTTGAATTTTGAAAGCGGGAAATTTTGGCAATTTTGACATATTGGGCTATTTTGACCAGTTTGACCAAAAAGGGGCAAAAGATTTATTGGGGTTTTCAAATAAAATGCAATGAAATTTAATATTTCAATAGTTATAGAGTACAAATTTTCCATCTATTCATGTGCTAAGTAAGAAAAGCTTCACTTATTCCATGACCTGAGTAGAACTTACTCAAGAAAACTTCCCCTCGAGCATAACAAGTTCATGATGACATTGGGATTAAGAATTTTCCTATGGCATATTATACCCCTACACATATTAGTGGCATGAAAGGTTGAGGCAAGGAGTATTGAAACATCATTGTGAAGTGGATGTCTTAGATGAGAGAGAACTTAGGTGATAGTAATATAAGGTAGATCAGTTGAAGGATTTGACATAAAAAGGGTATTCAATGTTAGGGTAAATTAAACTCTAGAAGTGATGTGAAGACTCAAAGTGAATGGGAATGACATGAGAATGACCATCACGAAGAAGAAGATAGGGGAGATGAAGATATATGCACCACTAGAGAAAATAAATCTTTGAAGAATGTATAACTGCAATACCATTGATGGCCACTTTTCCCATCATAACATGCATGTTCATGTGACTAGGTATCTTATTATTAATAGGATTGTAAGCATCAAAACTGATAGTGATGAGGAACTAGACAAAGGGTAATAAAAGGAATTTTTAAACAAATAATTCTCTTTTTTGCTACAAAAATAGTATATCTTCAAATAATTGAGTGGATGACCATATAGGCCTCTTAGGAATCCATATAGAGTACAACAATTTGGAATGATGAGTAGTGGACTAATAAAATAGGCTCATGATAGTACACAAATAGGAGGAACAATTATTGTGCCCCTTTCATCTAAAAGTGGGGGAGGAATAGGAGCGTTAACAATTGGACTAGCAGCAAGAGTACTAATATAAAGTACATTTGTTGTTACCAAAAATCTTGCTCGTACACCTCATATTTTCTATGAGATGTCTTTATATCTCCCAAAATATCACATGGTATAAAATGCAACATAACATGTTTATAAGTGTGAACTAATATGGCGCTTGAAGGGGGTAATATCTTTAGAAAATAAGGAAAGATGATTTTGCAAAACATCATTGGAGTATGCACACACTTATTATGAACAATATAACCCACAACAAACAATAGTGGACTATTAAAAACTAAAAGAAACATTTATCAAGGAATTTGATATTACATAATTTAAGGAGTAAAGCATCCCAACTCTGAAGGATATCCAACAAGAGATTATGGAAAATGTGTGCATATACCATGTCAATTTGAAGACATTGATTTCAAATTTTTCTTATGAGATTCATCATGTTTATCATGCACAATGTTTCACGGGAGGGTTACTAATTCCATTCTAGCATGCCCTCTCCCATAAGGATTTTGTGGACCCTAGAGAGGAACTATAGGTTGAACTGCATGTAGAAGAAATGGGAAACATTAATATAGAGTGATTACATTCATGGAAGCACATATTTCATCAATGGCCACCAAGTTAGAGAATTTAGCTACTAATAGTGCAAGAGAAATGTGTAGTGGGAATTGGTGTACAAAATGTGAAATCAAAGGGAACTCAAAAACTAATTTCACTTAGTGAATAATATGTGAATTTATTCTCATTAGTTCTCTTCATATTCACCCGGTGTATGTCATGTCTCTCTATCAACTTCCTGTAGGTGTTGGGGAAAAACTGGGGAAAATCCAAAAAATGTTTCTTATGGCGTGGCACTGAAAGCAAAAACAGAATCCCATTGGTGGCTTGGGACAAATTTTGTAAACCAAAAAATCTAGGGGACTTGGTCTTAGAGACTATACTAAAATGAATAAAGCCCTTCTAGCAAAAATTGGTGGAGGTTAACTAAAGAAAATGGAGTTTGGACTAGAATTCTAAAGAAAAAATATTGGATGGATGTTAATGACAATAGATGGATTTTTAAACAGTCACCCTTCAATGGTTCATGCATATGGAAAGCTATTAACAGGGAAAAATAAATTGTGGCGAGGGGAAGTAGGTGGAAAATATAAAAAGGAAATGAGATAAGCTTTTGGAAAGATGAATGGGCTAGGAATTTTGTTTTTAAAGACCAATTCCCCCAAATTGCTAGTCAGCTCGATGAAGACAACTTTCAGACATGGAAACTCATGGAATTGGACAGACATGAACTCAATGAAAACTTGAGTAGGCTCAATGATTTTCTAAAAAATTATGCATCTTCTAACAACAAGGATCATGATAGAATAGTTTGGGACAATGAACAAAGTGGTAATTTCTCTATCAAATCTGCCTACTCCCTTTTTTTGAAGGAGAAACTAGAGAAGAAGATTTAAATGTTGGTAAGATATGGAACAAGAACATAACTCCTAAGGTTAATGTTTTTAGTTGGCTTTCAGTAATAAATAAAATTCTCACTGTTGATAATCTTGCTAAAAGAGGATTCCAGATGGCCAATAGATGTGTTCTTTGTGAATTGAATATGGAAACTGTAAATCATCTGCTCCTGGAATGTCCTTTTTCCCATATAATGCTATCTTCTATTCTAGGACACTTCTCAGTTTACTAGGTAATCCCTAAAGAGATCAAGGATGCCTATAATCAATGGAATTGTCCATTCTTCAGTCGAGGGGTACAAAATCTTTGGGTCATGAGTTTGGGTCACCTCTGGCGGGAATTATAGAAAGAAAGAAATAGAAGGATCTTCAAAAACAAGAAACTTCCCACTAGGTTGACTATAAAAAAACTCCTACAGGCTATTAGAAACAATTTTTCTATCCTAAGGAAAAATGAAATGGAAATTCTTGACAATGAACAACACTTCTTTAAGAATTGGAACATTATAGGTGACCCCAAACCCAAAATAAGTAATCCTCATGTGGGGATTAAGTGGAATACACCTAGGGAAGGTTTCTTTAAACTCAACTTTGATGGGGCAGTGAAAGGTAATCCTGGGAAAGTAGGGGGAGGAGGTGTCCTTCGGGATTCTCAAGGAAGATTTCTTCTTGCCTACTTCTTCGACCTGGGATTTCAATCTAACAATGTTGCAGAGGCAGCTGCGATGTTCTGGGGGGTGAAGTTAGCCAAGGAGAAAGGCTTAAAACACCTTGAAGTGGAAGGGGACTCTTTATATATCATATCATGTTTGACAGGAAAATCTCAACCTTCTATTTCTGTTGATGACTTCATCAATAAAACTAAGCTTTTATTATCCTCTTTTGAGGTTATATCCTTCCATCATGTGTATCATGAAGGAAACACTCTAGCTGATTTTATGGCCAATATGGGGGTGAATGCAAGGGGTCTTAAGGTGGTCGAGGATCCTAATAAGATGCAAGCCAAATTTATTGAAATCATGAAAAGGGAAGGTATAACTAATAATACTCCTACAAATGAGGAGGCAATAATTCTTTAGACTTGTGACATCTCTTTCTCATGGTTCCCGATCTCGTGCAAAATCTCCTTTCTAATCCTCATAGGGGCAGGTCAAATATTTTTTATTTCTAGAAGTGGGACAATAAGATTGGGGAAGGTAACTATTCGTAGAGTAGAAAGAAGAACAGGTTTAGAAGCATGGGGGCGACTTAGTGAGAACTGAACCTAGCAAGAGGTAGGAAATTTCTAAAGAAGCTGAGATCCTGCTTGAAAAGGAGGGTATGTTACCCTTCTTCAATATCTTTGATGGCTATGATCAAAATCTGAGTGAAGATGTGGCAAAAACGTGGAAAGAAGGCCATGTTCAGGTTGGTAACTTCTCCTTTACCATTACCCCCAAGCTTATTACCAAAGTTTTTGGTTTAGCTCTAGAAGGAAGATACATCTACAAACCTAAGCCGGACTATAACCTGGAGATTAAATGCTTTATGTAAGGTAAGGGGCGTCTGTCTCTCTCCATAATGATAATGCTTGGGGCAATTTTCCCCCTCCTTTTGATGAAATTTCTTAGTTGTTTATGTCTTACATTACCTTATAAGGGCATTACAAAGTGATATATGGATATCACTTCCTATGTTGAACCATGTCCGTAATGCTAAGCCCTATAATTTCCCTATATACTTCTTGTATACTTCCCTTGCGAAATCTATTACCATGGTCGAGAAAGGTACCTTCTCCTTAGCTTTGCACCAAGGCCTCATCAAATCCCTTATCAGGCTAGGAACTCCCCTTTTGGGAAAAAATGATAAATTTGGGGCTTCTGCTGCTGAATGTTTGGAGCCCAAGGAGGAAATTTTTAGTGAGGATCTGTTTGGTAAACCAGTGGCTAAAAGAACCAGATCCAACTTGAGTCAAGGTGGAGTCAAGAAATGAAGCAGGGTTGAGGAGGCACCTAAGATGGATGAGGAAGTGGAGATTATATTATATTCAGGCGAGAATCAAGAAGGAAACCCAGACCATTCGGTTTCCAGTAAGGATAAAGATGTTGCTGAAGGAGAAAACAACAATGAGATGGAAAGCGAGAAAGCTCCAGACACTTCTGAAGGAAAGCGTTCAAAGAACTCGGAGGAGGCCATTGAAAGCTTGCATGCTCTTAAAACTGCCCAAATGAAATTGTTTACTGCCCAGGAATCTTCTGTCAAGTCTCATGCTTTCATGTGGGAATTTGAGAATTACAGGCTTGATACTAATATTAATAGATATAAGATTAGTATTGTTTCCATGGACCTGAGAGAACTAATTGAAAAAGTGGAAAAGTTATCTTCTTTGGTTCTTAGTGCACAGCTCAAAAATTCTAATGAGAGAAGCTTGGAGATGGAAAAGGAAATGTTGAAGATGAAAGAAATCATTTTTCAGATTCATGATGTCCATCTCCTCAATGTTAAAAGCACCATCCACCACCTCAAGATATTAGCATAGATGATTCATTCTATGGAACTTGCAAAGGAAAAAGAAAAAGATGGAAAAGGCCCTAAAGTGGAGATTCCTGAGCCTAACTACAAGTATTGGAAATCTACCATCGACTCCCTTGTTAAAGAATGGAATGGATATATGAATACAGTGGGGGACCTAATAAAAGAATGATGAAGAAAAATAAGATAATGGTTTTCAGTTGTTAGTTGTTAGTTGTTTTGTTGTTAGTTCTTATGTCTTTCTGTTGTTTGTTATTTTTCTTCTTATCTGTTGTTTGGAAACATTCCTTTATGGTGGTATCTCTTAGTTTTTTTGTTTTGTGATGCTTTAAGTTTTTGGTTGGGCTTTAATGGTAATCCCTTGGCCTCTTTGTAATAATCTGATAATAATTTGTATGGGGTAGGGTCCCCTCAACCCCTTTTTAACTCCAATAAAAAAATATGTGAATTTCTTAAGGAATGTGAGATATACACAGAGGTCCATGATGTAAATAATTTTCATTTACTTCTACGTGTTACCCAAGTTTGAGCCCTAATATTAAAACATGTAACATTGGAAAATAATGAAGAAGATAATGGTGGGAATGTAAAAGGCCATGGTGACCACATACATGATGGACATAGAGGAGGAATATTTCCACCTCAAAATTATTATAAGTATGGGTCCTTAGATCACTATCAGTGATACCCTCCATTCCCAATATGTACATTTTATCAATGGGAACACAAGGCATAAGATTTTCTAGATCTATATGCAACCATCAAAAAAAGAGCGAGAAGGGTGTAGGCATGATCAAGATTGCACACTCCACAAAAATAACTAGAAAGAAAATCTAAGTGTGTCAAACTCCAATCGAGGTCCTAAGGTGAATATAACTGCAAGAGGAGTTGTTACACACATTCATGCTTCTGATATCCCTTTGAAAGCAATCAGGAACAAATATCTTCATTCTATAAAAGGATACCTTGGCAGGAAATATAAAGTATATATATTGTAGGACATTGGGGTTAGTCACAGAACTACAAGGAGAAATGGAATTTCTAAGAGAAGATGTACACATGCATAATCAAGAAAAATAAATTCTCAAGTTTGAAGAGTCTGAAAATGATGAATTTCATGAAGTTTGTAGACTACTATGCATAAAGGGATTCATTATTTTTCTTGAGAAATGGATTTCACATTAGGTCAAGGAACTTGTGCTTGGAAAACACTTTGGTCACATGTAAATATAATTTATATGCAACATGGTCGATTATATCTAGGACATCATAAGGTCCTAGGTAGAAAGGTGTCAAGTTCTTTTATTTACCAAACTTTATTAATATTTTCTTTGGTTTATACGCTAAAAAACTTTATCCCTGATTGAAAATTTCCTATCATTTTTCTTTTTATTTTCATAACTCTTATGTCGATTTGTAGCTTCCTTAATATTTTTCCTTATAAGTTTAAGATGTTTTTCCATTTCCAACATTAATATGGTCTAATTACTTATTTTTCATCCATGTAATCCCAAGTTATCAAAGTTTGACATTTTATTCCATACAAGATCAAAAGGATCTTTTTTTAGTGTGATATAGTATGATTTGTTGTAAGAAAAATCAACCAAATGAATATACTCTTCCCACTTGTATTGTTGATCCCTGTAGTACATCCTTAACATGTCCTTTAAGGATTGGTTTATAAATTATGTCTACCCATCAATATTTGGGTAAAATGTGGAATTGAAGTTAAAATTCATTCCCATGGATACAGGATATGTCTGCCAAAAATGAGAGGTCATACACATATCCCTATATAATATATTTCATTCAGTTATTCCATGCAATATGAAGATTTCATGTATAAACATTCTTACGAGTACCAACATATCATCTATGATATTTATTCGAATATAATGTGTAACATTCATCAACTTATCCACCATGGAAAAAATAACATCATATTGATTCTTTTACATAAGAAACCCTTGAATGATATTAATACTTATAATCCACCACTTCCAGGTGGGTAGATAAGTCCTTTAGGATGCACATACTTGGCCTTAACTCTCCAACATTCAAGATCTTTAGCAACAAACTATGTTGCATCCCTTTTTAACCATTTTAGAAACATGTTTTCTTCATATATAATAACATCTTAGTCACCCTAGATGATCTGAAAATGGTGCACTATGGAATTCTTCCATAACAATTCTTTCCATATTTCTTGTGTCTAGTACATAAATCTTATATTTTATCCTAATAATCCCATCTTGTTCAAATTTATAACCATCATAATGATGATCCTAAGGATTTACCTCTAATGGTTTCCTAACTTGTTGGTAGAACTTGTCCCCAAAAAAGTATCTCAACACTTCATCTCTAAACTTTTACCTTATTGTCAATATCATAGCGATGCTCTTCCTATAGCTAATAGAATAAAAAAATCAGTTTTCCTTACCCTTAATGTAGTTGATGTCAAAAATATACTCTAAAAAAATTCTAGCCACCTTCACTACCTAACATTAAAATTTGGCTGTTTGAAGATATACTTGAACCAAAGGTGATATTTATTTAATTCAAATGTTTTACCCAACAAGAAATTCCTCCATACTTGTAAGGAATGAATGATCACAACTATCTCTAGATCATGTAGAGTGTAATTCTATTCATACAACTTAAGCTTCTTGGACTCATAAGTGATCATTTGCGTGTTTTTCATTAATACCCCACCATATCCTTTACCCAAGTCATCCATGGTAAATGAGAAACTCCTATTTCGATAGGGTACCCAAATTATAGGTGTCATTATTAAATTCTCCTTAAGAATATTTGAATCTTGATCACAATTTTTCCTCCACTCATATTTCTTTCCATTTTTTTGGAATGAGGTGATCGGACCAACAATCTTAGAATGTCTTGAAATGAATTTCCTATGCTTTTAAATCCATGAAGTTATGTTCATTGTGGACATTTTTAGGATTTGTCCACTCCATTATAGCCTTAATCATTTTTTGGTCTATGGAAATCCCATCTTTGGAGATGATGTGCATAAGATATTGAACCTTTATTTAAAGAAAGTACATTTTGATATCTTGTTGTACATCTTTCATTGTCTCAATCTCTCTATGACCAATTAAAAATGGTAGATATGTTCTTCTTCATTCTTGGAGAATATCATAATGTTATCTAAGAACATTAATGGAAACGTATCCATAAATTCCATGAACACACTATTCATTAGGTTCATGAAGGTTGTAAGAGAATTAGTCAATCCAAAGGATAAGAGTATGAACTCACAATGCCCATATCTTGTCCTGAACATCATCTTAGGTATATCCTTCTCTTTCATTCTTAAATTATGAGAACCATATATTAGGTCTATCTTTTAGGATATTTTTTCCCCATGTATTTGATAAAAATAATCATTGATGTATGATAATATATACCTATTATTGATGGTTTCCTCATTCATCATTTTATAATCTATGTAAAGGTGAAGTGAACCGTCCTTCTTCTTAACAAAAATCACACGATCTCCTGATGGAAACACACTAGGTCTAATTAATCCCTTGGTAAAAAATTCATGAATTTGAGATTTCAACTCATCCATTTCTATCGCTATCATTGGATATGGACCAGCAGAAATCATTTCTACTCTAGGAACTAGACTGATTGAGTAGTTAAATTCCATATTTGGAGGAATGCATGGTAACTCCTTAGGGAAAAATTCTTTATAATCAAATAAGAAAGGATGATGTTATACAGCTGATCCATTTATCTCATGAAATTCATCCACATACACTACATAAAGTATGCAACCCTTCTAGTGAGATTTCCTAAGATGTATTGTTGAGATATACCTAATGTTTATCTTATTCTCAATCCCTGAACCACCATTAGGTTTCCATATTAATCAAGGAACTCTACCTTCTTTTCATAACAATCAACCTTATCCTGGTGTTAGTTTAACTATTCCACTCTTAATATAACATCATATGAGCCCAATGGAGCCAATTACAAACTGTTAAATTCTATAGAAAAATCTAGAAATACTAACTCTGCCTCAAATAAGCATCGATCTACCTTATGTTCTTCCTTATTACGATACTGCATGGTCCAAGA
Source organism: Taxus chinensis (assembly GCA_019776745.2). Taxonomy (NCBI): domain Eukaryota; kingdom Viridiplantae; phylum Streptophyta; class Pinopsida; order Cupressales; family Taxaceae; genus Taxus; species Taxus chinensis. The sequence continues at coordinate 312,857,742 of CM034146.1, read as the reverse complement.
CCTTTTCATGTACCCAACTCTTCTAGGAATTTTTATAATAAAGTGGGAGAAGTGAAACATTCAATAGAACCAGTGTCAACTGAAATAATAACTGATAAACCAAATAATATACCATTTGTTTCAATAGGCATGGCTTGGTTCTTGGCTTGATGATTGTCAAATACTACACAAATCCTTTTTCGGTAGGCTTCACATTGTTTAGGTAATGATAAACTTCCCCAACTTGTTTTCGAATAATTATTAACATAATGGTATCCTCCGCACTTGAAGCACCATCTAGGTGGCCCCTTTTGCACAACCAATTTATTCCTGTCATTATCTTTCTTAGAAAAAATTTCTTGCTTTTAAAATTTTCCCTACTACTAAAGTTACTATGTTTGGTCTTTCTTTGGAAAGGTTTCTCTTTCTTATTTTCACCCTTCCACCAAATTTTCTTTAAATTAGTATTAGATTGTCATTTCTTCTTCTCCTCTTGCATGTTGGACATACCTCATAGTAAATATTATATTTTGATATCCTTTTCAAAATTATCCTCCTATATTGGATTTCAACCCCATAATGAACTTACAAATGCAAAATTCTCATCCTTTTGGTGCTAAGGGACATATTGATAAGCCTTGTGAACTTCTCTCAATATTCAATCACTGTCAGATCTACTTGATGAATATTTTGATACTCTATCATCTTCTTATCAAAGGATAGTTGTGGAAATCACCATTTCCAAAAGAATGCTAAAAATTGTTCACAAGTTACTGCAGCTGCTACCAAGCCCGTCTCAAACTTATTGTTATCCCACCAAGCTGAAGCATCTCCAGAATGGTGATATGCTCCCCATAATGCTTTGGTGTCTTTAGAAAAATATAAAATTTTGAAATATTTCTCCATTTCTCTTATCCATGACTCAGCACCATCCCCAATCCTAGTTCCCTCAAACTTCAATGGATTGATCTTCTTAATATCCTTGGCCAATTTAGTAGTCAAGTGACCCTTCTTATCCTAATTCCGATCATGGTGTTCTTCCAAATGGTCAAAGCATTTCTAATCATATTTATCTTCATCATTTTAATTCTATTCCTCATCCCTACCATCTTGGTTCTCCTCCTCCTCATATTTTAGAGGAACTATTTACTTCTTACTCTAAGGCATCCATGTGGTCAGGAATCTCATTAAGCATGGAAAGGATTTGATCAAGTTTCGATGCTTGGGAATCCACACTATTTGCATCAATATTTCCCTAATTTGTGTTTATGCCACTAGCACCAGTGTGAACCATTTTTATCTTCCAAGATTTAATGTTGCATTAGCAAGATGAGAGTTGTAAACTGGGCTCTGTTACCAAAATGTAAGAATACAAGTTACACAAGTGAAAATTAAGAGAATTTTTTATTAATCAGTTAATTATTTATTTAAGTTTAGATAACATTGAATTAGTTTATTTGAATTTATATTGATCAATTATTCATTATTTGTTTTTGTAGGATCAATTTCGTTTGGGTTAACATTCTACTAGTTAAGGTACAAGAACAAAAATATGCTAAAATAAAAGGTATATGAAATCAGGATTCTGTACGATTCTTATGTGAGTTAAAATCAGAAAATAAATATTTATAAATCATAAATTAAAGTCTTAAATTTCTATTTCTAGTTATAATCCAATTTTTATCACATAACTATAAATTAACATATCCATTCATAGATTCTTCCCAAAAACCATTTGGTTGTTCAAACTGAAAATAATTTATTACAATATTAATAATCCTCTGCATATCTAAATTATATAAATGGAAGTATTATTTTTTATATTACAATAATCAAGACACCCAATTATCAATTGATTAAAAATTGCTAACAACAATAAATACAACTATAATCTACAATAATATGTGTCTTAAATATCAATGCAGCTGAGGGATAATATCATCAAAGTTTTTACCTCCAACCATTTACCACAAGTATCTCCTTTCATAATATAGATTTAAATAGTGGACCTACCATTTAATGCAATGTTTAGAAGAGGAAATCCATATTATAACAAGTCAGTAAATGGAGAACCATGTGTCTATGATAAATTCTACCACTATTGCATGTATTCAATCAAATAAACTAGATCCACTAGTATAGTCATTTATGAAAAAAACATATAGCTCTAGGAAAGACAGAACAAATAGTGATGACAGAAAATCACACTACTTTTTCCAAAGCATTCTAAACTACATATATAGTACAATATTTCAATGTTTGCACAAACAAATAAGATAGGTCTCCATTCACACACAACTATCCCAAACACACTATTATAATGGTTCAAGAGAGGAGGATGGCCTCAAGAAGAGAAAATAATCTCTTGTTGACCCCATCTTCATCTCGTAGGTCATAAAATAGAACATATTACTCCCACACATTGAGGTTCATGCATGCACACATGCACATACAAGTTGATATGCTTGGAGTTCAAACAATAATTCATTTACTACAACCGAAAAAAAAAGAAAGCTTGATTAAACATACAAGGTTACATTCATCATTATGATGCCTTACTAGATTATAAGAAATCCATATTAAATTGCATAGATCATACATCCAATATGTTTTGAGTCATTAATCAACTTGATATGTATATCATCACATAAGATAGAAAACAACCCGACTTTATTTACTTCAAGACTACCCAACACATACACTTAGTAATTTGTATATATAGTAATCATGACAATTGATAATAAGGGTTTGTATCTCTTTAAAACATTTCTTACAGTTGAAACTTAATAATTTCAATATGTATATTAATAATCTCATATTCAAAATTGAAACAAGCTTGTTTCCTTTCAATTTATATCTCTTAAGTCTCCTGCAATTTAAAACTTAGTTTTGTTTTGATATGTATTACCTGATACACATTAATATTCCCATATAAGAGAACACATTGTCTTGTACCATGTGAAGATAACTATGCTACAGAACAAGGTTCTTTCACAACAAAGTTTGTAAGAGAATAAGTAGAATTAACCTTTTATGAAAGTTGATTTATATTTCATTTTACATTAAAAGATATAACATACAATAGTAGTAATGATCATAAATTTCATAATATAAAATAAAGAAATTATAACCTTAATCTCTTTGGCTCATAAAATTATCTTTACAAGACAAACCACATTTATGTAGGCCATAAACTAAGTGTAGAAAATTTCAACCTAAGCCACATAATGCAACAATGGTATGAATTATACCAAGCTTAATTGATATATGCAAGATTACAATTTATATGCATAATAACTTGTATTCAGACAAATATTATTGTCTATAGATTCACATTTACAATATGTATATTTTTTAATTTTAAGATTAATAAGAGCTTGAGAGGAAGTTCTCTCTAATCTCCTTTCACAATAAACTTCAATGATGACCGATATTCTCTCTTTTGTTATTGAAAGAATAACTTTAGTTAAGTAATGAAAACACATGGTTTTCAAAAACATTTCCATGACTAAAATATTGTCATAGCTATGGTAATAAGCCCCCTTTCTTATAATTTCCAATTTTAATAAATTTGTCCAATGTTGACATGAGCAAAAGGAAGTCAATTTTTAAAACTATTTTGATAAACTATGTTTATAATGCAATCGTGGAGGTAATTTTTAAACTTTTCTATTGTTTCCAACATAGTTTATTCATTTTCCAATATAGGCATGTAAACAAGGTTCTCCTTTATGAAAATGGACAAAAGGAGAACCCTACCAAATTTCTTCCACCGATTCCTCATAAAAATTACATGTTAAACAGACCAAGAATCTTGTTTAGAAGAAAAACAATATTCTCTCACATTATAGAAAAATAGGTAAAACCCAACTTTAATTCAATTGCATAATTTTTATAAACAAAATGTTTACTCCTCATTAAATAGAATCTAATCATTCCGCTTACCCAAATTTGGCATATGTAATAAGCTTCCAATTAAGGCTAAAGTTTCCACAACCTCTACTTTCTTGAGAAATTGAAATTCGGCACAAAATATGCTTTTGAAAACTCACAAAAGAAGCATAGTCCAACAATATATGTTTATTTCCAATTTGTCTCTCAAATGATCCACACACAGATAAATGTTAGAGATGCAAAGTAGAAATGGTAATAAAAGAGCGTAATGACTCCTCTAAAATGACATTGTAACAAGCAAGGTTAACCATGAACTCTAGTTTTAAATGCTGCTTAAAATGTGTACCCATTATTTTAAAAATGCAATGATCGAGAGTTGTTTATGTAATGATATACAAATTGGATAACAATTAGTGGTATAACCAAAAACAACCATGACATCACCACTAAGTGGTGTTTAACAAATGTTTAGCAAACTCCACTTAATGTGGTTTAAAGAAATTATATTTCATAAACAAACTTGATCTACCACTTTATGTGTTTCATGCTTTTGTTATTGAAATCCAACAACATTACAATATTCTCTAATATCATAATATCACAAAATGTAGTACACATTATAAATTGATGTTTATTATCATTTTGCAAAAAATAACCATATGTTGCATCAATCGAGTGTTCATGGGCTATGATCTAGAAGAATCGTGAAAGATATCAATTTTTATTTTTTTTCAAGTGTGAGTAGATTTAAGAGAGTGTGTGGTAATTGGTAGAAGGTATGTGTAGTCATATAATTCAAATTTAGGCTTGTAATGACGTGCTTTCATTTTTCCCTCTAAAACTGTAAATTTGAAAATTTGAATTTGTAAAGGAAATTTGGATGATATTTTCAAGTTATGGTGCAATGTAAAGAATTAGGATGGCATATATAAGTATTAGGAATTTTTTATTGTTTCTATAAGGACTCTCAAGTCCTCAATTGTCATGTAATTGGACCATCTTCGTCAAAGCTAGGAATAAGGACAAATTATTAAAAGTGAATACTCATGAGAGACAAAAAGCCACATTGTATGCCAAGAAGAGGTAGATGGAAGGTCAAGGTGCATAATAAAAATTCATTTGAAGAGAATAATTCTTTTTTTATGCTAGTTCTATGTTGGAGGAGGTCATAGAAGTAAGTAAGAAGCAGGTCTTGGCAAGAAACGAGGAAAAACACTTGTTTGTAAGCCATTCCAAGAAGAAAGATCAATAAAGGAGACTTGTTCAATCTTCTGTAAATTTTGAGGCATCTAATGTATATGTTTTTGATGTGTTCTTGCAATGATAAATTGTTCTATGTTTTCTGTTTTATCAGTTTGTTATGACATACCTTGTTTTAGGTCTTTTGCATGCATGTATGGCTAGTGAACTTATAATATCTTCATCTAGGAGTTGACTCAAGGTCTTAAATTAATAGGGGGTGTATATGAAGTTAGAACAGTCCTATTAAATTTAGGAGTAGCCTTTAAACCTCATCAAACTCAAAAATTTTATTTTTGTTAACTTTCGGCCTAATAAAACCCTCACTTAGGGTTTCTAGAGAAAATTTTCATTTCTAAGAGAGCAACCAGCCAAAATTCATTAAATTTAGTGGACAAGTGTATTTTCATGTTTCCTAACTTGTTTTATGTGTTTCATGAGGCTTTGACACATGTAACAGGTAAAAACCCCGAAATTACAGTCTAAAGGCCTAGAAAAGTATGAGTTTTTGTTTTTGGATAGGTTTATTGATCTAAAAGAGCCTAAGGAGGATTAGGAGAGCTAAAAATACATAAAGGGTATCTGAAAAGGTCAATAATTAGTGTTGGGTTCCCTAGAGTGGGTCCTACATGAAGAAAACTACTTTGATAAGGCTCCTAGGAGTTATACCTAATCTTCTTATTCTAAGCCTCTACATCATTTGGTATCAGAATGGGTGAAATTTTTGAGGTGTGTTTTCAAGAGAGACTAAGAAGGAGGGTATTTAACCAAGGAAGAAGAAGAACAAATCAAGTTTTCAATATGCCACCAAGAAGAGAACCTAGAGGTAATAGTGGAGAAAAAGAACTAGGAGATGTCATCCTATAAGAGATGAGGAACATGTCAATAAGATTGGAAGCCAAAATAGAAGTAGTGGAGAATTATCAAAGGAAAGGAATCCCCATAGGGGATTTCAGTGATAGAGAAGAGGAAGTACCTCAAAAAATTCAACAAAAAATTGCAGCGGCAGAGGTGGGGGAGTAAGAAGAAAAAGGGTTAGAAGAAGTGGTTATTGGAGTAGGGTTTAAACCAAGGTTGGAGTTTCTTACTTATGTTGATATCTTTAATGGATAATATATTATTTATTGGATAAATTAATTAGATAAGTATTTTGCGTATGAATGGGTGACTAATGACAAGAAGGTAAAAAACAATTTTCCACTAGGCTGAAAGGGAATGGATCCATCTAGTAAGACTATGTCCAAGATGAGAGGAGGAAGAAAAGAAAGGAAAATACCAAGTTATGGGATAGGATGATAATCAATCTCAAGGCATATTTATTACCTAGTGACTACCAAACCAGTTTGTTCAATCAATTACAAAATTTGAAGCAAAAAGATTATAGTGTGAAAGCATACTCTAAGGAGTTATATAAACTTATTGTCATGTTAGGGAATGTTGAGGAGGATGTTGATAAGGTGGAAAGTTATCTCAATGGATTAAGATATAACATCCAAGATGAAATCATTTTGTTGACTCCTAGATTAGTATAGGAGTGTTACAAATTTTCTCTCAAGGTTGAGGAGAAGTTGGTAAGGAAGAAAAATCAGCAAAACACAGGAAGAGGCATAGGTTTCAAAAGAAGAGGATAGAAAAGAGGTAAAAACCAGATGCAAAGACCACATTCAAAGGCTAATAACACTCAAGGACCAACATATAATTCAAGAAGAGGATTTGCTAATAGTGGAAGGAGACCTTACACAACATGAGGAAAATTAAGTAGAGGGGGAAGATTTCTAGGAAAGTGTTTCAATTGCAATCAGTATGAAGGGCATAGGTTTTGGGAGTATCCCGAAGATCCACACAACCAAACTAGGCATGAGGTTATAAATCTGAATTTCAAGGAGAAGAAATGAATGATGGGAAAACCTCACAATTGGAGGATCCTAAGGCTGTATGATCCATGTGATAAAGAGGGTATTGTTCAAGTCCAACAAAGATAAGGAACCCATTCAAAAGAAGGCACTCTTCAGGACCACCTACAAAGCAAGAGGAAAGTGTTGTAAAGTTGTGACTGATAGTGGTATTACTGAAAATTTGGTTTCATCAGAGATGGTAGAAAAATTAGGATTTAATATAATGAAACATACCTCCATACAAAGTCTCGCGGATTCAAAAGGGTTGCCAAGTGCTGGTTAATGAGAAAATTTTGGTAGAGTTTCATATTAGCAGTTATAAGGATGAAGTCCTTTATGACATCATGCCTATGGATTGTTGTCATGTGATATTGGGAAGGTAGTAGAAATATGATAGGAATACAATCCATGATGTAAATAAAAATACCTACACCTTGGAGAAATATGGAAATAGTCCTACCTTTTTACCCTTGAAGTGTGATGGAGAAGGAGAAAACAGTCCTAAGGTTATGATAGTAGGAGAGAAGGAGTTCTTGAAGGCATTGAAGGAAGAAGACATGGGTTATGCATTGATTTCCAAACCCAAAATAGTCACCATAGCCACAAGATTTTATGAACTACGTATGAATATTTAGAGTTTGCTGGAAGAGTATGTGAATATAGTTGTAGATGAATTTCCAAAGCTCTGCCACTAATCAAAAGCATAAGTCATCATATGGATTTCATCCCCGGAGTAAGTTTTCTGAAAAAATCCTCCTGTAGGATGACACCACAAGATAATGAGGAGGTCAATAAATAGGTCCAAGAACTATTAGAAAAATGTATTATCAGAGAAAGTCTCACCCATGTGTAGTCCCAACAACTGTAGTGCCCAAGAAGGAGATTGGAGGTTGTGAACTAATTCAAGAGCCATCAACAAGATAACAATAAGGTATAGGTGTCCTTTGCATAAAATGAATTATTTAATGGATTGTTTAGGTGGGTTTGGGTACTTTTATAAAATATACTTGAAGAGTTGATACTATCAAATAAGAATAAGGGAAGGGGATGAATGGAAAATAACTTTTAAGACAAATGAAGGGTTGTATAAGTGGCTTATAATGCCTTTTGGTCTCACTAATGCTCCAATAACCTTCATGAGGTTGATGAATGAGGTCTTGAATTATTTCATAGGTAAGTTTTTGATAGTTTATTTGGATAACATCTTGATATTCAGCTGGTCAAGGGAGGTTTGAGGACCATCTTCATCATCTCATGTTGGTGTTGAGAAAATTACAAGACTAGAAATTGTTGGTGAAATTCAATAAATGGACCTTCATGCAGACAGAGAAAATATACTTGGTATTTTTTATCTCAATAGATGGTTGAATATGAACAAGGAAAATGTGAAATCCATAGTGGATTGGCCAACTCCAAGGAATGTGTTTTAGGTATAAAAATTCCATGGTTTAGCTAGTTGACAAGTGTCATTGAAACTCGCACTTTAATCATTCAATATTTGTCAATACCATGGTGGTATCCAAGGCTATTTGTGACAAAGAATGGTTGGAAGTGTATTGGGCATGCAACTTAATTATTTGAGGAATAAACAAATGATATAACTAAGAATCTATCCTAACTTATTAAAACTTGATGAGAGAAAACATATCACAAATACTCCTAACTCTGTCAATTTAAGGAACTGAAACATGCAAAAGTAAAATAACCTCTTAAATGATTTAAACACGGTAATTATTAAAAATAAACAAACTGAACTAGATGAACAAGAAATAAAAAACACTTCCCTTCACATTAAGGAGGAGTGGCCTTTCCTCCTTCCCTTTAATATAGCTGTAATTTCTTACTCACAGAAACACATTTGATTCCAGAATCATGCCCTTTAATTTATCAATGATTTTTCAATGCAATTTCTAAGAAAATAAAAAGTAAAATAACCTCTTAAATGATTTAAACACAGTAATGTTTAAAAATAAACAAACTAAACTGAATGAATAAGAAATGAAAACACTTCCCTTCACATTAAGGAGGAGTGGCCTTTCCTCCTTCCCTTTAATATAGCTGTAATTTCTTACTCACAGAAACACATTTGATTCCAGAATCATGCCCTTTAATTTATCAATGATTTTTCAATGCACTTTTTATTTCTAAGAAAATAATACCGCCTTTATTCTATGATGATAATGCCTTATATATTAAGAGAATTCCGATTCTTCTGCCAAGAAAACTTATTATTCTAATTACATGCAAGAGTTACATGTAGGAGTTAATTAAACATATCTATATCAACACAAAACTATAACTGGTAATTATTAAGTTGATGTGTAGTCATGCATGTAGATTGTTCATCGTACTCATCTTATGAATCGAAGTAGACTTCTTGCAAACAACACATGACATTATTTGGAGACATCTGGAGTCTAGAAGAACTCAAGTAATCACACTCCTCACATAGTGGAGGATTCAAAAAAATAAGGTTTAGTTATTTCTAGTTATACTTCTAATGCAAAGCCTAAACCATGCTAACTTTGAATGATCTTTATGTCTAAATGGGAAATTGTCACCTAAACATACCAAGTTACCAGATGGAATCGATGTTGGCTAGGTGGTTCCACAAGTTGTGAAAATCTTGTGTTGACTGGGAAATTCATACACTCCACTGTGTGAGTCATGTGCTCCATTGTTTTAAGTCTTGCACTAGGATTATGCAAGTCATGTGCTAGGCTTGTGAAATTTCTTCCATTCACATTTTTTAGCACTAAAATGAACTTATATCAATTAATCCAAGAAATCATATGAAATATAAAATATAACCAAGATTTATGCACATAACTTCTCTTTAAGTTAATGAAAGTATTATTTACATTAAAGCTAATATCAGTTCAATACAAGGTAATAGTGGCAAAAATGGGGCTTGGAATGGGAATTCAAAAGGTTCTTCACTAGTTTATATAGGAATTTCATTATAAAATTTAGTGGTATTTTTTATCCCATAATAGAGAGCATCAAAGGAGATAAGAGGTCATTTCAGTGACTGAAGCTGTTAATAATAACTTTCAATTGTTGAAGAAGAAGATCACTGAGCAACATGATTTGGTACGACCTAATTTCAAAATAGTTTTCCTAGTGGGTGTGATGAAAGTGGTGTGGACATTATATTTTTCTTGATTCAAGAGGGAAAACCTATTTCCTACTTCATTGAGAAGTTTAATGAAACCAAGAGAAAGTATTCATCCCGTGTCATTAAATTCTATATCATGGTTCAAGAATTGAAAAAGTTGAGACAATATCTATTTCCCAAGGAAATTTTCATCTACAATGAAAATCATGCTTTGCAATTCATAAATAGCCAACCCAAGTTGAATCAAAGACATTTTAAGTAGATTGAGTGTCTACAAAAATTCACATTTGTTCTCAAGAACAAGAAATGGAAGGAAAACAAAGTAGTAGATGCATTAATAGGAGAGATCTTCTCTTTTAATAAATTTAATTAGAAATTGGAGGATTTGATTCATTTAAGGAGTTGTATGAGGATGATATTGACTTCAAGGATGCATATTAGGTTTGAAAACATCCTACAAGAAGAGATATGAGCCCATGGATGGACTACATGCTTCAAGAAGGATTTTTGGTCAAGGTAACTCATTTATGCATTTCTAGAGGGTTCAGAGGGATAATTTGTTGAAGGAGAAGCATACTGGTAGTATAGGATGTCATTTTGGGATAAATAAGGCATTATATAAACTAATTACTTTCTACTATTGGCTAGGGATGCAATCAAATGTTATAATATTTGTGGAAATGTGTAGATTTTGTCAACATACCATTTAGGAAAGATTCAAAATATAGGTCTATACCATCCTTTGAAAATTCCAAGTAGGCCATGGGATTTCATAAGTGTGGACTTTGTATATTAGTTTCCAAGAACTAAAAGAGGTAATGAATCTATATTTTTAGTGGTTGATAGGTTTTATAAGATTTCTTATTTCATAACTTGTAAGAATTCTAGTGATGCCACCAATATTCCAAACTTGTTTTTTAAGGAGGTGGTGAGGTTGCAGGATATTCCAAGAAGCATGGTTTCAAATAGATACACCAAGTTTGTTGGTCACTTTTGGAGGAATCTTTGGAAGAATATTGAAACCAACTTGATTTTTATCTCATCTTATCATCCTTGGACTTATGACCAAATTGAGGTTGTAAACAAAAGTCTAGCAATCTCCGAAGATGTCTAACAAGTGATCATCCCAAGTACTGGGATCAAGATTAGGCACAAGCTGAATTTTCTTACTATGACTCACCAAACATAATTACGAGTATAATCCATTTCCATATTTTCTATGGAATCTATCCAAGAGGTGTTTATGAGTTGAGAAATTTGGGAAAACAAGAGAGGAGAAGTGAAAATGGAGAATATTTTGCAACAATTATGCAAGAGATGCATAAACAAGTAAAGATAGAGTTGGAGATGAATGAAAATCAGTACAAGAACCATGAAAACTTGAAGATGAGAGAGTTGAACTTTCAAGTGGATGATTTTGTGTTGGAAAACTTGAGGAAGGAAAGGTTTCCCAAAGGAGTACAATAGGTTGAAGTTGAAGAATATTGGACCTTGTAAGGCCTTGAAAATGATTTCATCTAACTCCTATGAGATTTAAATCCCACCACATGTTGGAATACCACCTATATTAAATTTTTCATACCTTTACCCTTACAGAGAAGGGGAAAATATAGAAGAAGAAACAGAGAAAGAGGATGAGCTTGTCATTGAATGGGAACAACATTTCCTAAGGAAAGACTTGAGGAGCTAGAAACCATTCTTAACACACAAAACAATAAGAAGACCGAAGGGAAGGAGTATATCATATATTTATTTAAGTAGAAGGGAACCCATATTTAGGATGCCACATGGATGATAGAAGCATAGACAGACAAGTATGGATGCACTCTTGTAGACCTCATAAATAGGAGCCCATGAGAATTTTTTTGCCCCTGGGGAGTATGATACATGAGCATTATAAAAGATTTAATTTTTTATTTTTTTTAAATTGTGAGCAGGTGTAGGAGAGTGTTTGGTATTTTGTATAAGGTGTGTGTAGTCATAGAATTCAATAGGCTTGTAATGGTGTGTTTTTAGTTTTCCCTCTAAAATTGTAAATTTGAAAATTTTAATTTGTTAAAGCAATTTGGAGGACCTTTTCAAGTTATGGTGAAATGTAAATAATTAGGAAGGAATGTAGGAATCTTAGGAATTTGGTGCATGTTTCTAGACGGACTCTCGAGTCCTCATTTGCCATGTAATTGGACCATCTTGGTTAAAGTTAGGAATAAGGACAAATTTATGAAGGTGAAGAGTCATGAGATACAAAAAACCACATGGAATGCCAAGAAGAGGGAAATAGAAAGTCAAGGTGCATAAGGAAAATTCATTTAAAGAGTCTAATGCTCTTTGTATGATAGTTCTACATTGGAGGAGGTCATAGGAGTAAGTAAGAAGCAGATCTTAGCAATAAAGGAGGAGAAACACTTGTTTGTAATCCATTCCAAGAAGAAGATCAATAAAGGAGACTTGTTCAATCTTGTGTAAATGTAAAGGTATCTAATGTATGTATTTTTGATGTTTTTTTACATGGAGAAAATGTCCTAAGTTTTTTCTTTTATCAAATTTTTATGATAGATCATGTTTTATGTCTTTTGTATGTATGCACAGTTAATAAACTTGGAATAACTTTTTCTTGGAGTTGATTCAAGGTTTTAAATTGATAGGGGACATGTAAGAAGTTAGCACAGTCCTATAAATTTAGCAGTAGCATTTAAAACTCATCAAACTCAAAATTTTCTTTTTTGTTAGCTCTTGGCCTAATAAAACCATCACTTAGGGTTTTTAGAGAAAAATTACATTTCCAAGAGAACAAACCAGCCAAAATTCATGAAATATAGTGGATAGATGTATTTTCATGTTTCCTAACTATTTTAGATTATTCATGAGATTTTGACACGTGTAAGTGTCCCAAACCCTAAAAAATACAGTCTACATGTCTAATTAGGCCTAGAAAAGTCTTATTTTTTGCATTTAGAGAGCTTTACGTCTAAAGATCGTGAGGAGGATTGGGAGAGCTGAAAATACATAAATATTATCTGAAAAGGTCAATAGTTATTGTTGGTTGTCCCTAGAGTGGGTCCCATGTGAAGAAAACCACTTTGACATGGCTACTGGGAGCTAAAACCAATATTCTTATTCTAAGCCTCTACATCAAGCTCTCGACACATCAATGTTTAAATAAATAATTTTAAAATTCCTACCAATTAAATTGGTGTCTATACTCCAAAGTTATAAATAAAGGTTTTTTAAAATCACAAAATATATTATCCAACAATAATTTCCCAATCATAAAGCAGTATGCAAAAACAACGAGCAATAGTGCATTCCCCTTGGGATTCCTTGAGTGATTCATCATCACTCAATGCAATCCTAGCAACGTGTAATGCTACTCATTATACAATACATAACAAGAACATCCACACACATGAGAGTAATAAACTCATAATAAAGGACAACACAATCAAACTGATAAATATATCAATCAATACACACAATCATTTAAACTAGAATACAAGTGATCTACATGTGTGTTTGATGGTCCACATATTTACCTTCATGTGATGAGAGGTCTTCATAATGTCTACAACCCCTCTCCCCAATGATATCCTCCCTCTGGGTATCCAAGATTTCATGAAGGTGCTCATTATCGTGTGTCACAACTCACACACACAGAAATTGATTAGGGTTCATCATCACAAATACCATATAATTCAAAAAACTAAATTTATTTTCCATAAATCATAACTGAAATTAATCATTTAAATGTTGTAATATGAAAACATATATATGGTAGCTAATTATCCATGGATTTCCCTTTACACTATATCGCCATGTTTAATTGGATTGCATTCAACACCATGATGTTATTAAATTATCTAGGAATCTAATAACTAAATCAAATTATTTTCCCTAATTGATGTTTTCTCAGCAATAAAAGAAATCAAAATTTCCTCTTCCTTTAATCTAACAATCATTAATATGATTGAAGGGGGTAATTTGAAGTACCATAAATTTGGTCTAAGGTACTTTATAATAATTGATTTTGTACATTTATAAAAAATTGGTCCTTTAATACATATGTGACCTTATTCACATATATTTACTATTCGAAACACCTAGTCCACTAAGGTTATCCCCATTCTCCAATTTTCACTATGAGGACCACCTCTAGTTTACACAAGAACTCTATAAACATCCTACAACATTCATAACCTCTATATGGGTTCATTTTACTCGGGAAGGTTCAAACCCATCTTGCACATGCCTAATGTTAATAATTTCAAAAGGGTGACTTGTCTTAGTTTTGAAAACATTTAAGGTTGGTTAAAATAGGAAAACTAATAAAACATATTTTATTGAAACAACAGAACTCTAAACCTTTTAAAACATCTAGAAATCACTTCATCCCTCATAGATCATTACTTACAAAGAGCATATTCTTCCTAAATTTTTCAAGGGAAGCCTTAGATCAGCTAATATAAGAATTTTGAATCATACAAAGCCTCAAGGCATATGTTGTCAAGTGTTGAAGTCAAATCAAGGGTTTTATTTAAGTGTGTTTATTTTATATTGCTAGATGTATCTCTTAATAGGCTTGGGGAGAACTATCTAGGTGTAATCCATCTTTGGATTATTAATAGATAGAAAAAAGTCAACCATTGTGGGGTGGTTAGGGCCACTGAAACCTAAAATGATAACCTATTTTTAATGTCTCTCATCTCTAAAGCAAGTAAAACTAGAAATTTAAAAAAGAATAAGGCATTTCATATCTATCATAGAATCGTAACATTCCAAATAACTAAAACATAAGTAAATATCCAAGAAAACATGCACAAAAAGATACAAGCTTTACCCATTTAACCCAAACATGTTCATATCACTTAGAAATGCAAAGACACAAAATTGTTCAACATAGACACATTTCGGTTCATACCTATTTATAAATTTTGAACCCATCAAGAACACAATTACATTCCTTGATTTTTCCTAAACACCTTGACTATTAGATTTCCATCTTTTGTAGGAAATTTGAAAATTATTCTAATATGTCTATGCAATTTCATTCTATTTCCATGCCCTAATAAATGTTTTATCATTTCTAAGGGATCAAAACTATTATAATATTTGATACTCACATTAATCGAGTTATATTAAAAATGCCCCTTATTAAAATCAAATTTTATCATTAAAGTTGTCATTTTAATTATGTGTATAGTGTGGTTTATTAAAATACATGTTTGAAACTATATATAAGACTTTGGTACCATCGTGAGAGATTCCAACTTAGAAATAAAGAATGGAGAAAAAGTATATATAGGTGTTTATGAGGTTCCTCAGGGCCGAATTAAGGTTTCGGAGCGCCCTAGGCAGTACTCGGAGCGTGTGCCCCCTCCCACCTAGGACCAACGACCCACCTATATTTAAATGTTTTTAAAACAATTATAGACTTAGTATAACTCTTGACACATTTTATTACAGCTATAAAGGTTTTTTTCTTGCCTTTGCCATAGCAAAACTATCAATGACATCATCATAATTTATTATTGTAGCGATGTCACGTTCAATTATCAAAATAGAAAGGCTATTCAATCTCGTTTCACCCATTGTTGACCTTAAATTACTTTTTACTCTTATTAGAGTGGAAAATACTCTCTTAGAACTGTATTTTCCAACAGGAATGCAAAGAAACATTCATATTGCAACATCTAGATTTGGGAATGTGGTGTCTAGTCCACTTTTTCTTAAATATTTTGACATTGATGATATACTTGTCAAGTTTTCACGTCTTGCTAATGCCTGGAAATGGATACATTCAATGTCAAGGGAGGTTTCCAAGTTTGTGTTATATGTTTTTACTAAAGAATTAGAGCATTTCAATATTGTCTCATTATCAAGATCTTTTAAATTGTTCAAAAATCCAAACCTATCATTTAACACACTATATGCTTCATTTCTTCTTGATAATTCCCTTATTAAGTTGTCTCTAATAACATAAAATATCTCCACCCTCATACGATCCCTACCTGTTTGTGGAATTTCGACATCTCTCGTTTCATCAAAGTGAACTTTTCTTTTTCTTTTTCTTTTTCTTTTTTCCACTAATGATCTTAGCATGTTGCTCATATGTATCGAAATTCTCTCTAATATTTTGAATATAATCTATCAATGAATTATATTCAGTCACAACCATGGTTAAGTCAATGTCTACCTTTTGTAAATATTTGCTAGTTGCATCCATTCTTTCAAGAATACTATGCCAAATACAAGACATCACACAAGTTTCTAACTTTTCTAGTTTTTCGTGAATACACTTTGCTTCATGACGCGTGGTAGTTGTTTGATTTTTGTCTTGTGCTATATTTAAGCAAACATCTTGAATTTTACTATATCCCAAGAAAAGTGCTTTAATTGCATCAGCTCTAGCTGACCATCTTGTTTCAGAAAGAGATTTTACAACGGGACAAATTCCATCCAAAAAATTTAATAAAATTTCCCACCGATAAGTTGAGGCACTTAGGAAAGTGTAGATAAGTTGAAGTACTAAAAAAAAATCTATAGTTATACAACATTCTGCAGCTAAAGATCCAACAAGATTTAAGGAATGCCCTGAACAAGGTACAAACTCAGCCATACAGTTGTGATTTTTAATCCTATTTTGTAGACCTGTGTATTTTCCAAACACATTACTTGCATTATCATATGCTTGCTCCCAACAATCTTTGATATTAATGTCATAGTCATCTAGTGTTTTAAGTACAAAAGCTTCTAAATCATATGATTTGTGTCCAACCGAAGGAATGTATTTTAAAAATCATTCAACTGGAAAACCTTCTTGAGAAACATACCTTACCACAAATGCTAACTGGTCAGTGTGAGATACATCAGGTGTTGAGTCAACAATAATTGAAAAATATTTTGCGTTGTGGAGTTCTTCAACTATTTTGTTTATAACTTTTTTGTGCCATAAGGTCAATAAATTCATTGCATGTTGTCGTAGATAAATAAGATGGAACTCCTTTTCCTACATTTCCATACTATGAAATGTGATTTGCCAAAAATGGGTTAAACTCTGCAATAAGTTCTAAACACCCTAAAAAATTTCCATTTCTAGAAGATTCTAATAAATTTTCACCACCACGAAAGGCAATACCTCTAGTAGCAAGGAATTTCAATTGCAACAATACACTTTAAAACATTCCTCCAATACTCTACTTCATTTTGGTATTGACTTGCAAGTGTAGAATCAACTCTTCCCAAAACATTACTTCGAGTGATGAAATTAAGAATTGAAGTCCTGTGATCAGGGGAATCCTCATGCTCTCTTAAACTAGCTGATGCATTTTTCCAATCATTAAATCCAATTTTGGAAAATGTGGTTGATTTTGCTTGAAAAAGGCGACAAGGAATGCAATAAACAACTCCTTTTGACTCTGAGTAAAGCAACCATTCTCTTAATTTTCGTTCATTGTTTAAAAGTTTCCGTTGAAACAAATCTTTAGAAACATATCTAAAACAATCTGAGTATTGATGTTTTGAATTTGAAAAATCAACATTCATATCTTGTTTTGGTGTATTTAAAATTATATATTCTATTGTATTGTTGTCTATCACCCATTTTGCAGGATTAGAATCAACAATGAAATGTTCATTAACGATGGGTTGAACAAAGTATTTTCATTGTTCTCTTGTTGTGTGTTCTCCTTCTCTTGTGTGTTTTCATCTCCTATTGACTTTGATTGTGTATTTTTGTCACTAACCAAAGAATAATTCTTATTTTCATTAAAAACTACATTTGACTTTAAATTTTCATTTGATGCACTTAAAAATATATTTATTTTAAGTATCTTTTTCATAAGGTTTTTTTCCTCCTCAATTTTTTGTTTAGCTTTTTTTCGAAATTGAGCACCACTTAATTTCTTAGTTTTATCCATTTGAACGAAACAGTTATCAAGTTACAATAACTACCACTCTACCCGAATACTTGTTGATAATGTATTAATGATGCTATAAATTATAATCAATGACAATACTATTCCAAAATTGAAATAATATAAATTCAATCAATAACAATTACATAATAAGAATAATTAAAAATTTAAATCAAAATGTAAAAGTTAAAAGTTTAGAGCATGCTGCATACCCGATGACTGCAGTCTGCACAACACATATATCTGAAACTTAAGACTGGAAGACTGAATCTCTGATAGTCTGATAGTGATAGATCATCAATTATCATAGAAGTTGCTCAGCCTGAGCCGCCTCACTGTCTACAGTTTCTCAGCTCTGTCTGAGTCACGACTCACAAATTACAAATACAATACACCAACATTCCAATTTCCAGTTTCAACTTTCCACGCCAAAAATAAATTCCAACAAGCACGCCGCACGACACCCGCACGTTGAAACAAGTCTGGCTCCCGCGGGCTGCTCTCAGCTCTACACTTTAAACTTTTAAAGCAAAACCGTTGCTATTTGCTAATTAAATACAGACTACAGTATTACAGACTAGTCACGACTCACAATTCACTACAGTCTACAGTCTATAAATTTATAATTTATAAACTAAAACAACACTGTCAATAGTCAGCTGAGCCGCAAACATAAAACATTCATGGAAATTGGAATCACAATTCACGAATTTATTATTTGAAATTGTAGTATGTACACTTTAATATCAATTCAAATTGTTTTTTTTTTAATTTAAAAAAAACCTTGGTCCTTAGCCGACTCAGACTCTCTAGCCGACCTGCCACTTCGAATTTTTTTTTTTAAAAAGTGGCGCTACCCATTTTGTGTGCCCTAGGCAACTGCTTAGGTTGCCTAGGGTAAGACATGCCCCTGAGGTTCCTAGATATGCTAGTAGTGTTTATGAGAATAGAGATCAAACAAATAAAGATGATCGAATAAGTTCAAGAGTAACGGAAGATGTAAATATAAGAAAAATAGCCAATTAAATTTTGTTGGTCAAATTATATAAAAAGATATATTTATTGACATTGTCAAATACCTTATACCAAATTTAAAATATTTCAAAAAAATAATAAAAAAATAAAATAACCTCTCTAAAACATTGTTGATTAGTGCAATAATTTCAAAGTTAATATTAATTAATACCCACATTCTCTTTTCCTAAATTACCTATAGATATTAAAATTTGGAATCAATATGAACCATCAACAGCCACGTCTCATCAATTTAGAATCAATATGAACCTTCCAACATTAGACCTATTTTTAAATATGATATTCTAACAACCACGTCTCATCAACTGTCTTTCTATCATGAAAAATAATTAAAAATGAAATAAAAAATTTATATACATGTCTACAAAATTTTTAAAGAGGTTCTAAACAATTGTCATGACTAGGTGCCCTTATCCTTAAAAAAAACATTTGAAACATAAATACTCCTCCTTGGCATAATTGTTATATTCATTAGTTGACCTACATTTAAAAACATTGGAATTCTAATAGAAAATAATACGCATGCTCCAAACATTTGAAATGGATTATTCTATTTAAGACCTAATTTGATGATGTTGGAAATATGTGAAGGAAATCTAAAAGAATGAGTGGAGGGAATGGTAACAATTACAAATGTAAAGTAGTAATAAAAGCACACAACACTTAAATTATGCCATATGGCATTTATATTTATTTATTACAATGTGATTCTAATTTCTTGAGATATAACCTTGATCCATGCATGAAGTATTCTCTTTTTTTTATGCTAGTCACATAGTAGTTGATTTATTGTAATAGTATATATATTAATCAAAATCCCATCTTTATATTTTTCTATTAAATTAATTCTTAATTTTGTTTTAATGGAATTTGTCAATTTTATTATATATCAAATCTATAATTTATTATATATTTTTTAGCATAGTATATATTGTTAATTTTCATAATAAATGTAAGTATTCGTTATTCATATAATATTTTGGAAAAAAAAATTATAGGTAAACAACAGTTATAGGAGTCCCTTTCCTCTTAGTATTCAAAATTTCAAAATATTACAAAATATTAGACGTTTAATTACAATAGGTATAAAATCTAGATTAAAAAAAAAACTATATTCAGTGAATGTAGCGTATACATGATGCTTGTACTAATAGAGCTTATTACAAAAACTAGGTCCCTAAAGGGTAGAGTAGATATCATAAATAGAACTATATAGAAATTTGATAATCATGGTAATGAAGGACCAACCACATTAGAGAGAAAGGAAGGGAGAACCTCCCCCCCACCAAACAGATATTAAAGTCCTTACCATCATGGTGGAGTAGAATCATATAGATCTTCCTCACCTTTTCCATATGGATTTCCTCAAGATTTTTCCCATCTTCAAAAATGAGAATTTGCAAATATTCAAATTCGATTTTGGGGAGGACCGCATCCATGGAAGAAGACCTGCAATGATGGAGGATATTTCACACAAATTCTAGCAGGGTAAAGAACCTTTTCTTGAGCCACTTGGATGTGGAAAAAGTCACAAGCTTGTGAGGGATTACTCCAAAAGGAGAGAGAATTGAAGACCCATCAGACCGTAATTTCTTGATTTTAACATGAATCTCCAAGTGGTTCTCATCATGTATGAAGATTAATGCTAAAATCGGGGATTCCCTATTGTCAAACTCCATTGTTTAGAACATCATCAACAAAAGTTAAGGTCAATTCAAAATTTCCTCTTGGTTGATGATTTAAAGAAATTTAAACATTATATCAAAGAGTTGAGATCAAATGAATATAATAGTAACAAACAAGATCTAGCATGCAAGAAACAAATAAGTGTGTAAGATAGGAGATAAGAGTGACTTAGCTTGTATCAGGGAAAATGGGTCGATTATAGGCAGGAAATTGACTAGAACATGTTGGATATGGACTGTGTAAGCTCTTTCTAGAACACAAAGATCTGGAAATTCTTTAGACAGGAGCACCCATAGGAGGATAGGACCGTCCCCAGCGCTAGTGTCTAATTTGGATGCTAGTGTCCTGGAAGAAGCTATGCTTCTGGTCTTTTGAGAGTCTAAACTTGGTTAATCCCTTTCATTGTTTGTCACTTCAAATCTGTCGTATGGTTCATATATCACACCTATTCCTGTAAAACAAACTCTAGCTACCTGCACAAAGATCAAGTAAACATTAGATGAAACAAATAATGCATATGCTTGATTTGGAATTACCTCGATGGTCACCCTAATGTGATAGTCACTGAGCGTTACACTAAATTCTACACTCTATGCAGTTCTTGTGAGTGTGTGATTTGAATTGTGTCCCTTGAAGCTAGGTTTCCCTTGTATCAATTGCACCAAGATAACGAGGTACAACTCTTTTCCCCCCGAGATAAATGTGTGAGATGGAATTCAAAATAAACCCTCCTATGTAGTGAACAATGCAGCCGAAATGAAATCTTTAAATGTCATGCCTTTCTTGAGTAGTAGATAAATTATTAGCTCTCAATTGCCCAGCCCCCAATAATAGTAAGTCATTGTGTGTGTGTGTGTGTGTGTGTGTGTGTGTGTGTGTGTGTGTGTGTGTGTGTGTGTGTGTGTGTGTGTGTAATTCCTTTGTTTGAAGTTTTTCATTAACAACTAAAAAAATGACCCAATGTGATAAAAGAGTCTCTAGAAAAGACCCCAAATGATGTGGCAATATAAAATCAAGAAAAAGAGGGAAAGGAACAAAAGTGACCAAAGGGGACAGTAGCACGTGGGGCGCTCTTGTCCCTAATGGGCGGTAGTGTCTAGGATGCTCATAATATATAATGGTCAATACAAAGTTGTGTCACATGTCGTCTAGTGTCCAAAAGTAAAGTGATCATTCCAGAAAAGTAAATAATAAGAGTGAGGGAAAGATAAAAGCAATGAAAGAGTAAAACAAGTGTTGTTAATGTCTAGTCTTCTCACTTTAGGAATTGTGCATATAACAACATACCTAGAGGTGTCAATGTAAGGAGAAAGTGTGTGATTTCATGACTACATCTGAGAATCTAGATTTAGGTAAAACTCACCTAAAATATCTTTGACACCCTACCATAGCTCCTCCATATAAGGAGTGAATGATTTTCATATATTCCTCTTAGATCGAGGTGTTGAAATCCATATCTTGATTTGATCACGGTAGAAAAATAACGGAAATAAGAACTTCTCCATTATGTCAGAGATGGGAAGAGACAACAATCTCTAGGAAAAATGGAAGAATTAATTGGAAGAGTCAAGCTAGGCAGGGAAAAGAGTGACATTAAAACTTGTCAATAGAGCTAAAGTATAAGAAGCACAATCACCATTTGTAGAAGGAGAACGGAAATAAAGGCCCATAAGATTACTTGAAAATGGAGAGGGTAAGATGACAAGAGAAGCACTTGGAAAAATCATTCATTAAATGTAATTAGTTTCTTGGGTAGGGCGGTGAGATGACCATTGATTAGGTGGCAAGCTGAATAAGTATATATTTAGGCTGTACGGTGTTGGGTTGGAAAAATTACCTAACTATAAAAAAGGTGCATGAAGCAGTAAGGCACGCAAAGGTTACACGCAGGCACGCGTAATTGTTGGGTGAAGTGGCGTGCACCCAAGAAGATCAGTTACAGGACTTAGCTGATTTTTCTAAAAGCAAGAAGACTTCGCAGCTAAGCAAGAGATATTTTGGGACCAAAGTGGAAGATTAAAGGTCATTCATGAACCACACTAATAATAGGATTAAATTAGATTTTATTTATAGATTAATCTATTATTATGCCTTTTTGTAAAAGCATGCAGCTGCTAGCGCATGGCTATTTTGAGATGCATGGGTGGTGAAGGGAAAGTCCCCACCCCTATATATGTATGTATGTATGTATGTATGTATATATATACACACACACACACATACATACATACATACATACATACATACATACATACATACATACATACATACATACATACATACATACATATATATATATATATATATATATATATATATGTTTATCTTCATAGTTTTGGGCACCATGACCTTGTGTATTAGAGAGTGTATGTATTATACTTTTATACCGCTCTAGTATACTATCGCGCCTAAACTTTCTGGTGATTATTATGCTTCTACTATGTAATCTTTATGTTATGAATGGATCATTGTGGATGGATTCTGGTAGTTGATATATCTGAATATGGTGTTCACGTGGTGCAATTGATCTTAGTATTGATTTGATCTATTATGTTTCCTTATTATATGTATTTCCAATTGAATGTATCATGGGTGATTATGGATCTGTCTAGTTATCTTTTTGGTTAAGCATGCTAGCACCTTGTCAAGACAATAATAAAGAGGGACCTGGTAGATTCACGCACTTCGGGTGAGTGTCCAAATCTATTTTTATGAAGTGTCAGCGCACCTAGGTAATTGAGGGGAAATAAAAGACTACATTTTGATTCCGTTATCGAGACCTCTTTTCAAACTGTCTACCAGAATGTTGTATACATATGGTGTATCGATTGACTCTTGAGAGCATTGAAATTTGGATAAAAGACAAAAAAGATCAATTTACACGGAGATATGGTTCCGGACCTGATTTTAATGCACGTAAGTGGGTGGAAGATCATCTATATCATGAGCTCTATGAGACATTTTTCAGCCTTTTCCCAAAAGAATTGTACGAGTGGTTTTCAAAATACACATCAAAGAAAAGTCGGGGATACAAGCTGAGGGTTTAGATGCAGGAATATTACCAGACTTTTTTTTTTATGCAGATAAAGCTTGGACTCGTGTTATAGGTCATTGGTAGGTTGGTGTATTGCATAGTTATACTTTAGAGTACGCTATCTCTATGTATTATTGTCCTGAAGTTGCTGAGTTTGAATGTTTGTGCGAGCCCAGAGGGTCTTACTTGCGCGCTATTACTTTGGCAATTAATATCTTGATGGTGGTATCGATTTTAGAGAAACTTTCTATGACTATATAAACCTTCCACCACGTGTAGGGGCAGGAGCAAGTGTGGTGAAATAAGGCATACCTAGTGGAAAAAAGGGAGAGTGGAAAGACGGCTCAAGTATAATGAGGTACAGGAGAGGGAATTGGTGAGCAAGCACGATGTTGAGGAGTCTATAGAGTTATGAAGGATGATGGATCATGAAGGATTTAAAGCTCACATGGAATACGTGGATCTAGAGCATCAGGATCTCCCACACTTAGGCAAGTGTAGTAGAGAATCCCCTTCAGCTTCTGATGAGAGTGCACCAGAAGAGGAAAGATTGAGGACCGCAGGTGCTCAACTGATCCCACCTCGTGACTTATCCCTTGTGCTTGATGTTCTAGTTCTAGAAGTAGTCATTGAGAAGCAGGTGATTGTAGGTAATCTAGTAGGTACAAGTAGATATCATTTTCCATTTAATGCAGAAGTACATCAGATAACACATATACCTATGGTAGCACATATGACGTCATTGTTTGGGGGACCGATTGGAGGAATATTTTCTAGCGCATCATCAGGATAGAGCATGGGTGTGCAGAATATTGGGAATACATCTGGAAGTACTACAACTTTGCAGACCACAGGAGTTTAGTTTAACACTATAGTTGGCATGTAAGGAAGTACATCCATTGGTCTAGTGCCCGCTACAGGATGGTCCGGTGGATCAGAAGGATCAGGAGGTTCAGGATCAAGTGGATCAAGTGGTTCTTGAGGTGGAGGAAATACTGGTGGGGGTTCTAGTTATGGATCTGGTGGGTAAGGTCTGCACCCTCATCAACCACGTCAAGTGTAATACGAGATGTATCTTCAATTTCCTGAATATAGGGGTATTAAAGATGCAGCAGAGCATGTGCACAAGCGCGAGCTAATTTGACACACTAAAGGTATCACAGGTGCAGATAACCAACTCTAAGGTAAGTCTAGTTTGTTACTAGCTCTTCAAGGGAGACGCCAGTGGAATAAGGTGTATAGAATGCGTGCATAGCTAGTAGAGGAAGTATGACCCACATCAGACAGTGGTAGAATATGATGCTATGTGCTTTGCGTTTCTAGCTAAGTTCCATATTTCATAATTTGAGTATAAGAGTACCGACACACTTAAGGATATTAAATAGGGCTTATCTAAGTGCGTAAGGGATTATGATGTGCATTTTAAAACTTTGTTGTCAAAGTTTTCTTTGACTTTCATCTTAGTCAGCATGCAAAATGGTTTTTCAGGGGATTATTGACTCCTTTCAAAAGGGTGTTATCTCATAAGACTCTTGTAGATCCGCGTGAGGCCTTGGAAGCAGCTCTGCGCACTGAGGCAGTTGGAAGTGTGGAAACTAGTGTGATACCTTTCTTAGAAGCACAGATTTCAACCATGGTGAAGCAATTGGAAAATGTCTCAGTGAATTCATCTCATGAGTTCACTTCTGAGGTAGGATTGAAGGTTTTCAATTAATTTAATTGGTTGTCTTTTATTTAGCAGTGGAATACACCGGGTTATCTCGCTGTATAGTATAAAGTAGCTTGTAATTATAATGTTTCAATTATATATTTTGAATAGATTAGTTTCCCTTTCAATAGAGTAGGTTTAATTTAATTTGGAGACTTCACAACTAGATTAACACTGAGATCCTCGGGAGAATAAACCATACGGAATTTATGCTACCCGCTCATAGCAATCTCCCCTTTGTCATTTCAGCTCAGGAGATCACACTACCAGATGTCACATCCTCCCATGATTAGCCACAGGAAATTTGCTTGCCGATTCTCATCCTCGTTGTATTTTCTATCATAGAAAATTGGCCATTTGGCTGTGGCTTCATCCATTACAAACCACCAGCTGTCTCGGCACGACCTCGAGAGGTCACAGTACTTGACAATTATCATCCTCGTATGTCCCTCTCTTACAGCGTGTGATCTGGAAGAATGTGTCTATGTATTTTAAGATTTGCAAAAACAATACACATGACACTGTTGACTGCAAATTGATTGATCTTATTCATGAGGCCATTAATACTAGTGTGTGCCAGACTAGTGAAACAAGTAGATCTAAAGAATGTTAAGGGCAACATAATGAAGGGTGTACTAATGGGGATAAAATAAATTGAGGCTTCTATGGGGGATATAGAGGTCGAGGTCACGACAATGGTAGAGGAGGATTTCCTTGAGGAACTTATTATATTTGTGGATCTCTTGATCATTATCAGCGTAAGTGCCCTCAGAATGTGGTTTTCTTATGGTGTACAAAGAAACATAAATTTGAAGAATATCCTAACTGATAAGAGCACATGAGAAAGCATCACAAGCAAGACAAGGGTGCAGGAATGATTAAGGTACAACACACAGTTGAAGATCATTGGATGTCAAAGGTAGCACCTAGTCCTAAGTTACAACCTATTTTATTTACTACACGCGTTGAGGATGTTCATGCACGTGAACCTTTGAAGTATAAGCCAGCTATAACAAAGAAAGAAGTGATAACTGCCAAGTATCTAGATGATACACATTATAAAGAGGTTTACAGGGAGACTATGCATGTCATCAAGGATCTGCATGGAGAGATTCAAAGACTAAAGGAGCAAGTGTGTGTTATGGATCGATAAAATAAGGTTGAATTCCCGCAAAAGGACGTAGATTACTTGAAGGAGGTATGTCGAATGTTGCACAAAGAGAACATCATCCATTTATTAGGAGAATGATTGTGAGAAAAGGTACCGCGTGTCGATTTTTAACACGAGAGACAGATACTCCATGCTAATCTTCCCCCACATAATCATGAAATTGACAAGGAAATTACACTTAATGCAATCATTTATGGGTGGCTTCTGAGAAAAATTCTGATAGATACATGCGCAGAGGTTAATGTACTCACATTGGAGGCATGGAATTAGATGGGAAGACCACCATTGCAACCTTATTCAAATGTGTTGTATATGGTAAACAAATAGAACCATGCCTATTACAATTGAGGGAGCCAAGTTTATTGGGGAATTTGAAGTATTAGAGTTGGTTGAAGTAGATAACTTCTCAATTGATGCTACTTGGGTGACCTTGGTGTTATGTCGATAATGCAGATTTGCACTTCAATAAGGGGTACATTATCTTTGGAAATAAGGAAGAGTGTGTCATTATACCCTTGACTGATGCAAAGGATGCTCCGTATGTTGAGCCCTTGAGCGAAGATGACTTGAATAGGATATATACATGCACAATCAGAGACCCTGAGGTAACTGATCCATGTAAGGAAGGAGTGATGTAATGGGATGATGCTTAGTCAATTAGTGCACTACAAGTATTAGTTGTGACAACTAGGCACATGGAAAATATGAAGTGGTTGAGTGAGAAATTAAGAACACAGTTACTTGCATGATCAAACCACACATGGTCAGGCACTTAGGAAGCAATGAGGTACCAAGGTACACTAGTCAGGGAAACCCTGATGTATTTATACGCATCATGGAAGCTCGGTGGAAGAATGAAGGAGATAGGAGAAACATGATGGTCTATACTTTGCACGACAACATCACACTAGTGGGAAACACACAAAGATAACCTGTTGGAATGGTGAGAAGTGAGAATCACCTTTTCTACTAGGTTCCTAAGGAGAAATGTAGCTTCTCAAACATGTGAATTTCATGGGAAGTCCCCCGCCTCGCAACTCATCTAGATTTGTGAGAGACTTTGGACAGAGGGACAGGAGGCTTTACCACCATCACTTTGGATGCATAAGCTCTACACCACTTTAAGCGGTTGCGCATGCACATGGTATGTTCATGCAGAATTGACAAGAGAAACATCTAATTGGAAGGAGATGACCTTAGGTATGATTCATAATTTTGATTATTTTTCTACTAATCCTCTGGTCAATGAAGCGCTACAGATTATGAAGTTCCTTACTTTAGGAGATAACACAAAATTTGAGGAACTCTTGTCAGAACTGTTTAGAGAACTTGATCTAGAGGCACACCTTGATCTTGAAGAAATAGAAGAGGAAGAGATGTTCTTTGCCTAGGAAGAAAAATAAAAAAGGTAAACTGGTATACGTGATAGATGATGATGAGGTTAATAACCTGGATGTTGACCATATTGAAGGTATGTGCGAGGTGATGGACACTGTGAATGAGAAGGTGTGTGCATATCACAATCCCATGAAAATAAAGAAGGTTAACATTGGAACAGAGGCACAACCTAAGGAATCCATTATTGGTGATTACTATTAGAGCAAGAGGTGACAAAGATTATTGAGCTCTTACGTGACTTACAAGACTTATTTCTGTAGGGCTACCATGAATTAAAGGGAGGAAACCCTTCTTTAGGTGAGATGAAAATCAAGCTTAAATATGGTGTGTGCCCAGTTGGGAAGAGACCTTACTCGATGAATCCTAATCTGCAGGTAAAGGTAAAGGAAGAGATTGAAAAATTTATCAAGTCTAGTATAATTGAGCCTATTGAGGAATCTGAGTGAGTTATCCCCATGGTCATCAACATTAAAAAGGATGGGTAGTATAGGGTCTATGTGGACTATAGATAATTAAATGCTTCATGTGTTATTGATTCTTTTCGCACCCGATTCATAGAGGGGATTCTTGAGGGAGTTGTCAGGCGCGAGATATAATATTTACAAATGGGTTTTTAGGATATCATCAAGTGCACATATTGAAGGAAGATCAATAAAATACAACTTTCAGCACTGAATGGGGAATTTTGCATATAAAAATATGTTGTTTAGACTAAAAAAATGCGCTAGCAGTGTTCTTGTGCATTGTTATACAGGAATTTCAAGATTTCATTCACAATTTCTTGCATGTGTATCTAGATGAATGGATAGTGTATGTCTTAGTCAAGGACTATTGTGATAATCTGAGGCTCATGGTTGAGAGGTGTAGGCATTTGA
The DNA here is from genome assembly GCA_019776745.2 of Taxus chinensis. NCBI lineage: Eukaryota > Viridiplantae > Streptophyta > Pinopsida > Cupressales > Taxaceae > Taxus > Taxus chinensis. The sequence continues at coordinate 312,828,800 of CM034146.1, read as the reverse complement.
GCATCTATCTCAATATTAATAAGTGCATCTTTACAACACCTTTTGGAACTTTACTTGGGCATATAATTTTTAAGGAAGGCTTGGTGATATATCCAACCAAGATAGTTATGATCTTGGGTTTGGAAGAACCTAACAATCATAGTGAAGTGTGTATATTTCTGGGACATACAGGGTATTACAGGAAATTCATTAAAGGGTATGCAAAGATTTTCATGCCCTTGGAAGAATTATTGAAAACTAAAGGAAAATTATATTAGGGTGATGTGCAACAATAAGCATTTGAAACACTAAAGGAGAATCTCACTAATGCACCTATTTTATGTTTTCATTCATGGGACAAATCCTTTCATGTTCATGTTGATGCTTCTGGTATGGAAATTGGCGTAGTGTTGGCATAATCATGGGAAGGAATTGTGGACCATCCCATTTTCTTTGCAAGCAGGAAGTTGACACCAACAAAGCATAGTTATACAACTACTGAGTGTGAGGATTTTTCCATGATCTACACGTTGCACAAGTTTAGACAATACTTGTTGGAAACCCCATTCATCTTATTTACAGATCATATGGAACTCACGTATTTGGTCAACAAGAATTTTTTACAAGGGCGCATATACAGGTGGATACTACCATTTTAGGAGTTTAAGTTTACAGTTGTTGTAAAACCAAGAAAAAAAATTTAGGGCCTAATAATTTATCAAGAATTTATTCTCTTTAGGAAGTGCATAGCATTGAAGACATAATGCCAGATGCACAACTTTTTAGTTTAAACTGCAAACCCACAGATTTAGAGGACATTGCATTATTTTTTCACAGTAGGCAAGCACCTACATGAATGAAGAACTTAGAAAAGAATCATCTTGCAATACGTGTGACACCTTACCAACTCATTGGTGGAGATTTCTATAAACTAGGTTATGATGAAGTTTTGTGCCGGTGTGTCCTAGAGCATGAGTGCGAGGTTATTATCGAAGAATCTCATGGTGGGATCGCAAGAGCACATTATGCTAGGGATGCTACCATGCACAAGATTCTGATGGCTGGAATTTGGCGGGAAACTTTCTACAAGGATACGAAATAATATGTCTGATGTAGCCAAGAAACAAAAACAACCATCAATCACTCATCAAATTTTTACAACAACAATTCCACCTTACTTTACAATGTGAGGATCATCAAGCTTAACTAGATGCTTAAAAATGACTTATTCATGTAAATTTTACCAATTTTACCTTAGATGACTTTCCAAGATCTATATCCTATTCCACACCCTGCAACTCATGCCTATTCACTTATCATAATGGTCCTTGGTCAAGAGAAAATCTACTCTTCTTATACTCTAAACTATCCCTCTTTTTCATTACTATCTTCCTTAACCCCGATTGAGACAACCTTAATCATTTTACTCGCTCAAAATTCTTTACTCACCTTTGTTAAATACTGAACAATTACATTGAAAAGAAAACTCCAAATATAATATTGAAATCATCTAGGATCTCAAATACATAGAGGAAGATTACATATATAGAGTTTGATCTCCTTGATTCTAGGAGTCAACACTCATCCCACATATCTCTCCCAATCCCCACAATATCTCACTCAAACTCTCAATCCCATTATTATATACTCACCTTTCTCTACTTCCAACACCTACATATACCCTACCCCTGATATACCTCAAGCCTTCAATAGCTTACTTTTCATCCACAGTTACTTGGTTCATACCTTTCTCACTTATCCCTTCAATATTTTCAACTAGACATCTTTCTTCAATATCCAAATTTGGGTTTTGGATTCGTTTCTTACTCCCTTTGTCATGTACCCTTCTCAAAATCTTGAAGCACAGTTAGAATGATTACCAAAAATGATTCAAACAAATAAATTTATAGTGCTGGTCTCTTTTAGCAAAAATTGTCCCTTTCCTTCTTGAGACAATGTGGATTTGTACCATATAGGGGTATAGCCTTATAGGACTTCCTATGAGACTTTATATACTCCATTAGTGGCCTATTAACACCCTAGATGTGTGACTAAAATTTTAGGGTCTAGTTCTTTATGAAACTCAATCTACTTACTTGTTTATGCTTTGATTCAAACCCTCACTAGGTATTTGCTAGGGAAATGTCATGCACAATATCTTTTCTAGAGGTTTTCAACATGAAAGAAATATCATTTTAGGTACCCATTAAAGGGTTTAAGATGTGTGTGAAATTGTGATAGCTAACTCTGAGGGGTTCTTGTACTTCCTTTGTAAAAGGACCTCCAAATTAGGCTTCCAATTGTGGTTTTCCAAGTTTTCCTTTAACTATCGGGGATATCTCTCATGCACTATCTCCTTTTTCCACAAAATTTTTTCCAACACTTATAAAACATCATAACAGATATGCCTAACAAATTTTAATTGATTTCATTGGTGGACTTGGGAGATTTTCAAGTTTTCCTTCAGAAACCCTTGCTTCCATGTGAACATGCCCAAGAGGGCTTAAATAGCTACAACTTACACCTGAATTGGTTTTGAAGATCCAAATTTATATCAAATAGTTATTGCACTTATTAATCCCTTTATATTTTATCATAGGTCATTCAAATGAAATATATCTTGAATGATAGTTAATAGTCCACTGTGTAGGTTGGGTGTACATGTTGGTAGTAGGGTTAGGAATTCTCAACTTAGAGTGCGATCTCTGCCACGTTCCTTTCCCCTAAAAATATCTTTCACCTTTGATACACAAGATCCAAAATTATCCTTTTATACATGCACTCCTTTTATGCATGCACACACTAGTTCTATCACAGTCTAGAGCTATGCCACCAAGAACACCCAGATTATCATAATATTGCATTATTCCGTCTATTTGTAGGAATGTCACACAAAAGGAATAACTCTTAATGCATGGTAATAGTTCCACTCACCTCAATCACATGTAAAATTTCTCACAAGGATTCCTCTTTGAACTCCAAAGAAATGATACTTAAAAACACAGTCTCATCATAAGCCAAACACCTATTTATCATTCATGTCACTTAAGAGATCATCCACACACCAAACATGGTATTAATGCCTCGTATCATCTTAAGAGAAAACATGAATCTTACCAAATCAATATAAATGCTCAAATAACTTCTCTATGCTCTAGATCACCTTCTTACCAAATTTGATAGCAAGAACCAATTCATATTTGCTCAGCACAATCAAGAAACATGCCCAAAAACAGTCATATATTAATTTCCTTCAATTTTCTTCCTAAAAAATTGCACATCTTGATTCTCATCCAGATGGAATGAGAGATAAACCAATTTCATAAGACTTATAAACCTTTCCTTTTCAGTTTTCCATCGAATGGAAGCCTTTCACCTTCTTAATTACATGATTCAGTCTTAATAGAATGGGATTTTCTGATTGGAGACCTATATACATAGCTCCTTATCATTGAATTAAGGCTTCTAATTCATGGAAAGACCTAATATAACTCATTGTACCCCCATGTCATTATTTTTTCAAAGTTTATAAGATACAAAAATTCCCTAAAACACCTATCACAAGCTAAAAATGACCTTCAAAACTCAAATTTCCCTTTTGGAGAGAAAGTGAGTAATTTGAAATTCGAAAGGCCTAGACCAAATCTAGTAACCCTCTTTGACTCCCATTGACCTATAGGACTCATGACTATACCTGAAAAACCAAAAATTGGATGGTTTTATCCTATGTACACTCTAGAGTTGATGCTCATGCATCATACTCCAGGGGTAAGAAATATTTGATCTCATAGTTTGTCTTTTTCTTCTTTTTCTAGTTCCTCTGCTTCTTCATCTTCACTCTAATATGATATTTACTTTCAACTTCCTCTATCTGAATTTCTACCATATTGTGACTTTCTTGGTCTTCATGAGTCTGGTCTACTACTTCATAGGTTTTTTCTTCTTTCTTTATCACATTTTCCTCTTGCTTGCGTTGTTGTTGCTCTTTCTCTATCCTAGAACTGATTTACATCTCTTTCCCACGTGATTCCTCTGTGTATAAAGCATGCTCCAAGGATGTTATTTCTTCTTGAAATTTTTCCCAACTCTCATACAAAAATGCACTCTCTTGTTCATTTATTTCTTATTGTTCTTGGCCTACTATCTTCTTTCTTTCTTCTTCTATCTCAAGCTCATGCTCCATACCTGCAAACACACAACTGCATACATGGTTAGATTCAAAAAATTGAGGCTTGGCTACCTCTTCAAATTCCTCTTTTCTTGGCATTACTTCATTTTTCCTCCCTTTAACTCTGCTTCATACCAACTTCTTTCATCATAATCATCTCTCTCAAGAGAAGTTATAAATTCTTCTATCACTGCTTCTTCTTCACTCTCATCCTCTATCAGCACCATCTATTTAATCACCTTTCTTTCTTTCTTACTCATCCTCTTTTCCACTTGTCTCAAGCTTCTTTCTTCTTGTCCTATCCTTGTCTTCAATTTATTTCTTTGAATCCTTTCCATGAGCAACTTAACCGGCCAATTTTCTCTCCTTTTTATCACAATTCCTATTTCTTGTTCTTGTTCTTCTTTTTCTCTTTCTATGAGCACCATCAATTGTGATATATCTTGTTTTAATGTTGTGATATCCTACTAAAACCACACATCTCTTTTCTTCCTTCTTTATTATTTAATTTTTTTCTCTCTCTCTCTCTATCTCCTATTGTTCTCTCTTTTTTACCTCATCAACTCTATCAATCCTTGTATCAATTTTGGTACTAGTTCCTCTTCATCCCATTCATCAATCAATTCTGATGTATAAGGCTTACCATCTCTTAACTATCTCTCTTTGCATGTCTTTCTTGTTTCCACCATCCTTGTTATTCTTATCTTCTTTTTTGTTCCCTTATTATACCTTACACTTTCTTCATCCTAGCCTCTTCTCTCCCTGCTATTGAGTTCTCCATCTATGGGAGCATCCTGTAAAAATGGTCAATGACTAGTTTCATTCTCTCTTCTTCACTCATCTTTACCTGTCTCTTTCCACTACACACACTTCCAAAAACTTTTAGCAATAACAATAACTATTAATTCAATTCTCAAACTCAATTCACAACAAAATCCAAGATTTGATGCCACTAATGATGTAGCCAAGAAATTAAAAAAAACCATCAATCATTCATCAAAGGTTTACAACAACCAACTCCACCTTACTTTACAATGTGATGATCATCAAGCTTAACTAGATGCTTAAAAATGGCTTATTCATGAAAATTTTACCAATTTTACCTTAGATGACTTTCTAGGGTATATATCATATTCCACACCCTACAACTCATGCCTATTCACTTATCATAATGGTCCTTGGTCAAGTGTCAATCCACTCTTCTTATACTCTAAACTATCTCATGTCTTCATTACTATCTTCCTTAACCCAAATTGAGATAAACTTAATCCTTTTACTCATTCCCACTGCTATGCTCACCTTTCTCTTCTTCCAACACCTACATAAAATCTTCCCTTGATATACCTCAAGCATCCAATAACTCAATTTTCATCCATAGTTACTTGGCTCATACCTTTCACTTTTCCCTTCAAGATTTTTAACTAGACCTCTTTCTTCAGTATCCAAATTTGGGTTTTGGATTATTTTATTACTCCCTTTGTCATCTACCCTGTTCAAAATTTTGATAAACAATTAAAATGATTACAAAAAATTATTCAAACCACTGAAGTTACAGTGCTAGTCTCTTTTAGCAAAAATTGTCCCTTTCATTCAAAAGACAATGTGGATTTGTACCATATAGGGGTATAGCCTTCTAGGACTTCCTCTAAGAATTTTAGAATCCATTAGTGGCCTCTTAACACCCTATATGGGTGAATAAAATTGAGGGTCTATTTCTTTGTATAACTCCTTCTACTTCATTATTTATGTTTTGGTTCAAACCCTTGCTAGGTCTTTGTTAAGGAACTGTCATGCACAGTATATTTTCTAGATGTCTTCAACATGAAAGGAATATCATTTTAGGTACCCATTAAAGGGTGTGAGATGTGTATAAAATTTCAATATCTAACTCTAATGGATTCATGTACTTCCTTTATAAAGGGACCTCCAAATTAGGCTTCCAAATATGGTTTTCCAGGTTTATCTTCAATTGTCAGGGATATCTCTCATGCACTATCTCCTTTTAGAATTTTTTTTTTTCCAACACTTAGAAATCATCATAAAAAATCTACCTATAAAATTTCAATTGATTTCACCAGTGGATTTGGGAGATTTTCAAGTTTTCCTTTAGAAACCCTAGCTTCCCTGTTAACAGACCCAAGAGGGCTTAAATAGCTACAACTTACACCCTACTTGGGTTTGAAGCTAAAAATGTATATCATAGGGTTATTTCACTTATTAATCCCTTTCTATTTTATCTTAGGTCATTCAAATGAAGTATAACTTGAATGATAGTTAACAATCCACTATGTAGGCTAGGTGTACACATTGATAACATGGTTATCATACTCAACTTACAGTAGGATCTTTGTCACGTTCCTTTCCTCTCAAAATATCTATCACCTTTTATACACAAGGTCTGCAATTCTCCTTTTATGTATACACACACTATTTCTATCGCAGTCTAGAGCTATGCCACTGAGAACACCCATATTATCACAATATATTGTATTTGTTTGTAGGAATGTCACACAAAAGGAATCACTCTTAATGCATAGAAATAGTTCCACTCACCTCAATAACATGTACAAGTGATCACAAGGCTTCCTCTTTAGACTTCAAATAAATGTTACTTAGAAACACAGTCTCATCACAAGCCAAACACCTATTTATCATTCATGTCACTTAAGAGATATCCACGCACCAAACAGGGTATTAATGCCTCATATCATCTTAAGAGAAAACATGCATCTTACTAAATCATTTTAAATGCACTCAAATAAATTTTCTATGCTCTAGATCACCTTCTTACTGGATCTGATAGCAAGAACCAGTTCATATATTCTTTAGCACAATCAAGAAACATGCCCAAAAATAGTCATATACTAATGTCCTTCAACTTTCTTCCCGAAACATTACACATCTTGATTCTCATCTGGATGGAATGAGAGATAAAATAGTTACATAAGACTTATATACCTTTCCTTTTCAGTTTTCCATCGAATGTATGCCTTTCACCTTCTTAATTACATGATTAAGTCTTAATACAAGGATATTTTCTAATTGGAGACCTCAACACATAGCTCCTTATCATTAAATTAAGGCTTTTAACTCATGGAAAGACATAATTCAAATCATTGTACCCTAATTTCATTTTTTTAATAAATTTTATAAGCTATAAGAAACCCCTAAAACACCTATCACAAGCCAAAAATGGCCTTCAAAACTCAAATTGCACTTTTGGAGGGAATAGTGAGTACTTTGAAATTCGAAAGGCCTAGAACAAAGATAGTAACCCTCTTAGACTCCCATTGACCTCTAGGACTCATGAATATACCTGAGAAACCAAAAATTGGATGATGTCATCCTATGCACACTCTAGATTTGATGCTCCTGCATCAATGTCTTGGTGTATGATCATTGTCAGTGCCTTGGGTATCTTGGAATAAGCGATGAGATGTTGTTGCACCTTATTGCAAGTTATGAACCTTTTGAGAAATGGGCTATTGACTTTATAGGTCTTATTTCACCACTCGCACTTAGGACTGACACACACTATATTATAAATTGTACAAATTATCTGACAAGGTGGGTGGGAGCAACACCTACAAAGGATTGTACAATGGCTACAGCAGCAAGATTTTTATGGGAACACATTACCAACAAGCATGGATGTCCATTAAACTTGACAATCAGAATACTTTTGGAAAAAATATGTTAGGACACCTTAAGACTACTCCTTTTCACCCATAGGCTAATGGTATTGTTGAAGCTTTCTACAAGATTTTGGGCCAAACATTGATAAAAATATGTGATGTTGGAAGAAAGGATTGGGATGATAATTTTTATTTCGTACTTTGAGCATATAGGACCACTTATAAGAGGTTGAATATGACCACACCCTTTCCATTGGTGTTTGGCGCAAATTCTTTATTTCCTATTGAATTTCTGTTACCATCCTTACATATTGTGTGCATAGGAGGACTAGTTGATGAGAAAGTTGTCAACGAACGCATTGACAAACTGATGCAATTAGATGAGTGGCATGCCATTTCCCAGATGGAGAAAAAATAATGAGAAGGAAAGAAAAAGGACCTGACATGATAGGCATATCAGGAACAAAACATTTGAAGTAGGAAATATGGTCCTTCTCTATGATTCCAAGTTTTCATGCCACCCAAGGAAATTGAAAGTACATTGGTTGGGACCTTTTTTAGTAACAAAGATACTTAAATCAGGTGTTTATTAGTTCTAGGCACTAGATGGCACTTATTTTCCTGATTACTTCAATGGTAGTAGGCTGAAGCCCTACTATAAATAAGGCTTCTTGATGTTTATAATAAGGCAATATTGCCACTTAGATTAGATTTCCCTTTTATGTGTTTCCATTTATCATTGTTATTCTTTGTAAATGTAGTTCAATGTTTTGTTGTAACAAGCGCGCTTGCACATAAGAATATGATTAATATCTTTTGATTTCATGCGCAAAGGACCACGTATACTTTTAGTGTGGGGTAGAGAAGATACAAGCACAGGTTATCACACAGGTGTATACATGGGTTGGAATATGAATAATGTCTTTTGAAAGATTGGTGCACACAAGAGAAAGGTGTTACAAGTGCTCGGAATGAAGTTTTTTTAAGGAAATTCATGCAAATTGAAGACCACATGTAGAAAGATTCCACACAGTGTAACATGAGGTATGTAGTAGCATGGGAAACTACTTAGTATGAGGCAGAAAGGGTTATGTACTTCGGCGTTCGAAGGCTAGCGTAAGGAGTTCTGTGGCCGAGAAGTAGTACGCATGTCATAAGGTTATGACTGGGGCACGGAAGAAAGTAGAAAAAATTGTGAAAAAAATAGAAAAACATCGTTATAGCTGAAGTACGGTGGTAGGTGGAGAAAAATTAATGCAGAAAATTTAGAAAAATTTATAAATGGGGTGCAAACAACTTCATTCACACCTTGCATGTTTGAGTTTTCAAGCTAAGAAGTATGAATTAAAGAGCAACTGAGGATGAAGTGTGAGTGCAGACATGTAGAGAAGTGAACCAGGTAAATTTAAGCACAACCATAACAGAGCTCCTTTATGAGAAGTTTTAGAGAAAGCAAAAGGTGTGCGAAGGAAGGATTCGCGAGATAGAGTTTGTAAAGGAAAAATTACAACTACAACACATGAGTTCAAAGTTCACTAAGGCTATAGAAGGTAGGAAACCGCGAGCCTAAGTTGTGAGAGGTCAACATGGCACCTTTAACAGCTGCAAGAGGCAGGAGAAGGAAAGATCCCAAGGTAGAAGTGGAAGAAGCACCTGAAGAGTGTTTTTAGAAATGCAGTATTCAGAAGGTATGATTATGGGACTTAAAGACACGTATGGGAGTTCCATGTGTGAAAGAGAAAGGTGAGTGATTATAATAACTGCACCCAAGAAAGAAGGATGAAATAAAAAAGGAGTTGGTTAAAAATACCAACTTGAGGACTGAAGATGACAAACCCATCTACGATAATGCCGGAAGAAGATTTTGGAGAAAGCTGAGGTCTTGAAAATTTATGAGTTTCGTTATTTTGGGAAATATGAAGGTTTGTATCAGTGGTTGATGTCAAGAGTCCATGAGGACTTATTCTATTTTGCAGGATGATGAGTGCACTTCACTGCACCCTTGATCAAGGGATTGACATGATTGATGAGTTTCGGGACTGAGATTGCTAGTGACGTAGATGACAATGTGGGTATCGAGGATACTTCCATTGAATTGGCATACTAGAAAGGAGGGCACGTGATGGACGTGGAAAATATAGATGACCATGTGGTCAAAATTTTCATGTACCTTCTAACTAAGTTCAATAACTGGGAGTGTTGGTGTCAGGTGAACAAGAAATGGCTCCACATTTCTAGGAAAATGGCAGAAGGTATTGCTTACAGCTTATTTGCATTCATAGTAGAAAGTATCATTCAAGAGGTACACAAGGGGGGTAAGATAAGATGGGGTTATATTCTTTTATCTATTGTATTTGCATAGATTGGGGTTCCATATGGCCCTAAGGAAAAAATATGGTAGCTCAAAAAAGAAAAGAGGTCGTTGGCAGAGAGGTTTGCAAAATACACTTTTGGTGGAACAATGAGTGGTCCATACAAGTAAAGGGTGGATCTTTGGTACAAGCGCATACACGAGGCCTTTGAATATGAATGGCGCATACCTAACGACTTACCTGTCATGGTGGATAAGCAGGAAGAATTTGATGTATTCTAACACTACTACATTGGAAGGTTCAGGACGAAGGTTCACTATGTGCTATTTCTAGGCCTCTGTAAACAAGTTTTTAGATGCGCACAAGCTTAGATTTGATGTAAAAAAAGTTGAATACGAGTATCATACTCTCGGGAAGAAATATATTTATCCAGGTAAGTTTGCATACATTGATAAAATGATATCTGATGATATTGTTATCAATTCTATGACTTTGGCAGTTGGAAATGTGGGTACATATAAGGGATACCTCAACCTTAAGCCCAAATTGTTGAATGGGAAATATATTGAAAATGAATTCAAACTCCTTAAAATTCCAAATGGAAAACACACAGTTGGAACCATGCAGGAGAATGAGCCCATCCCCCCAAATCTGAAGAATAAATTAATGATGAAGAGGAGGAGATGGAGGATGTTGGCACGCTAGATCATGGCATGAGAAAACAACCAACTTTGAGTGTGAAGAGGCCGCGATAGGAGAATCTTCCCAGGGAAGAAGAAGAAGTGAAGTTTTAAACTGAAGTTGAGGAGATAGAGAAAGTAAATTTTGAGGGCGACGTGGGTGAGCAAGGTGGGAGGTGAGTGCTGAAAAGAAGAAATAAGACTCAGGGTAGTGGAGTGGAACCACCAAGGAGATTTCCTAGAATTTCACCTGTGAAGCCAAGACAACCTAACAAAAATAAGAGAAGGTGCAAGCTTGTGAAAAATGAGGAGAGCACAGAAGATGACATATCTAATGAAGCTACCCACAATATAATACCTTCACCTGTAATTGATGTGGAAGGATGGGAAGAATTTAGAAAGAATAAGCTCAACATGATACAGGTGTGCATAGTGAGCACGAGGAGGAAGACGTCACTGGAGCAAACAAAGAAAAATAGCATAGTGCATGAGAACAATTAGGTGGCCATGGGGGCATTTCAGGTGATAAGGGGGAAGGTTTAGATGTAGGTGTAGAAACAAGTATCCCTAAGGGTAAGAGATCAGGAGGGATGAAGAATAATTGATGAAGATGTCTGACTTGACATATGTAAATGATCCCTCCAAGATCATCTGCGCTAGATTTCAGAGTACACTCTCCCATGACCAACTGTATGGCTGGGAGATAATAGATCCCAAGGGAGGAAATATGCACACAAGGAATACGATGAGCTAAATGATGAAAACACACATGGATGAACTAGATTTCAACGTCAATGAGGAAGCATGTGTGAGATGTAGAATGAAGAAAAATCCTAGCGTGGCCCACATTATAGTCAATCCCACATAATTCATAAATGAATAGGTAAGAAATTCCTTAACCAAGATGGCTGCGGAGGTGGCAAGGAGAAACCTGGATAAGGGAGCCACCATTAGAACATTGCTGGAGGATAATCAGTATAAGGAAGTAGAAATCCAGTGCTTGATCGAAGAGAAGGATAGAGTGGAGTGGAAGACTAAGGCTATTTTTCAGATGGTAGAAGAGTTAGGGGAAGAAATTTTGTAGAAACACCTACAGTATGAAGAACATGTCACTGGCACATTTTCTAACGTGATGCATTACCTACAGTGCTTATTAAATTTTTTATAATTGAAAGAGGAAATGGGTGTAATTATGTTGAGCATAGATGAAATAGCTAAGGAAAATGAGAAGGATAGGAAGACTATTACACTCCGAATTGGGGTGTATGATGCCTTTTTATAAACAATGAAGGATGAATTAAGAAAGGTAGGATGGGAATTGAACAATTGTGAGGATCCAAAAAAGATCCTTAAGACATACACAGTACAAGAGGAGAATGAGATGATAGTAGCAAATATGGATGAGACCCTGGGAAGAGAAAAGCGACTAGCAATAGTGGAAAAGAAGTGTGGAAAACTTAAATTAGTCAGGGATCCCCATGAAGAATGAATCAAGGAACTGGGAGGATTGGTAGTGTGCAAGATGGACTTCATAGAAGGTATGGTTTCAGGATTGGCTGATGTAATCCAGGAACTAAAGCACAAGGATCAGGATATGACTACAAATGAAATGGAGAAAATCAATGGAGATGTAATGGAGAAAGCAAAGAAAGGACTGAGAGAGTGGAATGAAGTGAAGGCTATGATAAAAAAAAATGAGTACTCAGAACTCCTGCAACCAGCTGAAAATTGAAGTATGCTGGGTATTCTTCCATTTATTTCATTCTTTCAAAATATAGCATAACTTGGTTCTTTATTATTTTATTCTTTTGGAGAGATCATTGTGAGACCCCATTACTGAGGATGAAAATGTAATTAGTGTGGGGTAATGTTGGGTTGGAAAAATAACCTAATTATTGAGAAGGAGCATGAAGCAGTAAGGCATGCAAAGGTTGCATGTAGGCGTGCACTAGAGTTGGTTGAAGTTGCCCATACCCAGGAAGATCAATTCCAGGACTTAGCTGATTTTTCATGTCATGAGATAAAAATAGGAAAATTGGTTGGAGTGCAGCCCAAGTAAAGATAAAAGCAAGAAGGATTCGTGGCTAAGCAAGAGCTATTTTTGGACCAAAGTGGAATATTAAAGGTTATGCATGAACTGCACTAATAATAGGATTAAAGTATAGTTTATTTATAGATTAATATATTATTATCCCTTTTTGTAGAAGTATGTAGCTAGTGTCCCTAATGGGCGGTAGTGTAATAATAACACTTGGGGCACTCTTTTCCCTAATAAGTGGTAGTGTCTAGGATGCTCAGAAGATATAATGGTCAATGCAAAGTTGTGTCACATGTCGTCTAGTGTCCAAAAGTAAAGTGATCATTCCAGAAAAGTAAATAATAAGAGTGTGGGAAATATAAAAGCAATGAAAGAGTAAAACAAGTGTTGTAAATTTATAGTCTTCTCACTTTAGGAATCATGCATATAACAACATGCCTACAGGTGCTAATGTAAGTATAAAGTGCGTGATTTCGTGACTATAACTGAGCATTTAAATTCAGGTAAGCCTCACCTAAAATATCTTTGACACCCTACCATAGCTCCTCCATATAAGGAGTGAATGCTTTTCATATATTCCTCTAAGATCAAGGTGTTGAAATCCATCTCTTGATTTCATCCTAGCAGAAAAATAGTGGAAATAAGAACTTTTCCATGATGTCAGAGATGGGAAGCGACAACAATATCTAGAAAAAAGAGAAGAATTAAATGGAAGAGTCAAGCTAGGAGGGGAAAAGAGTGACATTAAAACTTATCAATAGAGATAAAGTACAAGAAGCACAATAACCATTTGTAGAAGGATAACATAAATAAAGACCCATAAGATTGCTTGAAAATGGAGAGGGTAAGATGACAAGAGAAGCATTTGGAAAAATTAGTCATTAGATGTAATGATTTTCTTAGGTAGGGAGGTGATATGACCATTGATTAGGTGGCAAACTGAATTGCTATTTATTTAGGTTGTAAGGTGTAGGGTTGGAAAAATTACCTAAGTATCAAAAAGGTGCATGAAGCAGTAAGGTGCACAAAAGGTTGCATGTAAGCGTGCACAAGTTTCGGGTGAAGTGGGGCGCTCCCAGAAAGATAAGTTCCAAGACTTAGCCAATTTTTTTAAAAGCAAGAAGACTTTGCAACTAAACAAAAGCTATTTTGGGACCAAAGTGGAAGATTAAAGGTCATGCATGAGCCACGCTAATAATAGGATTAAAGTATAGTTTATTTATAGATTACTTTATTATTATCCCTTTTTGTAAAAGCATGCAGCTGCTAGCAATGGCTATTTTGAGCATGTAGTATATTTTGAGATGCATGGGTGGTGAAGGGAAAGTACCTACCCCTATATATATATATATTAGTTTATTTTTATAGTTTTGGACACCATGACCATGTGTATTAGAGACCGTATGTGTTGTACTGTTATACCACTATGGAATACTAGCACGCCTGGACTTTCTAGTGATTAGTATGCTTCTGCTATATAATATTTATGTTATGAATGGATCATTGTGGATGGATTTTGGCATTTGATATATCTAAATATGACGTTTACATGGTGCAATTTATCTTATTATTGATTTTATTTGTTATATTTCCTTATTATGTGTATTTCTAATTGAATGTATCAAATTAATTATCATGGGTGATTATGGATCTTCCTAGTTATATTTTTGGTTAAGCATGCTCACATCTTGTCAAGACAGTAATAAAGAGGGACCTGATAGCTTCAAGTGCTTCGAGTGAGCATCCAGATCTATCTAGATGAAGTGCCAACACACCTAGGCAATTGAGGGGGAATAAAACACTACACAAGGTGTTAATATCATGTCAAGGATCTAGGACATTGTTCATTAAGACATCTTCTACTTTCTCAACTCATGAGTTGGCTGAAATTTCTACCACCTTTTTGGCCTCATGAAAGCAATGTTGGATTTACCTAGACGTGAATTATATGAGGTGACGCCTATTTTGGCTTAGGATGTTGTCAATTATCCATATTTTTGAATTTCTAGATTTGATAACTTGAACTATTATTTGAGTCTTTTTCAATGAGAAAATTTTCAATAACATAATTTACAACCAATTATATACTTCTAAGTAACGTTGTAGCCTCTACCTCATTGTTTGATCTATTAGGGAGATGGAAAGAGGAATCTCTTATTATCAAGCCTGAGAAATCACAAATCAAACATCTTGTACCAAATTTATTTGGTTTTCCTGAGGAAGCACCATCGAAATTGAGTTTGAATAGTCCCAATTTTTGAGGGAGCCAATGAGAATTAGATTTACTAATTTCCTTCCCTCCTAGAAGAAAATCGATTGATAAATTCTATGAGTGCTCACATGTATGTTGAGAGTGAAAAGTTTAGTAGGTTAAAATAGTAATATGAATATGTATGATAAAAAATATTGTGGGTGTGTGAGTTGTGAGAACGCTTCACGTAGATAAGTGAGTAATGGAAAGTAGGAATTTAGTTGAGAAAGAATAGGAGAATAAATTTAAGGTGTGAGTTTTATGTGAAAATTTTATTTCCTATGTTATAGGAAATTGAAATCCTATATATTTGTAATTATTATATTAAATGAAATAAGGATACTTTAGTAAGTGTTTTATTTGTGAAACTCTAGTCTAAATTTATCGTTCGATATCATAGTCAAGTTATTCTTCTAATATGGCTTGATATTTTGTGTAGGGGAAAAACTAGTGCTAATACCCTAAAAATGGGGATATTTTCTTGAAAAAATAGTGGTAGATGATATATTTATCAAGCAGATTTGCAAAAGTTAAGATAGTTTGTATTTTTAAGGTACTTGAGGCCTTTGAGTCTTTAGTTCATACATAGACTATCATTTTAAGTGTATGTTATTAGTACTTGCACCAAACATTTATTTCTACTAGCTTTCAGTGCACAACTTGACTATCCGAGAACTACACATAATTTATGGTTCACCATTTCATCTCATGGGACTTCTTTTCTTGTGATATAGGGTATTTATGTTTATATATATATATATATATATATATATATATATATATATATATGTATATATATATATGTGTATATATATATATATATATATATAGACACACACACACACACACACACACACACACACACACACACACACACACACACACACACACACACACACACACACACACACACACACACTTACACACACACACACACACACACTTTTTAATTGTTATTTTTTATCGTCTTGTCGAAGTTAAGTATCATAGGTGTGTCAATGTCTTCTATGGACAATCAATTGTATATTATAAGCCATATTAGTCTCAGAGTCAAAGGAAAAATATTCCTTATTGTAATGTACACATTTTTGGAGTACCTGACACCTAAATAAATGAGTCAAAAAGTATGAGGGATATTTGATATCAACCAAATGAAATTCATGATCACATTTAGTTAAGTAAGAATCATCATACTAGATGAAGGAGGAAATGGAGGTTGGAGATCAATCAACAACCTCTCCTTGGCCACTAGTGACAAACTTGTGTCATGCAATAGTGGTGAACCTATATAGCACCAAATTGACTAAGTCCAAGGACGATTTTGTAGGTGGTAGAAGGGATCATCTCATATCATTCGTGATCATAGTTGAATTTATCTACAATATTGGCTAAGTACAAAGAATGAGTCCTCGTTATTACTATTTTTAGCATTTTCATGTTTTTTATTGTATTGTGTGAATATACCCTTGTTATGATATCTCGGAAATAATTATATTTTGAATTATCTTTCTCCTTGAGGTTATGATAATATTTTGAGGTAAAATCAAAATGGATTGTTGTCTAGATGGTTTTGGAGCTATAAGAATATTTGAGATTCATAATTCGGGAGTTTGGGGAAGGGATTTAAGAAATTTCCTAAGGAATTTGGCTTAAGAGTTACGCCTTCATGAGGATTATAAGATATACTGATGGAGTTTTACCTAATCTAAGTATTATTTTTAGAGTGAATTTATTATTTAGAATATGATTCTCTTCTCTCATATGCACACTAGGGGGTAATGTTAGTAATTATCAGTGTTCACATGTATGTTGAGAGTGAAAATATTATGGGTTAAAATAACAATATTACTAAGAAAAAGGTCATAATGATTGTCGGCTTGATTAAAGTAGATTCCGCATCCATGGTAGATGCATGAAATTCTGGTCAAATGGTGGAAGAGTTGAGTTTCACCATTTTGTAGACCTACCGA
Source organism: Taxus chinensis (assembly GCA_019776745.2). Taxonomy (NCBI): domain Eukaryota; kingdom Viridiplantae; phylum Streptophyta; class Pinopsida; order Cupressales; family Taxaceae; genus Taxus; species Taxus chinensis. The sequence goes on along the minus strand of CM034146.1, from coordinate 312,811,767 downwards.
CTGATGAATGATGTTGTCGGTCGAGACTCCATGCCCTATCGACAATGAATTCACTGGCCAACCATTGAATTACTGCGTAGGGTGGGGAATTGGAACAAAAAAATTCCCAAATCCACCTATCACTGCCGACATCACCATAAAAAAGGTCGTGGTTGAAGCGTGAGTCGTTATTAAAAAATTATAGAGTTGATGATTCCCACCAAGAATTTGATCGTCAGGCTGTGCTAATTCCATACGAATTATTACTGAGAAGCATGTGCCCATCACTCCAGCAACGATGCCACTACGTGTGACAAAATATATTTTATGTGTGTGAGTTGTGAGAATAACTCACATAGATAAGTGAGTGAGGGAAAATAGGAGGTTAGTAGTTAAATAATAGAAGAATAGATTTTGGGGGTGAGTTCTATGTGATAAGTTTGTTTCCTATGTTATAGGAAATTGCAATCCTTTATATTTGTAAATATTATATTGAATGAAATAATGAATTTTTAGTGAGTGTTTTATTTTTGAAACTTTGAACCAAACTTATCAATGCTTGACCCATCACTGGGGATTATTGGAATTATTTTATTTATACATTGGGTTATATATTTTAGGCGATAATCAAATTAGAGTCCACATTAACATATAATTTATTCATATTTTTTCTATAATACATATTTCATAATTGTAAATGACATGGTATGTATAATTTTATATTTAAATTATTCTATGAGATTTTTTTTAACCCAATACAAAACATATATTATATTAAAAAAATTGAGTTGTAAAGCACAAAAATAAAGTTTCATATAAATATAAATATCAAATAATAACATGTAATAATTTAGACCGTTAAATTTAGTCCATTCTTGGAAAGGTTTTTAATTCTTGGATTTTTGTAATGATTATGTTGATATATTCATACAATTGGGATTTTAAACAATCATCATGCAATAAAATAAACAACGAAACACAAACAAGTAGAGATTTGAATAAATAAAAAATATGCATAGAATAGTGACATAGTATTTATCTTGAGAAAACCTTTTTGGGTAAAAAACCCATCTAGAACCTTTCTTCTTGTACTAACTTAAACTACCTTACAAATACAACATGAAACCATCAAGGCTTTGGATCAAGACATATATAAACACTCCACCATGATCCAATATGCACCCTTCTAACACAAGTATGCATTGACCCTTGACATGTCAACTTAATCTTCACCGCAAAATAACCTTGACAAAAGTAACCTCCTCCTTTCTAAATCTAGGTCTCGATCCTAGGATTCTACCAACTTGTCTATCACAAGTTCTTACAAATTTTCATCTATGTTACCTCTCATAATGAGAGCATGTACTTTTATAAACAAAGAACATACTAAAATTAACTTGGCTTTTTCCACAATAAAAAAGCCTAAAATAAGAATTTTACTTTGAGCCCTTTCTTTTTCCACCAAACTTAAGCTGACTAACTAAAATTAGTTCCATCACAAAAAATAGTGATGCATGGAAAATACGATACATATTTCAATATTATCCCACTTTTGAATACTTTCCATCATGTAAACCATGAATTCACTCTTCAATAGCCCTAGGCTACAAATCTCACCTCTTTCTTACACCAAGTACACTTCTCATCACACACTACATTTGCCAATGAATCTGCTATACTTTATTTTCTATCCATTTTGTTTAATAGTACTTCGTTCTTGCAAAATTCACCTTATATAGATCACATATTATCAAGAAGTTCCTTCTCCTTTTTAAACCTATAATTCTTCTTGAAATTCCCTATTTCACCATAAATATGGTACTTCTTCATACTACTTTTTGGAGTAATAGATTTACATCTAGACTCCACCTAGTACACCGCCATCAAACCATCCCACAAAACCTTTGTATGTTTCTCACTAAATACATTCAACAACATAGAGTTAGAAAAACATAAATCGATATACCTTTTCACCTTCCTATCAACCTTATCCCACTCTTCCCATGTCAAACATACAAATGTTTTTGTGTCACAACAATCTAATGATCTCTTTCTATCAAAATATCATCCATCTTGAGTTTACATAACTCAATTTTTTTTCCATCAAACCTGTCAATCTCAATCCTCAAGCTTCCTTTCATATTCAAGATTCTACATCCCAAATTTGTAATCTCAAAACCTAATAAAGAAAACAACCAAAACCCTCACCAAGTGCAACCTTGGCTATAATATCAGATGTTGGGATTTTGGGAAATAGGTATAGAATAAAATAAATAGATAAATAGAAACAAGTAGAGATATGAATAAATTAAAAAATGTATAGAATATTGACACAATATATATCCTAGGAAAACCCATTCGGGTAAAAAACCCATCCATAACTTAGCTTCTTGTATCAACTCAAACTAGCTTACAAATACAACATGAAGCCTTCAAGGTTTTGAATCAATACTTACATAAACACTTTGATTGATATTTTTTACACCCTTCCAACACAAATTTTCATTGATCCTTAATCTGTCAACATGTTCTTCATGAAACAGTTATAACCTTGACAATAACAACCTCATTTCCAGATCTAGACTAATCCTAGGATTCTACCTACTTGTCTCTTATAAGTTTAATTTTCACCGAGGTTGCCTCTCATAATGAGAGAATGTGATTTTATAACCAAAACACATCCTAAAAAAAATATTTCTTCTTCCACAAGATAACACCCAAAAATAAGATCTTTAATATAAGGCCTTATTTTTTCCACAAGACTCAAGTTAACCGACTAAAATTAGTTCCACCGCTAAATTTAGTGCTACATAGAAGACATGAGACACATATTCCAACACATACCCTCATTCAAACATGGGTTTGAATCTATATATTTAAAAATATTGAAACAAGTAGTGTTTTCCATATTGTTCAGCAATTTTACCAGTGCAACCCCATCCGTAGGGGGAGAGTGTGTATAGAATTTACCCATCTAAAAAATATATACAAGGAAGTTCTACTACTATATAAGTTTTGTAATTAATAATAAATAAAAACACCATTTAATATATCATTTGTTCACTATACAAACTACCTTTATACTTTAGAGATGTGAAAATAATAAAGAAAAGAATGGACAAGTCATCAAGGAAAATTTATTTTAATGTCTAAAACTTTGTCGAGATCATGATTCCAATTTTCATGCTCTTCCATTCAAAATAAATAAATAAATCCTTATTTTCTGCATGTGCACCCTTCTATCCTTGGATATTGGGTGCATCACATTGTCAATAAAAAAGATTTAAAATTTATATGGGAGAGGTGTTTATGCAAGACACGTATTGTGACAAAATGCCTCAAATAAATTTGATCCCGTGGCATATCTCGAAACTGTCCAACTTACGCTATGAAAATTTACTTTCCATGTCTAAAATCAATGTAAATATCACATGAATAGTTACTAATTGAATTGATTCAATATAATAGTAATCTAGATAGTACTAATAAGACACAGTTAGTTATAACAACAAATTTATAAATAGTAATTTTAAGTAAGGCTAAAAATAAAAAAACAATAGTATGATAAACACAACTATTTTAATATCTTGAGTAATTTGGATCGCCATTATAACCATAATGTCTTTTATGGATATTGGAAATTTTTTTAATTCAAAATTAAATTAAGGAGAAAAACTTGTAAGTTTAAAATTCAACAAAAAGTATAAACCGAAGTCTATTAATTAGCACAACCTAGAAGATGCTACATATATATCAAACTTAGAAAGAGAATTACTAGAACAATAAGGTTTGTTCATTTATTAGACTATATTCTTGGACAATTCTATGGCCATCCAATGATGATTCTCCAACTCTTTCATATATATGTTGAACAAGTCTTCACTTATACTGTACTATGAAATTAGGATTTTGTTCCTAATTTAATTTATCGATTAATAATAATAATAATTAAAATTAAGGTAAACAATCCTTACAATTCTAAATTATGTTACTCTTTGATTTTCCAAAATATATTTCAATGATAAATCAATAAGGGTTTTAGGGTTAGAAAGAGGAACAAAATCATGCAATAGGTTGTGTGAAAATACACTCTCAATGCATATAGAAGAGGATCATAGTGTTATTAAGTTTCTTTGGAAATCTCAAGACTTGAAAATTTATGCAAGATAGCTTCATTTATATCTACAAAACTTTATCAATGAACCTATCTCCTAAGGATGCAAACTTGTCCTTTAGATATGTACACTTAGTATGAATATGTGGATATGATTTGTGTATGTATGAGGATTTGATTTTTGGATTTGTATTTTTGTGATGATTGTGATGTGAAGAGATATCTATTGTACTTTCTTTGAAACCTTAATCTTGTGCACTTAGATTGAGAAAAGAGTTAGTGGAGTTTAGGTTGGACTGCTCACCACACCCCCATTGATGTGATGAGTGTTGAGCTACATACCACTAATCTAAAGAGGGGTCAATCCCATATAGTTCCCTAACCTATGATGAGATGCATGCTATATAGAATATAAAATAAATATGGATCCCTTGATCCGATCCTCACACTTGGCAACGCACACTTCGTATTTTTCTCATGGTTGATCTAGGGAAACGATATATATGACTTAATATTTTAATAGATTGTTAAGATGGGTTTTCTAATGAATATAAGAATCGATTACCTTGTCTTAACCTTCTTAGAGTGAGAGAGTATATAATTCATTTACACTGCTAATAGCTTAGGGTTTGTTTATACTTGTACCTAGTCATTGTATGATTTCCCACTCAACTGACCCAAGATTACCACCTTGTTTGTGATGGGTTGTTGTATTCTCCAATCATTTAACTAACAAGTTCTTCTACTAGTGTCATTATAAAACCATGGTTGTGTGTTCAAGGTTGTATGCAATGAAGCTCTATGTAACTCAATTGTTCAGTGGTTCCTTTTTGGGGGTTTTGACTATTATGCTTCTTTGTTTATGCTAATATACAGAAATGCAATGTTAAACTACGGAAATAACATTATTGTAATTAAATGCATTCAATGGAAATACTTTGCTAGAATTATAATGCACACACCAAATTAATATAACTGAATTCAATTAACACATACTCTGAATTGAAATTGCATAAAAGGAAATACACACTCTGAATGGAAATTGTGATAAAGGAAATAAACACTCTGAATGGAAATTGTGATAAAGGAAATGAGCAAATTATGACTTATCAGAAAACCACATTCATGCGTAAACGTAAAAAACCTCCAGTCACCTTGGTCAAGTGGGCCCTTGCTCTTCCTTGGGACAGAGGTAATCTTAACAACACAATATACTCAGAATGATATCCACTTATATTAATTCAAATAATTTCTATGACATATTCAGTGCACCTGGAAAGTAAATACTAACTGCTACGAACTATATTGCAAGATATCAATATTATCCAACAACTAAATTGTTCCTTAAGAAGATGTCTTTATATAGACACAATCAGTTACATATCATGCAAAAATGGTAGGCACTAAGCTCTCCCACTAAAAACATTTGATTAAGGTTCATAAAACCCTACAGAACAGATAGAAACAAGACCCATGTTTATAGGTCATTAGTGGAAAAAAATTTCTACGACTGCATACTGACTCCAGACTCGGGCTTCTTGACTGGACTCCAAAAATGGTAGTAAATGTTCATTATTATCATGCACATGTTACCACATTTCACTCACAAAGGCAATTAGTAGGAAGTTATATGGTTAACAAGTTGCATGAACAAGAGAAAGGAACATGCATTAAAATCACTAATATATAACCATATAAAGCATCCCCATGCACTATTAAATCATGTTTAAATGACAAATTATCAATCATATAAATGATATGAATAAGTCAAATAATGCACTCATCAGTTTGATTAAGCTAAATTACACTTTTTAAGAAGTGACTCTTAGAAGTGCAAGGGACATGTTTATGGGAGTTCGATAAGTTCATGGACAAATCTTTCTTAGACGTATGAACATATTTGGGGTGTGAAAGGAAATTTTGAGAAAATTGGAAGTCTTAATAGATGTTTTGTAACATGTGCAATGTTTCTTGAGGAGATAAGTTGGAAAATAGGTGGTTTCTAGTGGGATTGTTGTGTGAGATAGAGTAGGAGGGAGCCTAAAATTGATCATTTATATAAATAGGATAAGTATTAGAGTAAGTTTCAAATTCCATATTGGCAAGTTATTGGATCATATTTCAAGTACTACAATTGGTCCACTTTTAATCTAGTATTCACGAATTTTTGAATAAAATAAAATGCAAACCTTGCATCTCAATCATAGGATGGTGTTATAAACTCTAGAGTATTTTTCCAATCCACATGAAACCTAAAAATCACATAGCAAAAAAGAATTTGATTATTTCTCGGTAATGACAAGAAATTTGTAATTTGTATTTTAAATGATTTAAATAACATGAAATGTGCATAAGAATGACTACACCTAATAGGCCATATTAAACCATGCCCCCAGTTTTTTATTAGTGAATAGTGGCATGGGAATTTCCCCCATAAAAAAACGAGTGTTATTAACTTGTTAATAATTTTTCCTTTTTAATAGTGTGAAACATTTACTAATTTAATAGGTCTTTTCTATAGCATGAAATATTTTGCTAACTTAATAGCATTTCCACAAGCATGAAACAAATTTCTAAGTTAATATCTTTGTTGATACCATGAAATATTACTAGCTTAATAGCCTTTCTTATAATGTGAAACACTTTCTAATTTAATATCCCTTTTGATATCATAACCATATTTCTTTACTTTTAGTGTATTCTAGTGTTTCCATAGCTTGACATGTCATTTACTTTTTTGGATTTTCTAGGACAATTTTCCAACTATATGTGTGTGTGATAAGATTGTTGAAACTTTGTGAAAAGAGATTAACTTTCATATGAATTGTGTAAATAGTGAATAAATCTAATGTGAACTATGTGTAATGTGAATACCTATGATCTAATCTGTGTAAAATGTGAATAAATCTTATCTAAATTATGTGAAATCTCATCGATATGTCTGAACAAGCATACTCTTAGATAAAAAAATTGTGAACTTATAAATAAACCCACAATAGGCCCCCCTTTTTATGTGAGGTGTGTCGCTATGTGTCATTCAACTCAAAAAGAGAAAAGTACCTGATTGTATCATGTGTAAAAGGTATATGGAGATAAATTATATAAAAAAATGAACTAAACATGTTTGCATAAATCAACATGCATAGGATATGATCATTATAAATAAGCATAGTATTTTTCATCTCAAGAGCAATAATATTGTGAACATTGTTAGAAATCCATATAAATAAGTAATTAAAGTGTAACAATAAAAATAAAAAAAGTATGTTAGCATACACATGACTCAAAACTAAAGGATCCTTTGAGACTCAATATATGACATGAAAATACATGACACAAAATTCCCACCACAAGACATTTGAAAACAAAAATGACATCACATCATGATGAAATGATGACTTAGCCAATAATAATGTTAAAAACAATCACACAGCAAGCATATAATCATTAAACATGCTTGCAAATAATCATCATACATAGAATCATGGAGCTTAGAGAATAAAATTTCAATATAGTATATATGAAGCATGTGTCAAATAATATAGAATATTCACACCAAATAGTAAAATATGATATTCATGTCAAATGATGAGCATAGAAAATTCACATTGAATGATAAACATAGAACAATTGTACTAGATAATTTACATCTAAAACAATTTTTCCATGGAATAGCATAAAGTAAATAGAAGATCTTGGCACCTATAATAATCAAAACATTATATGAAATAAAATATTCAATAAACTAGTTGAGAAACACATTATAAATAGTAACAACTAAGCATGAATATGTAATGTGATACATGAGCATTTGGCTTCCTCATCAACCAAAAATACTTAGACTTAGTTGAAAATAAATTTTCTTACAATCTATTCCCAACACCTTTCATGCAATCATACAACACTCCTGAGCAAGCCACCAATTGATCTACTTACCTTATCTAAATTTTAGATGCCCCACTACTGCATATAGTCTATGCCTCTTGTTGTATATTGAAAGGTGTATTATTCAATATCGTAGTATGCTCATTGGAGATAGTTTTTATAGCTTTTAGTACACTCTAAGATTTTAGTACTTGAGATGATTACATATCAAAATGTGGTATATCGAAGGAAATAAAGCCCTTATTCTCAAGTTGTTGTATTTTTCATTTTAAAGCATAACAATTATTTTCACGATGTACATTAATTCCATGATAATTACAAAATGATTGACCTTTAATTTTTTTAAGCCAATAGCGGGGGGGGGGGGGGGTAGTAATGATTGGGTAACAAATTGATTAATTGCTTATCAAGTAACTCATATAGTATGGCATGTTGTCTAGCATTCTTGGCGAAACCAAAGAGGCTCTTTCTATTGTGGTTGCCTTAGTACTCAAGATTGATCTTGTTGAACATCCATATTGTTTCCTTTATGTAGGACTTTTGCTTCACTTGTATGAGCACATGTATCATGCATAACGTTTGTATAACATTTCTTTTAAGTAGCTTTATAACTATATTGATCATTATGCATAGAGACATTATTAACATGGGAATTGGAAGAATCCTTTAGATGCACTATATTATCCTTGAGATATTTTATTTCGGTACCCATAGCTTGAAATTGGGCTTGAAAATCATGTTGTAATGCTTGAATAGACTCTAGGATAGATTTATGAAACAGGTCATCATTATTAATAATAAATTTTTGAATACATCACAAAATTGAATCCACGTGGGAAGGTATATAATTGACAGGAAGCATTATTTTTTGAAATACTTCCAAGATAGTATGTTTACATGTACGATAACGTTGAAGAAAAGCATATAATTAAACTTGCGATTTTATAGTATGGGACATGATGGAAGAAAATTTGATAGAATAAAATCCAATTAGGTAATAAATAATATGAATCAATACACAAAGGAGAGACACTCAAGAGATCATAAAAGATAAGACCAAAAAATGACATTGAGAAAAAAATGATCGTCATCAAATTATTAAAACGTCCATATATGAAAAATAACCATTGAATTCAACTCAAAAAAGAGGTATTTGTGAATCTAATTATGTGGAATAAAAATATCCACAAATATTCACAAAAGTGTATATTTTTCTAATTATGCCCTAATTACTAAAAATAGTAATTGATTTTTCAAAAAAAATCTAGGAATTAGGGCAAACAAAAAGAGGTTTTTGTTAAATAGATAAAAATATTAATAATAAACTCAAAGGAATTTGAAAATAGAGCAGTTATGCTTGAAACATGTGATAATAGGTGAATTGTCAATTAAGATCCTAGAAAGAGACCCAAATGGTAGGACTGACCATGAGACACGATGAGAATTTTTGCAAACCAAATGTAGGGCATGTGAAAGATGACAATCAAGTTTGGATATGAATATGAAATGAAGGAATGGAACCTTAGGGCAGTTAGGGTTTGAGAGAAGGTGTGAGATACAATCACAAGTCAGGTCCACCAAATGTTTATACCCTTTTTAAACCTTAATAGATTAAATATTACAGAAATACACAACAGTTTAAAATAATGTAATATTTGAAACTAATAGTTATTCTGATTAATTAACTTCAAAATTAAATATACAATATTAAAATAATGTATTGATTACTTGCAATTAATATTTACAATATGTTGTAAAATTGAAAACACGAGGAAGATATACGTAGCTATACAAGGAGTTGTACAAGAGAGTTCTAAATGCACATGGTCAAGCATCTTAGTGTTCATATGATGAAGATGCTTCCTTTCTGATTATGTGACTTAAAAATATTTTGGTGCAGGATCATACAACTCAGACGATATATTTCACATATTTCTTATATAGAAAAACTTTTATTTCTCCTAATTTGCATTCTAGAATATGACATTCTATAGAAGGTGTCTAGACTAATGCTACTATTAAATCTAATCATGTGTTTACACCTATGGATTCTCAAGTGATGTATGCACCCAATATTTCTATGACTATGACACCCCACACTACTAATTTTATGAGCATTTATACACAACATACAACTAATTTTGACCTTCTACACAATGTACAAATTACACAACCCTTTTCTCCTACGATCCTTAGTTACACATTTCCTATAGCCTTTGTTGCACCAAAGACTATTACATGATGTCAAACATGATGAACAACAACATATCAAAACTGTCTATGTTGAATGTCTATATTATGTGGGTAATGTTGGTATCTAAATTGATTCTCCTATAAGGGTTGAGCAGCATCACAAAACCGGCAGGATGCTTAGAGATAGATAAATCATGATATAAGTTGTTTTGTAGCTGAGGAGGGGATTCAGCTGACTCTTTGTTACTCAGGCATTGGAGAAATGGATAGCACCTTACTAAGGGTTTGATCTACCCTCACTACTTTAGGTTGTGCCTTCAACCAGGGTGAGAGGACCCATTCCATAACCCTTGTTGGTGGAAGGATATCAAGAAGATCCTTATTTGCACAATTTTCATGAAAACCTTGAGAAAATATGATCAATACAACATAATCTAACTCTCACAAGTTGTCACACTAGAGAGTGAAGATGTTTTCCTAGACAAGGTTCAGGTTACTAAAAGACAATAATTGAAACTTGATTGTCTCTGCATACTTTGGCAATGGAATCTTTTTATTTTTGGATACACAGTACAAACTGGGGTAGTTCATGTAGGATTCATTGTTTGATAAATTTTTTGTGGGAAGTTATGTGAGATGAAGTTGATTTTACCAGATATTTGAGAACCTTTTCAAATATTGGAAGACTCACATATAAAATGCTTCAAAATAGCCAAAATATTCCTTCAAACCAGAAGGTGTGTACCAATGGAGGCCCAAAGATGCACAGTTTCATACACTCTTCAATAATTCAACATAAAGGCTCATGCTAAAGACTCAATTAAATGCTAGAAATCCTTGGTTCAGTCACGCCTAAGATACACTCATAGAATTACAAACAATCTTTTATGAACATAATGAAAGTAAAGTGGTTTTAAATTGTTTATTTTATTACCAAGATGAAAGCTCTTCTCATAATGAAATTGTAAATGCCACAATACTAACACGTCAGACAAGATCTTGTGTGACTCAGAGAGATTATAACATAAGATTGCAACAGGAACAAGAAAAACTATTTGAAAACATTCTAAAATACAAGTAGACACAATTATTCTCATGATCAAAAAAAAATTCATTCGAGGTTCATTACATTCATCAAAAGGGGGAAAGTTTCTTGAACAATCTCAGAGCTTGTCAATGGATGTACACTTGCCACCATCTTGACGTGATTAAATATATAAACATAGGAAAATAAAACAGGTTTCTCAGACGGTCTCTTGGGAAAATGGTTTTTCTCTCAAAATTTCTTAGAAAAGTTATTTCCCCTTTATGCAAGAGTATTCTTATTGCATTTATACAATTTCACTCACTCAGTCATCCCAAATTTTCCCCCCAAAATTCTAAATATTCAAGACAATATTCCTCTTTACAACATACCATTGTAATTATGTTCTATTCCCTGGAAAATATCTTACGAGCCATTTCTAGGTGAATAAATAATGAACTGATCACATTTCTCAGTTCATCAACTATGATTGGGATGCACCATGCCATAACTTTTGACATTCTTTTTAATCATTCTTTTATTCTGTCATACGATAAATCCACCTTTTTAATAATTCTAAGGTGGCTCAATATGGCTTGATCTGACAAGCAATCATTTTCACCCTTCGAGAATACACCTTGAGAAATGAGTGACCTCGTATGGATACTTGCGTTCATGCCTCTAAAAAATGAGTGCTCCTTGTATGGATTATATCATATATCTGAACTGCTACGAGTCTGAGTTGGCCAAGTGTAAAGACGAGCCAGCAGAAGCCTCCACATGTCTCCTTGGCACAAATACAAAGGTGAAGTCTAGAGGTAGGTTCTAAAATGAGTGAGGGCCCTCCACATGTTCATAACCCTGAGAGAGTTGTACCAGTTTATAAAAATTCTAGAGTCATGGGAAGGTCCAATGGAAGCTTCCACATGTCTGTTTGACGCAACTTCAAAGATGAAGTCTAGAGGTGGGATCTCAAACAAGCGCAGGCTTCTCCATGTGCCTTGGGCACAAGAAAGTTTCCTTGGCCATTGAAAAATTCTTAGTATAAAGAGGATCCAATGGAAGCCTCAACGTGTCTCTTTGGTGCACTTTTGATATGGTGCCCAAAAGTGGAGACCCCAAACAAGTGCGGGCTCTCCACGTGTCCTTTGGTAATAAAAAATTTGTACACTGGTCTATTAAAAAAGTCTAAGCATGAAGTAGCAGCCAGCGGAAAGCCTCCACGTGTCCTCTTCAGTGCTCCTTCAAAATGGTGCCCAAAATTCAAGGGCATGTCCCCCAAACAGGCGTGGGCACTCCATGTGTCTCGGGCCAAGAAAATTTTTATTGGCCATTGAAAATGTTTAAGAACTTAGCGGAATGTTGCAAAATGCCCTAGGGTCCGAGACCCACCTGCATCGGACGCTTTTAAATTTTGATGTATGGGCCCCAGATGGAGTCAGCAACCTCCACTTTTATACTTTGGTACTCTAATTTCAAATAGAGCTTAAAAACTCTAAAGTGCAGGTCCAGCGACCCACCGTGGGCCTTCCACATGCCTCGAGCCTAAGAATGTTACCTCAACCATTTAGAAGTCTCAGTATAGAGAGGAGCCAATGGAAGCCTCCACATGTCTCCTTGGCACAACTTCAAAGGTAATACCCAGAGGTGGGACCTCAAATGAGTGCAGGCCCTCCACATGGAGAAGATCATAGTTGAGGTGGGCCTAGGGGGCCTTTTGCATTTTATGCCACTCAAAAAACTTGTGTGCTTTTAAACATTCTGGCCCACCCACATGGCTTTCCTAGGGTACTAGTGGAGTCGTGGCTTATTTTTACACCTTTTTTACCTTTTCAAAACAAAGCTGAAATTTCTAAAATACCTCCGGCGACCCACCCTTCCATCTTTGAAGACAGACCACATATCCACAGATATTGGGACATGATTTACAAAGGAGCACTAGAATCCTGGAAGTCGCCCAATAACAATTTTTTACCTCACTCACAAATATCATAGACTGTAAATCAAAATTCCAAGAGTCAATGTGATCCACGATTTCCAAGGAAACGACTGACAATGGCAACTAAATGACACGTGATAAATATTTCACGCATCCACACAGGGAGATGAAGAATACTTCAAACCATGCAGACTTAGAAATTGTTGAACAAAAAATGGTGAGATTGAATTATTAGCAGCCAATAGGATAAATCTCCCATTTTGAATATAGATTTATTGGGTTTGTGTTAGAAAAGTGACAAGTTCAGAAAGGATAGACCCATTGTAACACTGTTCATAGTTAAAGAATTTTTTTTATGTCCATGGATTTTGGGATGGGATTTGTAAAGGCCATGCACAAGCATTCGTGGATTATGCGCAACACACATGTGAAAGTTTCCCTGCGTAGAGAAGACTTTAAATAATGACCAAAAGTGCACTTTTCGATTCCGATCACGCACACGTTTTCCCTGAGCAATGCACATCTAAATCACTTTGCATTTTTTGACCCATCTATGAAAAATTTATACCATAAAACGTACATATCCTAAACAGGTGCACACATGCGTAATTTTACACGCACATCTACCTCTGAGGATGTGTAGGTGTTTATTTAAGCACCAACAGTTAACAATAACCTTGTTTACCTTCCATACATATCCATGCCTTCTGAAGGGATATGTCAGCTACATGCTTTTAAACTATACTCATATGTCATTTTATCCCGTGCATGTGTCAAGCATCTGGATGACTGATTTCATTTTTCATTATTCCACTTACTTTAACAATCTAGGTGAGCACTTGTTGTTCAGATTACACAATTTAGACATGTCCCTAAAGAGCATGTAGGTGGTCTTATGTGATAAAAGTGAAACCTATGTTTTCTCAAAGTTGTACATCATAATGAGATTTATGAATTACTTGAAAACTTCACTCAAAGTTTATGTTAGGGTACTAAGTCAATGGTTTGTACGTTTCTTTTGATCATATTTTTATACTAACTTTATTTTAAGTGTTTGCATTGCTACGTTGTGGAATATTTTTTAAAAAATGTGTATGCATCTTCCCTCTCACCTTGGAGTAAAGTGAATCTTGCGATTCGAAGAATGCTTCAATACCTTCTTTTTTCTTTCAAATAACATTGGATCAGAAGTATAGGTAATAATTCTGGATATTTGAAAATAACCTAATTACATTTGGACTAAAAGCACGATACTTTTTTTTTTACAATTTGATAAAGTGTTTTTCCATTTCATTCTTGCAAGTTTAGTCAGAGGTATTTTTTTCATGTACGCTCTTTCCTTGTATCTCTAGGATGACCTCCTAGGAAATCAAAAAGCGGACATTCTATCTCCATTATGAGGTGGATGTTGTATAGGGAATTTTAAAAGGTTGACTAGTCTCAGGGTGTAAGCACCAAATCTATTCATTATAGTACAAGTATTCCTCGAGCCTTGAAACTTTGAAGGCTAACTCAAAATTATCTTGCAGGTTTCCAAATGTTGTGTGACTAAGACTTACAATTAAGTTTCATACGAAGATGAAAAAAGACACCATATTCAACAAACTTGATTTGTAGGTTCGTGATAAAAAACATGCCCCATCTTCTTTAAAATAAGACATACTCTCTTTGGCAGATAATAGTGGCACCATTGGAGTTACAATCAAAAGAGATGGTCCTGGGAACCGCAAAGTAGATCCAATGCTGAGTAACCTCCTTAGATGAAATGCACAAGTGCTCCAGCTTATTCACTTGAATAGATTTTCCATTAGTACAGTTAGAGTCAAATTAATAGCAGTATCATGACCCTACATAAGAATACACTATGAACGCGATCCACTTATCTAATTTTCCACGTTGACAGTAGGTAAACCTAAATTCGAGATAATCCAAAACTATTCAATGTGACTTTCTTAGTAAATCAAGCGTTGGGGGTAGATGGAACTTGTGAATCACCTAGTTGACTCAAACTAAATCCTAGGAAATGTCAGTTTCTTCTTAGAGCCCACTGTGTTACCATATCAATCCATTGATGAGGTTCTAGTAGATCTCTCATGAAGGTTGACAACTTTCTTCGAGGGTCAAAACTCTTTTTTTTCAAACAAGCTGAGCATTCCACTTAAGTTCTAAATGTGGAGTGAGTTGATGGGATCGTGAGACTTACATAAATGTCACTTTATCATAGTTCTTTATCTTAACCTAAGGTGAGGTGAAACTCTGTTAAACTTATACTTAGTTTCTTTCATGATCACTTGCATCTACATAATTTGCTTATCTATGTTTCCCATGTTGGGACAAAAGTTGAAACAACATATGTGGACAACCTTCCCTATGAAATAATCATTTCCACCAGCTATTTGTATTCTACTTGCATGACTTTGGTTGCAAAATATGAAGAAACCATAATGTAATTGTTTGAAAGTGTGAACTGGTATGAACATCATGTCCTAGTAGGCCATATGTCTAAAAATCATGCATTAAGACCACATATGATCTATGTATTTAGGATCTATTCACCATTACTGATCCCCCTTATAGTGTGAGGACTGAGTGCCTAATTCACATCCAGCATGTGTAACAATGATAGTGCATACTTACATCTCATTTTTAGAAAACGTGATCTACAGTGTCCCTATTGTGACCCATTACGCATACTAAGCATCTTAGCAAATCATTAGCATACTTTGACTTGGTTTTATTTTAACATTACCCCAAGAGTCTTGAAGAGTTTATAGATTTTTAAAAGTTTCTAATCGTCTATGGGTTGATATTGTTTTGGCACTAATGATCTCACTTTATTTTACTATAAATCTTGATTAACATGTCTAAGTGGATGTTTTTACATGGCTCGCATTGCGTAAGATATGACCATGATTGATAATCAAGCCTTGCATCTGGTTAATGACTAGAACAAGTCGTGATGTAGTATCCTAATTGATTGGGAGTCTCATCTACGCCTTACTAATACTTATGCCTCATTCATAGTATGAGCTTGAAAAGAGAATATTAACATAGTTAGTTGATTATCAATACTCATTGAACTATGGCATATGAGAAACATAAGGTAGTAAGATCTTAGATTGGTTGATGGTTCTTGCTCATAAACTATCATGATTGTCCCATCAATTACATTATATGCATTGTATCAATATATTACTTCATTAGGTATAATACCTTTTCATGATCTAAGTTAGATACATTTACACTCGCAATGATAATTGTGGCTATACATTGTTGGATTTGTCGAAATAGGAAGTTATGTACGATGTATGTTTTCCTTAGGTTCTCATATCTGGAAAGTCACATGAGCATCCTCTATTTCAAGTCACAAGGATTTATATTTGGTAATCACTATTAGCTTTCGAGATCGAGGATGGAACTTCCTTCTATTTCAGTCAGTTCAATCACACTATCTAGGTCAAATGGATTTAGACCCAATAAATAATCTTCAAACATAGGTGAACAAGATCACTACATTGTAATTGAGTGTCCCCGCATTTATAATAATACGGAAACCTAGGTTTAGGTATTCACATGAAAAGAGACCCAGTTCATCGACTAAACCTTTTTTGGTTCTTCATGCTAGAGGGCCTATCTCAGCTATCACAATTAGGTCCTAATATTCGTCTCAGTGGTCAACTTGATATAGACTGTTGATGAGTCCAATCCGAACATTCTTTCTGAAGATTCAGATCACAAAACCTATCCATTCTGATTCCTCTCCTTCTTCTCATGAATCGGATCCCAAATGCTGATTTATTTATTCATCCTTGGAAAATCAACTCCTGAAATAATGCAAGTCCTCCTCATACTTCATAGGACCTCAATCATCTCAACGAATGTCTTCCTCCTATCGATAGATTCATGTGACTCCAATTCCTATCTGAATTAGGAACATTCAATGTGAAACTTTTTTCGTGGTCTTCCATTTCCTCATGAAGATGCTTCATTCATCAAATGACCTCATACTATGGTTCTTCTTTACCTATCAAAGTTCATTTGACCCAATGCTATGATAGTAAATCTTCTAGGTTTTTAATCCTACGTTGAATCTCTACGTACTTTTGAGGATTCACAATCCTTTGGAGAGGATCCCCCACCTATGTCACTCTGTAGTAAAACCAATACTATGAGGGATCTTCTAAATTTACTTCATCCTCTAGAGACATCTTATTCTATAAGATAAAGCATTCGCAACAAGTGATCAAGTCCCCTTTGTGAAGTGATTTTGAATGCATTGACCTCATTCTAGTGAAGTCATCAACCTTATAAGGATTAATGTTTGCATCCAACAAAGTACAAATGTAGCGAGTGAAGAAACGACATGATTGCTAGGACTATCTTTTTTATGCACTATGCCACATGTATTTTTTGGAACACAACCATGGTCATAGCCGATCGTGCCATGGGGTATCTGATATCACGGGTGGGACAGCATCTTATAAACATGTGACTTGACCACACCTTGTTGGACCCCATCAACATTCTAGTCAACCTATGTATGGTTGAAGAGCTTTAGAAGCTCTAAATGATTGATTTCTCCTCACTATATGAAGGGAAAAATCATACTACATGGATTTATATCCCTCTAGAGGATTACAAACTTAGGATTATCCTCTATAAGATTGACATGCTCATGTATGTGGAGGAAAAATATTTGTCTTCATACTTTTCATCTGGAACATCAGATTGAAGATGCCTAAGGTCTATGGAAATTGATTCTTCGTATTATTGCATCTTCACCTTCCTTTGAGCATGATGAGATGATCAGTAACATTCATCCATGGCCTATCTTATTGTTTCCTAAAATTCTTCATGGATTTTTTGAAATTAGGGTTTATTTATTTTCACTAAAATAAGTGTAAGGGATGAAGGATATATTTATTTTCAATACCCTTGGAAATTTTAATAAAGACATATTTTTGTTTGTTAAAATTTACCACTTATTTTTAGGAACAATCATTTATTTGTTTTTACCTTTCCAAATTAATTTACAGTTTTTTGTCCACATGTAGCTATGGCTTTAGATAACATTCTTCTTTCAAATTCATAAATTGGTAAGTGAGATGTCATATGCTTTATTTTTCCAAATTATTTTAATGGAATTCATTTCTCCTTTATCATATGATATGGTTCCCCTCCTTGATATGATAAGATGAACCAAATTTCATCCCTTAAATCTTCTCCTAACTTGTTGGACCCCTAAACGTACCTTTGTGTGTTATTTTAAGTGAATTTTACTCTTTACAACGCACCATTGGTGAGGTTGAAACCCAAGTCACATTTATGAATTCACAGTAATAAAACTTCATGATAATCACATGGCATATAAGTAAACCCCTTTACATAAAAATGTTAAGTATTGTGGGACTTTTCATGTATGTACTAATATCAATTCAAAACCATGCGATGAAGTCTCATAATTTCTATTAGTACACCTACATATCAACTAAGTTTTAACTTATAAAGGCTACTAGATGAAGATGTTATCTTATTACATATTATCTACTTTCACCCTACATAATGATTAAAATGACAATGTGGTAATCCGTTTTATGGATATCATAGACTCAATGAAAATAAAACATATGAATGTTGGGATTTGTACAATAGGATGAAGGACTTATTCATTATGGTTACATTATAATAGACCAATATGGTATGAAGTTACAAAATATAATAAAATGGGTACGAACACAAAATGGCCATATAAAACAAATACCCACACAAATAAAAGAAACCATAAATCAAATGAAATAAAAGAAGACATCAACATAGGATTTTAGGGACCATTCCAATTAATGCACATTTGAGGAGCATATAACTATAAGTGAGCAAGTCTACAATGATAGTAGAGAACAAAATTCACAAGAAGAGGATAACATGTAGGTTTTTAAAAATGGTGAGAATGATGATATTGATTTTGACTATGATGATGAAAAATACATACATGATGACATTTCTAATATTTTGGCTAAGATAAACTTCACTTAATTACACTAGAAAATATCAATTTTATTAAGATTACTTCTTTAACATATCTCCTAAGCAAGAGCAAGTAATTCTCCAACAATTAGATGTCTTAAAAGAAATCCTATATTATAAAGTGTTGAATCAGTGACGCAAACTAGAACCCATGGTTATTAAGGTCATTATAGAAAATGAAAATAGACATGGAATCATCATTGACAATAAATGATATTATAACATGTGTAGTATATATTGTCTCAAGAAGCTAGGGAATTGATACAAATGAACTTGAGCATATTCTTAAACACAAATGATATCTAGGGCACATCACATTTCTTGTAGAATTAGGACCTAAAGTAATAAATACAATATTTTTTATGGTGTATAAGATTGATGAATTCAATACAATATTGGGAAAACAATATTGGGAAAACCATGAATATTTTAGATGGAAGTAAAAATCAATGGAAAACATGAATACATTACATTTGAATTTTGTGGGAATATAATTTCAATAAAGAGTGATATAATAAAGAAATAGGATGAAAAGGCCACATTTCAAGGATTTATACTAGAAAGTATTTAGTTTTGATAAGTGACATGCCAAGGGAAAATATCAATAGTATATCATTAACATGCATTGATACAAAGCCACTAAAAGTTTGTTGAGAACCACCTATGAATAATGCACTACCATTTCAAAGTATGGCATTCGTGGTGATATACATTATTATATACAACAAATTTCTTCTTTATAAAATAAAATAGACAAATATAAAATATAAAATGTGACATATGATGAGTCTAAATATGAAGAAATCATTGGATAATACTATAATCTACTTATGTGTTGCAATGCTATGTCATTTGAATCTATGTAATATATCGTAGTTCCTCAATCTCATCTTCGACATATTGTTAATTCTCTTCCTAGAATACATCCTACAACACTCATTGATATAAATTGGCCACAATTGATGTCTGACAGAGTATGCTACTTGATTTAAACTTGCATCAACTATTTCAACATGATGTGAGTGTGAACCATAAAAGACACTAGTTCATTATTTTTATAAATAGTGGAGGCCACAAGATTCTTGAAATGCTCATGACCAATAAATTCTTATACAAAAAACTACTAACATTAAAGTCTCTTATAACTATACCACACATGAGTACTAATTATATTATGATATTATTTAGCCACTCTTCCTACTCTTGACCTACACCATATTTTACTTACACCTCTCAGTAAAGGACCTCCCCATGATCATCTCATTGACAAGATCATAGGATAACAATCCTATGCTTCCCACGATTACAAAATATTATATGGATTATTATACATAACTTATTTGTCACATACTTTCTTTGAAAACAATGATTTTTACTTGATTTAACATTACTCATTCTTTTAACACATATTTCGTACTAAGCATTGTCACATTACCAAATGATGCAACACATGTCAGGGGTTTGATACGATTGTTGAGGGAATCATTATTACCCATGATCCCATCCCCATTATTCTATTGTCTACAACCTATGACCCAAATCCCCTAGTATGTTTTAGATTTATTCAAATGTTCAAATATTCAAACAAGGGATTTTTTTTTTCATAAACTGCAAAACAAGAGCTTTATGTGATGTTATTCTTATTACATAGACTCAGATATTGATGTTATCGTGCTTTACAACTTATCTATTTCTTTATGTATTATAATTTAATGGTATACATGACATACCTTTTCTATAGTTACACACATATGATTTGGGAATTCCTAAATCCTACTACACACACACAAAATGTATTACATGTACATTTACTTCATGACATGTAATTTATTTTAGATATTTTATTGTTCTACATTCGATGTCTACACTTCTTATTTCCATGTACAAACATTTAGATGCAGTTGTGGTCAAGATTTCCAATGAAGGGATGTCTTTCACCATGCAACCCTTGTCATAGTAGACATCAACAATAGGAAAGATCTTAGGCAAAAAATCTATACAAAAAACAAAAAAAGTTTTATATTATGTAAAGAAATAATTATAAAGTTTATCATAATGCAGTTACACCACGATGAAAATATTCTATGAGACTCCACAAAGATTCTATAGATCAAGATCAGCATGGAAACAAATTTCAATCCCTAAATCAAGATCAACGATATTCTAAGGGTAAAATATTCCATACAACGGAAACACTCCCCTATACAAATATAATTCAAGTGTGCAAAGGTGAGAGGAAAAGATACCAAATGCATGTAAATATCCCCTAAATAATATGTCCATGATTAACCATTATTTTGCACAGAATGTTCGCCTTTGTCTGATTGGACTTAACCAAGTGGTCCCTTACGTGAAGGATGAATCAAGGTCCATTTTTGAATGCTAATAATTGTAGTAATGTTGACAGGTGCTTCAAGTATGTAAATACAATCACTTGTTTTTTTCAGCTTCTACAGACATCTAATGACCTGATAAAGATGTTTGCAGTTCAAGATAGCATTGGAGGATTTAAACATACATCGGTGGTTAGTAAAAGTGTTGCATAAATTATATAGTAATTTACGGTTTAGTGTAGGATTTTTCAGCATCATAAAATATTGTGTGGAATCCCCAACATTGTGTATGATTAAGTTTTGTGCAAACTTCACAATATTACACGGTTTTTACAGTTTACACGTCTTTCATAGTAATTTGAAACTTTTGTAGTGTTGTGTGACATCCACATCATTGCATGGAATCTATGATTGAGCTATGGAAAGGAGATCATTTTTTGGCTTTCTCATGAGTGGTGCATAATTTCCTGAAAGGCGTTGCACACATGATTGTGAAAAAATTCATTTGTAACTAGGTCTGAGTATTTTTATTGATGTAAGGTTTCACATGAACCTGGATGCTTCTATATCATACATGTCAAGTAAGAATAAACTTTATCCCTTGCTCAAGTGGTACTCTAAAAGGTATCTAATAAAATGGACAAATCCTATGATCTTTTCTTAATGATCCAAGATGCAATCTTTGGACTTCTCTGTTTCTAATTCACCATATAGTCTTTATCTTCCTTTTTTTCGTGTCTTCTTTATCACACATTCCTCTAAAATACATTCCAATAATACACATTTTTGCTTATGGTAGTTTGTGACTTTAATTTACTATTGCGTGACTTTCTTCTCCACTTATTTTCCCTTCATTTTATGGGTATAGATCTGCGATATTGAAAATCAGTGAGATCTCTATCTCGTTTGGAAACTATAGCTCATGTGGGTTCTCCATAATCTTTTTTTGGAATTTTCTTGGTCCAATATTCTTCCACTTGAGTTTTTCCATACATATAAGAATATTACAAAGGACCTTGTTGAAAATATTTGTCTGGCCATCCATTTGTGGGTGATACGTCAAAATAACATGTAACTTAGAGTTGGTAATCTTCCATAGTGTGCACAAAAAGTGGAAAAAACCTTTGTATCTCCATATAATGCAATGGTGTGAAAAATCATGCAACCTCACAACTTCCCTGAAAATCCAATTCACAGCATGGGGAGAACCACTTGTCTTTTCACAACCACTAAAGTGATTAATCTTAGAGAATCTATCCACCACACAAAGATAGAGTCATGACCCCTCTAAAGTCTATGAGATCCCAAAAAAAAATCACACTCAAATGATCCCATGGTTTCTCAATTACTGGAAATGGTCCATATAACCACATGCTCTAACTCTTTCCCTTTTCCAACTGAAACACTGTATATCTCTGTACATAATTGAGCACATATTTATCCATCTGTGACCATAAATTCTTTCACCTAATTGCGCCAAGGTCTTATTTATCCCAAAATGCCTTGATATTCTACTACAATATTTATCCCAGACCAAATTTTCCCTCATTGACATGTTCGATACACATAATTGTGTGCCCTTGAGCAACAACCCTTCATGTAGGAATTCATATAGGAAATAGGATGGTACCTATAATATTGTTTTGATATGCAAAAATTCATTACAATCAAAGGAGAGAGATGCAAAGTTTATAAGCTTTGAACAACCTTTATCCATTCCACATAAAGTGGATTAAATCAACCTATAATTTGAACTTCTACATAAATAGCATATTTCCCTATTGGAGGTGACAAGGATTGAGTGGGGAGGGGTGTGAATCAGTCCCTAATAAAACTTTCACACTTGTGCTTCAAACCCTAACCACACAAACTCATGTAGAACACATATCAAAACATATAGTCCTCACAATGAAATATGCTAATTGCAAGGATCGCAATGATAAAAACATAATGCCACTTATATTGATAATCAAATCAAATCCACACACACATATATAGATACTCAAATCAGATCACAATGAGTAATGTCTTCCACAATAATGAACAAGGTACAATTAAGATGTATCAAGATGAACAATCTTATCACATGAATATCCACGAAGGTAGACTTATTTCCAAATGATTACAACTCAATATCAGATCTGAAAAATACTTCACACACTTGCAAGTAACATCAATATGACAAGAAGATATCATTCAAACTCAAATCTTAAAATCAGCCCTCCTTCAACTCGCTCTCAAAGAAATAACAACTACTTTGCTTTGCTCAAATCCACTTCATGAAAAACAACCATTTGTTTTCCGATAATTGAATTCTAGAGGTTTTAGGCTAGGCCCAAAGGGTTTTAGTTTTTAGAAACATGGTTCTTCAAAAGAAGATAAAAGGGGTTCCAAAATATTAGCCCCATTATACTCAAAACTCCATTTTTATAGCCTCTCCTTGATTCCAATTCAAAATAGGTCAATTTCCCTCCACTTTCATGACCATACCAGTCTAAAAACATCCCATAAGAATCACTAGAATATTTATAATTGACCCATGTAGGTCGGGCTTAGCAAAAACACTTCATCTATGCACCAAAAAATCCCAAAAACCCTTGCATTGGGATGAGAAAAATATCCTAATTCCTAATTTTATTCAAGATATAAAAATTATGAAACATGTTTAAAATAACATTTAAACATAATATAGTGTCGTAATTTAGCTCAGCTAATCAAATTATTTCGTTTACTAGGCCCAGTGATCTTTGTTCTTCTCAAAACAGTTGTTTCATACACCCTTCAGCA
The DNA here is from genome assembly GCA_019776745.2 of Taxus chinensis. Taxonomy (NCBI): domain Eukaryota; kingdom Viridiplantae; phylum Streptophyta; class Pinopsida; order Cupressales; family Taxaceae; genus Taxus; species Taxus chinensis. Next base: position 312,787,489 of record CM034146.1, on the reverse strand, counting down.
CTCTAGAAACTTCATCTAATAAACAAAATCACTTCTATGAATTTCCAACCCATGCCATATGACCACTTGAAAATGGAAATGGAATAACCTGTATAAAACTTATAAGCAAGGTTATAAGTCATGAAACATCCTTCACTGCTAAAACCACATCAACATTTTTGTCTTCATCTAATCAACCTGCCTAAAAACATTGTTTCCAAAGGTTAGCTCATAAACATAATTTGTACAATTTATTAAATACCTATAAATAGATTCATTCGATTCCCACATTTATCCCTCTTAACATTACAAGTAATATAAAGTATCAAAAATACATTTCATGCTTCAAGTAACTCCTAAAACTTGCACCAAAACAGATGTTGTCTTGAACTACCAAAAATCTTCATGTACTCAAATAATTTCATGGAAACCATGTCAATATGACCTCATCATGAGGAAATAAACCTTATATCAACATGGAAATATATATGAATCATATTTCCAACACAACTTTAATCATATCTCCAGGAACTCCACCTGTATCTCAAGTTATAGCCATTTTACTAGACCCTACTTTTTGAGACCTCAAAACTACCCTATGACCCATCAACCTATTTGGATCTCAAAACATGACCATGAACCTCATAATACATTTCCTAAAACTTCATGGGACAACAATATAAACCTCATACATTATCATATAACATTAATTTTTCATGTTACTCCATTTGGACCATGTTGTCTCTTTAACCTTCTTCTTTCCCTGAAAGTGTTATTTTTGAGGTGGGGCCCACATACCACCATGACCTTAACCAAACATTTATATAAATATTGAGAGAGTAATCCTACTTCAACCAAAATCATCGCATTTTCACTGAATCAATCAAAAATTGGTCATTATGCTTCACCTTTTGCAAACTGATCCTAGTTAGGGTTTAACTAGGGTTTTTGACCTCTTTACCTTCTTAACATTTGTTCTTAAAAACGTGATGATAAAATGACCTTGTTATTTTTTTAAAAACTTCTATGCTCACCATAGTAACATACCTTAAAAGATCCACAATGTCTCCCTGCAAATCACATTATTCACAACCAACATCTGAAGTGTCAAAGTCGAGCTAGATTTTGCACTTGTTTCTTGACCTTGTCTAACAAAATCAACCATATCTTGCAACAAAATAATCATCATGGGAACCTGAAATGTTGTCTGAGATAATTATAAATACATCCCTACTAACATCTCCAATCATCATAATGTCAATAACATCATAGCCTCAATATCTCTAGTCACTAAGACTTACCTATGTTAGCATGTTTGATCCTCATAGTAACAAGCTAGGGTCAAACATAATGTAATAACTAATCATGAAACCTATGAAAATGACCCAAAAATACCTAATATGACATGATATACCTGAATGCATGCTTTCATGAGCTCATATAGCTCCAAAACACACTGTCACACCTCCAAGCAACCATGTCTGCTCCAAATAAGCACATGTAACATGGAGAATCACCCATACTTGCAATATTCCACTATTGTGAGTGCTCAAGAACCCTCAAAACCTAATGCTAGTCCATCATGAAAACATGCTTCTCAAGTAACCAATAATTTCATACCATCATGCCACATCACTCTTAGGAACTTGTATAGGTTTTCTAGAGCAAGCACATCATCACTGAATCTCATTGTAGCAGAAAAAACACATGTGAACCAATATGTTAACATCATATACATCAACATATGAAATAATATTGCAATCTTCAACTTTATCATTAATTTGGTTTTGTATCAATGAAAACACCTACTAGGACCACCATACCAATAATCTCCCCCTTTGTCATTGGTGGAAAACACCCTGAACTTCTCCCCCTTTTTACATTAATGAAAAAGGAATACCTATATATCACCTTATTCACCTATTATTCAGCTTCATCCCATCAAATGCTTTGGTTAGAAACACCAACCAAAGGTCTTGAACTTAGATCAAAAACTTTGTATTTGATGTACAAAAAATTATTCTTGCCTTCAATTTCAGGCATGCAAACACCATACTCCCCCTGAGAATAAGCATATACATCATTTGAAAATCATAAATAAAGCATGAATGCATCATCCATCTTACCTCATTTAGAAGCCAATACATCAACATTTCACCCCCTAGGCATGCAAAAACAAGCAATTTCCATCCTTCATCCCTGTATTATAGCCTTTATGGAAACAACTGTAATTGAGCCATAATCTGAAGCCATCACAAACTATGAATCATGCCAACAATGTTATGAAAGATATGCATATCAAGTTATCAACCCACCTTTCTTGACCAAATTCCAACTTGTCTAGGAAAGGAGTTCATATTTCAATGCATTTTCTTACACTTCATGTTGAACCAAGAACACAAGTCCCTTATCAGACTTCTTCAGTATATTTAGGACCAATTTTGACAAGTGCCTTCCCAAGCTTCATACACGCACTTGATTTAGTGAACCATTAGCTCCTCCTTGACTTAAGACCACCATTTCTAGCCCATGGAAGCAATAAAATTTTTATGCATCTTACATTGGTTATCATGGCATAGAAATCACTTTGAGACACTTAGGAAAGGTCCTAAAGCTTATCTTCAGTCCACAATAGTCATGTTTGACTCCTAGATCATGCATAAAATGAAAAAAAATTCTTGACATGGACATTATGCTAGACACCCAACACACCGCTTTATGCCTCTTAGGAATCTTCATTTTCACCATCTATAGACAAAAAAACATAGAAGCCCCCACTATCATGAAGAGCTTATTGCACACCTTATACCTATAGGAGCACCTTTTTACACCATTTGAGAACTATCAACCATCAATAAGTCCATCTTACCTACCAATCTAGCTTCATCGTTTTCTAAACCACATAATTTCCCAAGAAACCTTCATGAAGAGCACATGTGTACTCCCTATGTCATAGTTATCCCTTTGCAATAATGAGTAATTTCAATTCTTCATATTGTATTGTGTTCCACTGTATCAGTTCTATAGAGGTCTCAATCCATAAATTTTACCAAGACTTGGTTTTTGGCTTCTTGACCAGACTTTTTACATCCACACACTTTGAATACCCTTCAATAAATATCACTTTAAGCTATGAAGAACACACAATTTGCCTCTTATACATGTAGCTTGACATTCTGCATTTTGCTTTCTGAGCTTAACCATATTGTCCTTTGTAATTATAGACTCAAAAAACCTTGACATAAAATGACTCTTCCTCCTAGATAATATAGACAAGTAGAAAGACACTTTAATATGTTTTGTGCATGTAGGGGCACTAAAAAAACCTCTGAGATTTTATCTTGTATGTCTTAGACCATCATTCACCATTTTCTAAGAACCAAGCAACCTAAATACTTAAAATGTTTTCTTCTGAGAAATCATACACCTTCTTGATCATGTAGATAGTTCATGGTTTGTCTTAATCTAAATTACATACCTGAAAAGACATCATACTTTGCTCTTGATAGCAACTAGTGCTTCTTACCTTCACGTACTTGAATAGTTAGCATAATCCACCTCTTTTTTCTTCACTATAACCTTATTTTTATGCCTTGACACCCTCCTAGATACCAAATTGCATTTTGACAGACATTTGAGTACCTTTAACCACTTTTCCCTTGCAACATTCATCACTTGTAGTTGTGCTCTCAAAACGTTGATGAAAACTCATAACAGAGTGTATTCAAATTGCATTCATCATGATGGCTCTCATATCTACTTGTCATACATTTTACTCTGCCACATGTCACAGAGGTAGGGTTTCAAGTTATAAACTCTAAGCTCTATTACATGTAGCTCATTCCACCAAGTAATATCTTGTGTAAACATCCTTTTTTCAAACAATGACCCTTTAGGCTAATGATTTTCATGCACTGTGAAGTGCACACTAGCCAACTTTGAAATATCAACCATACTTACATTCTTACCTCTGATAGACACTCATGAGTTTTCATCATTTAGCCTTCAGTACTCTGCATAGTTATGAATTCATTCCTTTGGAGCATACTCAGTCTCAACATCTTCATGCCAAGAAATATCAAGGTCATTACTGAATAGACCCATGTAGCATCACTTCTCAAAGACTTGAATTTCATATTTATTGTGCCATAAAACATTGTAGTTCACTCAAAATTCTTAGGGAAATACCTCCATAATACCTCTAGTCACTATAACTTCATGATTTCAAAAAGATTTCATAGACCCTAGCACCTTTTGACTTGTACAATAAGGAATCAATATACACTGCCACACATGGTTGACTTGCATCATGAATCAGACCACTTCAAGGTGCCATCCTACAGATTTACCTGTCTTCAATAACTTAAACACAACTAGTATACATACACATACTCTTAGCAACATCTTTTGGAAAGGTTTGATCCTTCACATTTCTTTTAAGAGTATGGAAACTTCTAAGGTCACCTAGTTTCTCTTCAATTCCGAGTAGCATCTCTTTTGTGTCTTAGGATTTCATGATCACATTATTTTTCTTCAATATACCTTCATAGAACACACAAATAACTTTCATAGGCCTTAGATACCATTATAAACATATTATAACCTTAACCATGGTCCATGATACATACATATTGTGCAACCCTTCATAGTAAGAAATCTTGAATTAGTTCGGGGTTTAGTCATCAAAACCATTGTTTATATCATCAAAGGCTCACACACACAGTCTACAAGCATATGCAACAATTAGAATAATATTCAACTCTTATGAAGGCATGTTCAAGGAGAAATCATACATATTATAGACACCTTTAGGTCATGCTATCTTTTATTTGAACCTTGAAGACACAAAACAAATAAATAATGCCTAGCTAGAAACAATGTAACCTCTCAATTAGGCCTTCTTGGTACTAAAATGTCAACTTCCAACACTGTCATGAATTCCTGAAAGTGTGTAGACTTTTATGACCTAAAACAAATTTAATACTCTTTTCCTCATAGTTAAGAATATGTGTACAAATTTTTAGCTCCAAACTCCATCATTTGAACTTCCAAAACCAAGTTTTCATCCACACTGCTCATAATCAATGTGAAAATTTTGTCTAGAGCAGAGAAGTTCCATGTTGCTAAAAATTTTCTTTTGTGGTCTCAATTTTGAACATGAACACTATAGATACATCCTTTGACATTCTAAGCATATTTTACAATGAATGAGAGACAACAAGATCACCAATCATCATACCAGAACTCATCTTAACAGCATCTGGATCATACCTTCTTTACCACCTTCATAGATTCATACATATAATGGATTTTTGGACACATTGAATGCATGGATTTTACTTTGTATTGCATTTTCCGTCACACAAAATCTCGAACTGGTAATGGAGAGGGATCTCATCATGTTAACTAGCTACTATGCCAACACACCCCACACAATGGAGCCAGAGGAAACCACATAAACCTTGAGCTCACCATGTATTCACCAAATTAGGCCCAACAACATTAGGAGGCTAATGACATTGGGACTTCCTGGGAGGTCACCCATCCCAGTACTACTCTAGATCGAGCACACTTGATTTCCTAAAAAAGTATCATAGTTACACAACTTGCCATCACACCATAAGCTCGAACTGGTAATGGAGAGGGATCTCATTATATTAACTAGCTGTTATGCCAACACTCCCCCACATGATGGAGCCAGATGCATCCATGTCAGCCTTGAGCTCACCGTGTATTCACCAAATTAGGCCCAATGATATTAGGAGGAAACGACACTGGGACTTCTTGGGAGGTCTCCCAATTTGATCATATACCACTCTAGGTTGAGCGCGCTTATACTTCCTATTAATCAGATTTGCAGAGCAAGATTACTGTACCACTCATATATTAAGCGTCTTAACGTGCTCTGGTGCATACAGATTTGCATCAAATACCTTGTCGCACTAGAAGCTTGAACTAGTGGTGAAGAGGATCACATCATGTTAACTAGATCATTAAGCTAACATTTACAACATATGATGACTTCAATATATCTCCCATGACTTAGTACACATTACTATGTTCCTCACATACCACAAACTCAATATATGTAGCACAAATTTTAGACGTAGAGGCTAATAGTACACATTTCATGATTACCAGACCACTTGATGCTTCATACACTCTATACACTCTTAGACATGCATGACTCAAGCTCTTAAATTTCATGACAACTCAGGGCACATTGTCTTACTTGGAGAGGAATCTTTAAGACATCATAAACCTCAAACCTTACATGACAATAGAATAAGTAACCATTTTACAGAAATGACTTGGCATTGTAAAACTCATATGGGACTTCTTTCATGATTTCACTACATCATAGACATTTGAACACTCATGATTCAATATTTTTTCAGTTGAAGAAAAACTCACTATATCATGATATTGAACACTTGATGACACAAAGATGAATTCCTTGAGACACCACAGACAACTAAACTTGACAAAAGTGCTTGACAGAGATTCTGACCAAATGAAGACCTTATGAATGATTTAAAAGAACACAACATGGCCAACTAATAAGAACAACATGAACATGTAGAATGACATACCTCAACACCATGGATAAGACTCATACAGACTTAGATAGTTCCCCCTCACTCCAAACCTTCATATGCACTTATATACCTCTCTGAAGCCTAATAGAGGCATATGTCACCATGGATGAGATTGATGAGAGACCTAAGTATGTCTCAAGCCCTCTTCTTATACCTTGATTGTATACTCTTTATCTAATTTCTCATTTTTTGCAGCATATCCCTACTTTTTTTTAGTCACACTCTTGGAATCCTCTTTACTTTGATTAGTGTCTTCCTTCTTTTTGTATACTTGAGCTTATGGCTTAGGTCTTTGAATTTCTTTCTTCAACTGATCTGCATTACAAAACATTGCAATTTTTCCTACCTTGTGGCACCTAAGACATTACACTTGCCTTCCTTTGCATTCATAAGCCCTATGACCATATCCATTGCAAGCAAAATAATACCCATTAAAATTTCTTACATACTTCTTAGTGTTATATGGCTCATTTTTCGCAATACTTTGCAAGATGTTCTCTCTCATGAAAATGATAACATTCGGCTCCACATATTTGACCTACCTTTTTCTCCTTTTTGTCTTGACACCCGTCTTCCTTCTTTCCCTCACAATGTTCCTTTCCTTTTCCATTATCCTTATTTTTAATCTTAGGACAACAAAAGCTAGCCCTATGTCCATAAGCACCACATTTGTAGCAACTACCATGAAAGACACCATACCTATATGGATTTGGTTTCCTGATAGGTGATATTATAGGAGGTGGAAGCCTTGAACTCTCTCCCTTTCTTGGCTGCCTTTTCTCATTAGATCCTTGACTTGATTCTTCTTCGTTATTTTTTGACTTGGATGAATACTCATTAAGACCTAGGTGTATTTTATCACCATGAAACTTTTGTTTCTCCAACATCTTACTCATATTTTTTGAACTCTCTTGAAAGGATAATACCTTTCTTGTCATGGTGGATAGCTCCTTCTTTAGTTCCTCTTTTTCAGCCTCAGTTTGAGACACTCTTCTCACTTGATATTCAACTCAGCTTGGGCCTCCTCAAGTTGAGTCTTTAATACTTTGACTATTTCATCATGAGATCTAGACATCTTGTAGATATGGTCACCATGCTGAGCTACCCATTAGCCTCTCCTTGATTCCAATTCAAAAGAGGTCAGTTTCCCTCCACTTTCACGACCATACCAACCTAAATAAATCCCATAAGAAGCATTATAGCATTCACAATCAACCCATGTATTTTGGCCTAACAAAAACACTTCAGCAGTGCACTAAAAATCTCAAAAACCCTTGTATTGAGATGGCAAAAAACTCCTAATCCCAAAAATATTTTTATTTAAACTATAAAAATCATCACATCTGTTTAAAATAATATTTAAACATCATATATGGTCAAAATTTATCTCAACCAATCAAATTATTTCGTTTACTGGGCCAAATGCTCTTTGTACTTCTCAAAATACTTGTTTCCTACACCCTTCAACACCCCAGAAACTTAATTAGACCACCAAATCACTTCAAAATATCCAAACCATTTCATGTATCCACTTGATGGAAATTACATAACCTATAGAACACTTCTAATCAATTTATAATACTTGAATCAACCTTCAGAGCAAACCACAACCACTTTTGTCTCTTACCAAATCAACTTGCCAAAAACATTTTTTTCCAAATGTTAGCTCATAAAAACATTTTTTAAAAACATTAAAGACCTAAAATGGATTCATTGGATGAAAAATTCATCCCTCTTCACATTACAGGTGATATAAATCATCACCCAATCAATATCATGCTTCAAACAACTCCAAATTTGCACCAAAACACATCATGTCCTACACTAACAAAAATACTCATGTCGGAAGAATGGCCTAGAAATCATATAAAATGACCTCATCATGAATCAAATATTATATCACTTGAAATATATTTGAATCCTATTTCCAACACAACTTGAATAATCTCCAAACTCCACTTGTAGCTCAAGATATAGCCATTTTATTTAACCCTTCTTTATAAGGCCTCAAAACTGCCCTTAGACCAGTCAACCTGAATGGACCTCAAATGACCATGTACCTGCATGATCATGTCCTAAAACCTTCGTGGAAATCAATATCAGATCACATACATTTTGTACCATCAATTTATAACATAACTCTTTTGGACAACCTTGTCTCAAAACCTTCTTCTTGAGAAATTGACATGTTTGAGTGGGGCCCACTCATCACCAATACCTCGACCATACATTTCTGGAAATATAAGAGAGTCCTCTGCATCATCCAATCATCACATTTTATTATTCAATCAAAACTGGGTCACTATACCTCTTCTTTTGCAAACTTCTCTTAGTTAGGGTTTAACTAGGGTTTTATACCAATTTATCTTTTTAACATTCGTTCATAACACACTGACAATAAAATGGCCTGATTATTTTTTTGAAACATTATATACTATGACACATCACACTAACATATCCAATCATCATAATGTCAATACCATACCTCAATCTCTAGACATTAAGACTTACATTTTCTTACATCATGTTTCTCACTGTAGAAACAAGGTTCAACTGAAATAATGCAATAATTCATCTTAAAACATCTGAAAATGACCCAAAAATACCTGATATACCATTATATACCTGAATGCATGCTTCCATGAGCTCATATAGCTCCAAAACACGCTGTCACACCTCCAAGTAACCATGTCTGCTCCAAATAAGCACATGTAACATAGTGAATCACTTGTATTTGCACCATGCCACTGTTGTGAGTTCCCAAGAACCCTCCAAACCTACTATCCATCATGCCAACATGCTTCTAAAGCATACAATAATCTCATACCATCATGCAACATCACCTAGGCACTTGAATAAGCTTGCAAGAGCAAGCAATCCTCACTAAATCATACTGTATCAACATAAACACATTTGAACCAGTATTTCAACATCATGTACATCATCATATAACCCTAACACATCTTCTAATTTGTAATTAATGTGGTTTTTCATCAATAAAAACACCTAATAGGATCACATGCCAACATGCCCCTAATTTCCCCTACTAGAATACATTCGGGAACAAAAACCAAGATAGAATAGTCCCCGCAAATATAGGGATAGACAACTAACACCTAGACAACTAAGAGTTATAGAAAAAGTGATTAAAAATTACAATATATTTAATTAACTTGCCTATATGGTGAGGGTAAGTGCAGCAAGTTGGGGGACAAAAAAAGGGGTCATAAGTGGACATCATATTGCAAATAACAACATAATATCAATTTTTAGGGATTATTAGCAATGCATATACACTCAAAATTAGAAAAAATTATACTAAAATAAATCATAGCATCTGGAATCTAATTTCTAAACTACTAATTTTTTTTAATAATATGAACAAGTTTAGCTATATTAACCACTCAAAATTCAATGACTTGGTATTTAAAAAAAAAAAAAAGCCTATAAAGATTGTATAGTCCGTTTGCTCGCGATTTGGATGACAAAAAATTGATATATATATATATATATATATATATATATTTTCTTTAGTGAGAAGTTAGATGACACTATCTATCTTGGGATAGATTTTATTTTGTATTTTTTTGAGCAATATTTAATTTTTTATGATAGTGAATCACTTGTATATGCACCATGCCACTGTTGTGAGTGCCCAAGAACCCTCCAAAGCCTGCTATCCATCATGCCAACATGCTTCTCAAGCATACAAGAATCTCATACCATCATGCAACATCACCTAGGCACCTGAATAAGCTTGCAAGAGCAAGCAATCCTCAATAAATCATATTGTATCAACATAAACACATTTGAACTAGTATTTCAACATCATGTACATCATCATATGACCCTAACACATCTTCTACTTTGTAATTAATGTGGTTTTGCATCAATAAAAACACCTAATAGGATCACATGCCAACATGCCCCCAATTTCCCCTACTAAAATACATCCGGGAACAAAAACCAAGATAGAATAGTCCCCACAAATATAGGGATATACAACTAACACCTAGACAACTAAGAGTTATAGAAAAAGTGATTAAAAATTACAATATATTTAATTAACTTGCCTATATGGTGAATTAAATACTTAGGTTAATCCTAACATAAGTAGTCTAACCAAGGCATGTAGTCAATACTCACTAGTTTTGTGCATGGTCTCCATGATTTAGAAATGTATTCACCCTATATGTAGAGTTCCTTCATCTCATCAAACCCTATTATACTCACCTACATCTTCGTGAACAAGACGTGTCTTCTTCTCAATGCATTTGCAACACAATTTGATTTCTTATACTATTATTTATGAAAAATGAGTATCACTACAAGAAATCAACCCATTTTAGTTGTCTTTGATTCATCTTCACATGAATATTTTAAAAATTTAGTGCTTGTTGATCCTTATACATCATGAATTCTTTACGAAATATTTAATGCCACTACTTCTTGTAAGCATGCACAATAGCATATAATTGTTGATCATACAAAGAGAAATTTATCCATATGTTATTCATCTTCTCACTAAAATATGTGATGGGTATCCCTCTTGAATCATCATTAATCTTATCGTTAGGTTGCTCACATCAAAATCCACCTAAAATAATGGATGAAATTACGAAAAGAAAACAATGGTTTCTCTATGACTTTCCTCTTCAACTCCTGGAATGTATATTCTACATCTGCACTCTACAAAGACTTCTTTATATCTTTATGCATTACCTCAAAGATTATGGCATAATCTTAATGTATCCTCTAGTGAACTTCTAGTAGAAGATGAAAATTCCATGGAAAGTACGAGCCTCCATGACACTTCTTGGTGATTTACAGTCCACTATGGTTTTCACCTTATCATGATCCATCTTCAATCCTTCATGATATATCATAAATCTGAAATAGACCTACTCTTTCCTCATGAAACTACACTTCTTCAAGGTTACAAACAACTTTTCCTCACAAAAATGCTCTAACACTTTCCACAAATTGACCAAATGGTGTTCCCATATTTTGCTAAAAAATAGAATGACATCCAATTAAAAATGACATACTTGCACATAAATGTATTTAGCACTTCATTCATCAGCTACACGAATGTGCTCGATGGGTTGGCTAAACCAAATGGCATGACCAACCATTCATACAAATCATCCTATGCTTTAAACGTAGTCTTCCACTCATCTCATTCTCAGATTCTAGTTTGGTGGTATCCACTCTTTGGACCAATCTTTGTGAAGTACTTAGGTCCACTTAGAAATTCCATTAAGTCATCCATACATGGTAATGTAAAACTATACTTGATTGTAATATAATTAATGTTCCTAGAATTAGTAGACATACACCATTTTTATCCTTTCTTTGGTGTCAATACAACAGGTATCGTGCATGGGCTCAAGTATTCTTTGATCAAACTTTGTCAAGTAGTTATTTGATTTGACTCCTCATCTCCTCATTCTCCATAGTTGTTAGCCTATAAGCAATTTGTTTTTGGAAATATCGTTCCTAATATCAATTCCATCTAGTGACTAATATTGTGCATTAGTGGTAGTCCATATAGTATATCCTTCATCATGATATCCACTTACTCGCCAATCATCTCTTACACTCTCTCTATGTGATATCTTTTTTGTGCATGGCCATGTACTCCCCTATTTTCTTTGTGGGCCTTAGAATGAGTGTAAAACACGTTTTTTCCCTCTTTTCAATATTCAAAAACCATTTTCTTGAAACCATAAATAATTACAGACTCCTCTCTAACTCTATACTTGAATTCTTTAGTCACTTTAAAGTGTAATTTTGTTCGTTTTTCACCAATGTATAGGCATTTATGTGGCCATCAAGAACCACTTTCCTATCATACTACCAAGGTATCCCTAGTAACACTTGGTTGAAGTCCATAGGCATTATTTCACATAAGAACTCATCTTCATGTGTGTCAATATTAATGCACACCATGCATTTCTCATTCACATGAAATGGATGTCCCTTTAGAAACTATGAAACTTTTTATGGGTTTAGGTGCATAATATTCTTCACACCAAGATTCTACACCATTTCCTCAAAAATGATATTATCCAGGTTGTTGTTATCAATAATGACTTTATAACACTTACCTCCATACTTGCAAAAGGTTCTGAGTAGATTCTTCCTTTGGGTGGGCATAGCTTACTCTTTTACAAGTTCAATAATACCCTCTTCATTATGAGTGATTCACTTCTCTCATGTTCTTCTGTGCTACTCATTAATGTATGGGTTTTTGTGTCTATGTGTTGATAAAAATGATTTATATCATCATTCCTTCATTTTACACTACATTATGTAGATTTTGAACATTCGAATGGATGATTTTTAGCCTCTACACAATAAAAATAGGTTCCATTGAATCTTCTTCCTCATCCACAACATCAAATTTTGGACATAGGTCTTCCTCCACCTTTTTATGCATGAATCTAAGCATATGAGGTAATCTCTTCATCCTCTTATGTATTATTTATACACATTATTTGTGAACTTTCACATTTGAGAGATGATTTTCCCTTTCCTCACGAGGTGCTTTGTTTTTTGTGGGATACATTCTCCTTAAACTTCAGTACAAACTAATAATATTCCTCCACTATCCTTAGCCAAATCATATTGATTTCATCCTAAATAGAAATGTGTAGTATGTTAGCATAGCTTGAATTTTATTCAACCTCCTCCTTAACATGATCATCTCAAATGTTGAGCCAATAGAACTCCGCTATATACTTTTTTATACTAGTTTTTTTCTAATGCAGGTTCTGTGACTGCTTAAATATATGATATTGGTAGTCGACACACATGAATTTTTCCTTGAAATTTGTTACCATTTGATCCTATTTATTCAACTTTCCTTCACCTATTTGAACTCTCTCATTTTGTAGATAATCCCACTACAAGGATACATGGCCCTTCCATTTAGTACTTCTAGCTATAACCTTCTTATTTTCTTCCAAACCTTCATACTCAAGGTACTTTTCAATCTTCACAATACATTCTATAAAATCATATGGATCTAAGTTTAGTTAATAACATAGAACATATATCCATGGTTTTCTTCCAATCCTTGTGATTGCTCACAAAAATTTATCCTCTTGAGCATTAATGTTATCTACCTTAGATTTTTTATTTGCAAGTCTTATTTCCTATTCCTCATCACTTTCATCCACTTCCATAGAAACATCTCTATGTTGCACTATCTCCATAGCCTCTAGTTAGTCTTACGTTCCCCTTGTCAAGTTGGCCAAGTAAGCTAGTCTCATTGCTTTGTTCACTCTTCGTACCATCTTTTCCCCATAGTATTCTCACAACAAGATTTTATGATCTCACACCCTCTACCCAGCTACACAATGATGGAGATGTTCACAACATCAACCTATGCCATAGTAAGAAAATCATAAAATTTTGAGGTCACTCACATAACCTAGATTGATAATAACACTACTATCTACAATATGACTCACAGATAGTATACTTTGACTAACCTCAATAGGGTTCCTAAATATTATTCAATAATACCAAACTAATTTAGTCATGGGCACTGTTCCTAATGAACGAATGAATTTACTTGTTAGAATAGACCTCACATATATGCAATATATTAGGCACATATTCTAAACTGAGAACAAACAAGCTTCCTATTATGTAAGGAAATAATTACAGATTTTTGCACAATGTTTTTAGACCAAAATGGCAGTTTTCTATGAGAATCCACAAGGATTCTACTAAGAATTACTAACCTAGACCTATCCTAGGCTTGCAAACTCTACTAAGCTTATGTAGAACTAAACTCTAGCTAACAATTACAAGGGAGGGAACCTTTGATCCTAAAAACAAATCCCAAGCTCTAATTCAAGATCAATGATATTCTAAGGATAAAAGACGTCTTACAAAGGATGTAATTCTCTCTATAAATAGAATTCATGTGTACAAATGGGGAAGGGGAAGATACCAGATGTGGATAAATATATACTAAATAGTATACTATGATGTTTCCATGATCAACCATTGATTTGTGTAAAATGTCCCCCTTCATACGATCGGGTTTAGTCAGGTGGTGCTTGGCCATGTAGGTTAGATCAAGGTCCATGTATGCATGCTCCAACTTGGATCGATGTTGGCAGTTGATTTGGGTGTGAAAATCCAATGATTCATTCTTTTTTGGCTTTTATGAGTGTTTAATGACATGACAATGATGTTTGTAGTTTAGAACAATATTGGTTGTGTCAAGCAGGCATCAACAATTGTGAAAGTTTTATGAAAATTGCATAGTACTTTACAACTTAAAATAGAATTCTAAGGCATAAAATGTACCTCTTCATCCGATTAGACTTAACTAGGTGGTCCTTGGCCATGTAGGACAAATCAAGGTCTAGGTGTGCATGCCCAAAATTATAGTTATGTTAGTAGGAGATTCAGGTTTGTAAATCCAACAATCCATTCTATTTTGGCTTATGTGAGCATCTGATGACATGAAAATGATGTTTGCAGTTTAGGACAACATTTGTAGTATCAAGAAGGCATCAACGATTTGTGCAAGTTTGACGTACATTATGTAGTACTTCACAATGTAGCATAGGATTCTAAGGCATTAGACAAGATTGTGAAGTATCCATAGTGTTGAACGAATATATAAATACTTTAACAACATGAGTAAACTTTGTGCAATGTTCACAATATTATGTGACTTCTATAATATTATGCAACTTTAGTAATGTTGCATGATCACAAAGAGGATAAGAATGAAATCCCTACTATTGTCCGAACAACAATGACATCAATGTCAATCGAGCATGAACAATTTCACATAGCCTCATAGCACTTAATGCATACACAAGACAAATCAGGGGGCAATATAGCAATGGATTCTATAATTGATATTTTTGTTCCTCCAAAACAAACGGAGATAGCTTCTTATCTGGATGATGGTATTGATTGGGATCCTAGGTACAATGCACATATGAACGATCTTGATTACTATGAACAATTTGATATGTCATATGAACATTTTTGCATGTTGAATTTCAATCCCTTTGAGGGAGTTGAATTTGATATTGATGTCAATGATAATGGACAAATTGATACACCAAGTGAGCCTTCTCTAGATATCTCTACTTCAACACAACAAGCAAGGATAGATCCTAATGTTGAAGCTCTGTATACTATTAATGATGATGATTATTTCTTTATCCCTTATGGCCCTGGGGCTTTTCACATAGTTCAATCTAAAATTCCTCCTTGTGTTAACCAAGCTTCTTCCACAATCAATGGACTTATAGGCTAAATTGGGATTTTCCCTTTTTTGTTATCCAAGTATAATTCTATAATGCATTCCTTTCATTTTGATATTCTATCAATATGCACCATTGTATGATACCTTTTCTAATACTCAGGGGGTACATGTAGATCTCCCTTCATTATTTTTTAAGAATAGGTTTCCTTTGCACTATATATGCCCCTGCGTACTTGGGTAAGGGTGATGTTTCCAATATGTTTACTAATACTACTAATATTATCCTTCATCATCACATGATATATCATATCTCTTCAATCACAATGGGGTTCCCGCGTTAATAAAAATCAATATCAATCAATTGTAATCTTTTCAAGACATGGTATTATAATCAAAAATTTAAATTCAAAGCCTTCTACCCATACTATCTCTATTGGATCTATCCCTCTTCATATTTTTATCATGTTATGAATCCTAAAACTCTACAATTTCCTACATGTAAATACTATGACATATTTTAGGTCTATGTCTCCTTCACCATTTGGGGTTCATCTTTCCCCTAGATCAAGACTCTTCATTGGCAGCTCTTATACTACCCCTCTCCATGTACATATATATATATATATATTCAATAATACAAAAACATTCATATATTTACAAAGATATAAAACCATTCCTTATACACATAGCTTACATTATTAGCACTTTACATTACATATGTTGTTTGTCACTATGGTTTGATTGATAGCATATCATTTTCTAATCTTTACACATCATGCGTTCATGAGGTATATTGAACTTGATGCATGAGACACATATCGTTACATGCTAATAAGAGCTATTTGGTTCCTTACATTATTCTCTTAGGGGCATCCCTCCACATTATACAGGTGTTACATTATTTCATTATAGTTTCTTTTTACTTCCTCATTATGCTTGATTACATATATCATTTACATATTATTTTTCAAACTAACAGACTAACACATGTGGCTTGTACAACATTGACATATCTTGCTTCATGTGTTCTCTTACTCTTATTGTTTTTATCATTATTTGGCATTATTTATACATGTCTGCTAGTTGCTTGTGATTACTACTTAATTTGTTTCATTGTATGTGGCATGAGTGCCTTGATTGTCTTGTGACATCATGGGTGTCCATGTTTGTGGCTCTATGCCTTCTTGTGTGACATTTTTTCTCTTGTATGCGACCTAAGTGCCTTGATTGTCTTGTGACACCATGGGTGTCCCATGTTTGTGGCTCTATGCCTTGATGTGACTCTTCTATACATGTTATGACTTTTGTTTGCTCACTTGATGGTTGTTTTGTCTCTATACTAGTTCTATTACATTTGTGTTGTTGTTACTATTTTTCTGGTTGTTATCACTATTTTTATTGCTATGGTTGTTTGTCTCTTTCCACCAATGGTTTCCACCATACACAACCCCTTTTGCAGGTACTAGGTTCTCAAAGGTGGCCACCACTTCAACATTATACATTCTCCTACAACTTCTTAGACATATAATTCATAGGGCACACATCTATTCTTTTGGGCCACACACTCAAATGATTTATCACATACACCTCACAATGAGATGGGCATTCATTAGGATATACTCTACACTTATAGGCAAGAATTACATGGTCAACACATAGGTTTTCACAGGGAAAAAGTACTCATAAAATAACTCCAGATATCAAAATTTCAAAGAAAATACAAATGTTCAAGACCGTACATAAATTTTAGGACTATACAAAGGTTCCTAACCATACCATATGTTTCCCCTAGGACAGTTATACCACATATTTTTCTACAGTTTCATATTTTTCATCATGGATATCAAGTTTTTGGCACAATCTCAGGCTCAATTGACACTATTCAAATTAATTTACAGGGGGCATGAATATTTCACTCCTTCACTTCAGTACTCAATTTTAATCACAAAATAAAGGTGTTTTTAGGGCATGGGTCTCTTCATTGATATTTTAGCATAATGTGCACTCTTACTCAATAGTATGACACATGAGAAGAGCATGGGTGAACTTATTCTCTTTATATCTTGTGTCTATATATCCAAACATTGGGCCTAGATCCATCTACAATGGTATGGTATGTGGGTTATGGAAAGTATCAAAGCAACTAAGTTCTTCACAGGAAGTCCTTCCTTTCCTCGTTCTAAAGAGGAAGATATCAAGGTTACTAAAAACTTTGATACATGGCCCTCTTCCTTCACAAGGTGCTTCAGTACCTCTCTCTTCTTCTCTCTCTACCTTCTATTTGGTGTTGGGTTACATGCACCCAATACTCTAGTTTCTTCTTCAACACAATTGGGTATTGATCACCCCCAATCCTTCATAAAAGTTCAAAAACAACAATCTAAATCTCCAACTGCAAGCAAGGAAACAAGAAGATCTTCCCTCTACAAGACAAATATATGTATTCTTTTAATGACTTTACATCTCTTGATTTTACTTTATGCAAAGTTCAAATTCTATAATTACAATTGAGTTATAGTTCATTTATACTACAAACATTGACTACACTTTGTATTGCAGGTTTCATCATGGAGCATGCCAACACCAACACATCTGGAAAATCAAAACTTCTAAGCGAAGACATAGTGTGTCTACACACTTGTGTATATTTTCCTTTAAGCATGTAATTTTAATTTCATACTTAAAGGGGGAAATGTAGACACTCAAATTTGGTAAATTTACCCTTTGACACTTTACTAATTTTGATTGTGCTTCCTAGCTAAGACAAACAACCACATCCTATCCCCACTTAATACATCTTGCTCATCTCTTTCCTAACTTGTTTATTCCCGCACACTGACATGTGTTGCCAAATTCTGAATATAAATACATAAGATCCATCTTAATAACTCATATTTCCATTTTGCAACTTTTATATTTTATTCACCTCTTCCCTATCCAAAACCATACATTGGTCAAGATGTGGCATAATCCTCATCTATCCTACAGTATTGGACCAACACATCCAAATTTTCTTTCAATTTAATAATCATTTTTTGGGTCTTTTCATCTTCATGGGTTGGATTCTTATCATGATAATTTACCTTCAAAACCTTATATAAGCAAGTTAACATCGCCTCATTTACTCACATAGCACACTCTCATAGCAAATCACTTGGCACTTTCATTGCAATACATCACAAAAGGCACTCAAGGCTCCCTAAATCTTCCTAAAGTTGATGCACATCCATTAAGGCAACCACTACTATAGTTTTGAAGCACTCAACCAAGTCAAGGAGTCTAGCTTAGCTTCCCTCACTTCCAAGCAAACCAAGATCCCTACTTCAAAATCTTAGCAAGAGCACAATCCTTTCAAACATGTTCAAAGTGGTTCAAGTTGCCAACTAGCTGCATTCATATAGATATTACATGTTAGGTGGAGAACTACGTGAGGTGTGAGGCCTCTTCAAAATAGTGTTGACGTAGGCAGTGCACAAATTACACTTCAATCCAAGCAATAACCTTCTTGTAGGGTCTTCTACCCATAATTAGGGTTTGATCATGGTTTGACTTATTACAAATGGTTTTGGGATTGTGTGATGATTAGGGTTTCACATAAACACATATTTATAGACCACCGAAGGATACAAAAATTTACAGATCCTCATTCCAAGAGGGTCCAAGATTGTATAGGAGGGTCAGGACCAGATTCTACATCTTGACTGAGTTGTACGGTCCTACACCAAAAGGATTTTAAGTCACAGAATCATAAACGAAGCATCGTCAACCTCTGAACTCCCAAATCCTTCAACATGTGCATCTAGATCTCTCATGTACATTCCTGTGTAGCTAAGTATAGCTTCCTCGTGTTTTCAAGTTTGTAACATATTGAAAACATTAATTGCAAATTACCAATACATTATTATGATATTGTATAGTTAAGGTTGGAAGTTAATTAATCAAAATAGCTCATAGTTTCAAATCTTACATTCCTTTTTAGTGTTGTGTATTTCCATAACATTTAATCTATTAAGGTTAAAAAGAATGTAAACAAGTGTGGTGTCATAGTCATAGAAATACTAGGTGCATGCATCACTTGAGAAGCCATAAGTGTAAACACATGAGTAGATTTGATGGTAGCATTAGTTTGGACACCTAGTGTAGAATGTTATCCTCTACAATGTGGATTAGGAGAATCAAAGGTTCATTATATACTTCCTCATTTATGGTTTCCTTAGCTAGCTTTTATTTTCCCTATCTAACCACATATATCATTGCATCAATTTCCAAATGATCTGATCTAAGATATAGATGGAAGTGAGCTATGTCATCCTCATCAAATTTAATGTCCTTGGACACAAATTTTTCATCACCAATATTCCAAGTATGTACATTAGAAGAATTGACATCACAAATATTATTAGTTACAAGATTTACATTTGTCACATTGCTATTATTTTTTGCATGAGTTGTAAAGAAAACATACGCATTATGGACATCTTCAATAATAACAGAAATTGCATCATTTACATTCATATCAAGAGGGGAAGAAACGTGAATATCATTGAAACCCACCATTTTCTTTTGTATATTAGCATGAGATTGAATCAAAGGAATCTAAATATGATCAACAGTACTACTCAATCTAAATGAAACCTTAAAGTTGATGTGTTCAATACAATAAGTGGATTCACCAATTTGTTTCAACTATTTAGGAGTTTAGTGCCTAAATAGGTGAGACTATTTTGTATTTCAGAAGACAATAATAATCAGATCTGAAACACGCTAAAATAGGGGCATTCTAGTTAAATGAATTTAATAAGAGAAATGTGTGAGCATGAATAAGGAAAGATCCAAAATAGAAATACTAAATATAGCTCATTTCCATGCATACTTTGTGCACCTTTTCCATTTTGGCTTCAAATGAAAAAGGTGCACGAGTAGAGCATTGCAGTAACTTGTTGAAAAGTTGAAGCGAGGAAGAAAAGAAAGACCCTTGTAGAGTGGTGGTGCTAACAGACAACGCGATGGCTTCAATGAAAAGGGATGAGTAACAATAAAGATAGATACAAGAATGGCTGAAGAAATTGAAAAAGAGATGGAGAAGTCAAAAACAAGGATGTATAGGAAGATTATGGAGGTCATTAGAGATTTGAAAGAGGTGATTTTGACAGCAGATATTTCTAGCACCATAAGAGATTTGAAAGATTGCATGGATCAGACCATGCATAGCTGAGATGATGAAAAACAATGGAGTATGAAGGCTTTGAAAGAGGTCAAAGAATTTCATGTTGAAGGAGGATTGGCTCCATCACAAAAATTGGATAATTTTATAAAAGACTATGAAATATCACAGGAACACTTTGTTATGGAAGAAAAGGGAGTGTATGAACATATTACGAATGCAACTTTTGAAGAATTTACAGCCAAGGAGAATGAACAAGATGAATTCTTGATAATTTATCAGGAGGAAGAAATTGGGATGTCTCTTTGAAGAAAAAGATAAGAATGTAAATGATTGTATGCATGGAGGTGGTAAAGCTGAAGATATTCAGCATGTTGCAAAAATTGCCCTCATGTAACATGAGGAAGAAGTTGATAAGACAGAAGAAGAGGAAGTGGGAAAAGATAATTTTCCTATGCAGATAAGTACTTATTTTGTTTTGATGAATTACGACCATTTTTTTACAAATTTTGTTAAACCCTGGGAAGGAGTTTGGTAGAATTCGGCGAGCAATGTGAGCAAGAATGTATAACTGGGAGAAGAAGTTTATTTTACAATGATGGCAACCAGCATACCACATAAGCATGGTCTATTTTAAATTTTCCCAAGAGAACTGTTGCTAACAACCCCCAAACTAAACGAGTTTCTTGTGAAAAGTTTCATAGTTGATATGGTGTATTCCAGTAGAATTGCAATTTTCAATGAGGGTGTCATCAATTGCAAGTGAAATTATACAAAAGGAGTTATGGTTTGATCATGGAGAAAGCAAGAGAAATATACATACTCGTAGTCATGAACAAGGGAGTTCAATTTTTTTCTTAATGATGCAGGATCTTCCAAGGTCTAACCAAATTGCGAAAAATTAGGAGCACTTAGCATGCTCATGTAAAAGTTGAGTTGACCTGGATTGCAGTCCCATGGAGGGGGCTACTTAAATTTTCTCAGTAACTTTCTCAGTAGGTGCTACTAAGAAAATTTAGGAGTGTTTTCCAAGAAGGTGGTCCCTTGGATTGTGTCGGGAGCCTGAAGTCTTATTATGTTTATAACTAGGCACTAATCCTTTGAAGACTGGGTATGAAGATTGGGGTCAGAGCACATGCTCGCGGGCCCGAAGGCATTGGCGACCCCCTAGAATAGAGATGGCAGTCGGTCAGATCTGCCTGCTTGGTTCCCATATCTCTATATAGGCAGTCAAGGAACCACCATCAGCCGGCGGCTGAGAAATTTAGGTGAGAAATTATAAGAATGCCAATTTGAGATCTATAGAAGCCCTGTCTGCTGGACTGTGCCACTTCATTGTTCTTCTATCAAGGAGCCAACCAGAAGGCAGAGTCTACATGCTACTTGCCGAGTGGGCAGATAAAACCCTGAACAATTGGGGGAGACTTCCAACCCCACCTCCTAAGTAACCTCTGGAAATAATAAGGCAAAAAATTTGAGGCTCCTATTTTACAGAGGAATATTCATTTTATTCTTGTAGAAGGGTGGAAAAAACTTCATGGGACCTGTCCCAGAATACAGTAGGAGCAGAAGCCCCTTCATGGGACCGCAACCTCAGGATCACTTACAGTTTGAGAATAGAATGTTTTGGGGATTGCCTCCCAATTTCTTATCTTTTCTGAAAATAGAGCGCCAATTAAAGGAGTGAGCGGAAAAGCTGTTATTGTGGAAAACATAATAGTGGTTAGTGAGACCAGTGCTGGGCATTTTTGTATTAATAGAGAGGTGTGTGTTTAGAGAAGTAGCAACCTGAGAGACCGAGAGGAGGGTGGGTTACATGAGCTCTAAATGAGCTGTAACAGTTGAGGGCATAATTTAGCTGTTTGTAATTCATTTTTGCAAAAACAAAAAATTCTATGGAGGTAAGAACTGTATATGATGTTATATTTGGAGGTTGTTTGTGTGAAAGTTGCAGGTTCGTCCAAGCTTGTGGAAGAGGCTGCACAAAAGGTTCCTCGTAATTCTACTACAGCAAGGAAATTCAGAGATTTGGAAACTCTCAACTTGCTAAAGGTAAGGCAGTTATTATGTTCATTTTCTCCAGTTGGGTGTGTTTTGGAAGCAGCAGACCCTAGCAATGATCATGGATCAGCTCTTGGAACAAGGCTGTTGTAGTTGCTGCATCAGTTGGGCAATGAAAAATATTTTGTGTGATCAAAGACCTGCTGCTATTCGTGTTGTGTTGAAAGGGAATGTTTGTATTGTGAATTCAGAGCGTGGAAGAAGGAAATGTATATGCACAGAAAGTTGGTTAAAGAGCGGTCCCATGCAAGGGGCAAGGCATAATTTTTTAGCAGGTACTGCAGAGAATTTATAGGATTAATTAGCAGCCCTGCGGTCCCATGTTAGTAGTTAGTTACCAAACTGAGTACAACTCCACCAAACTTAGGCTGGGATTCAAGCTTCATCTAGGAAGTAATATATAAAGCATTCTACTACATTTTATGAACCTATTTGAATGTGCTGCTAATGTATCTATGCACAAGACTAATAGCACCCGAAAGAAACTCATAATGCATATTAACCATAGAATTCGAGTTTTTTAATACCTGAAATATCGATCAGCTAGTGCCCAAATCAACAAGAACGACTGTTTATGTTGCCAATTTCAAAATAATGGCAAGAGATTTTGCTTTGAAAGAAAATCTTTGAAGTTTAAAAAAAGATCAATCTCAATAAGTTAGCATGAAAGTTCAGAATCTTAGACACCGTTCACTAATTCAAAATGATGAAATAAGCGCTAAAAAAAGTAGAGCAGTAAGTATACAAAGCATAACACAACATCATAAAAAACTGAAAATTCCATTAGGAGTCCAAGTCCCCATTCAAAAAGTCTTGAAGAAAATAGTTGTTCTGAAAGAATCAGATACCTGAAGATAAATATATCCATGTAATGTTCAAGGAGAGAGCCTATAACAAGGGACATTCTAAAATATAGTTACTTGGTTACACCCACCCACACCAGTACCACCATAACCATCCCTCTCAACATCAACCATAATGTCTATACACACAATGAAGAAGGTATCTCCAACTGAACAGTTATAGTTGTAACATTTACAGATTTTTGAGACAATTTTTGCAGGGGAAGATAACTGAAATTGAACTGGCAAGCTGTTAACCAATTTAGTACTTCATTATGGACTTCAAAATTTAATTTGCAGAGAGATCTTCACACCTGTGAAAACTTGCATTTAGGAAATTTTTAGAGTATCACAATTGTTCTGTAGGATATCACACCCTGGGTTTTATTGATCTGCTTCAAAATGTGCATCAGTCTAACAAGTTTGTTATTTTGTTGAGCTGGATCTCCTTGGTACCAAAAAAGGTGATTGATTCATCACATGTTGCTTCAGTTTTCTCTGGCTTGGGCTTTTCATCTTCTAGTCCTACCAAGTTCATCTCTTTAATTGAAGGAAAATTCAGTTCAATTAAATCAGCAGTTGTTTTCGGAACAAATGAGGGGGTATTTTTATGTTTGCACACATCCTTTGATGTCTGCGTTTTATATAAATAATCTTGATTGAGTGGCTCAACTAAAAATGAGTCTCCCTTTCCTGTAGAAATTAGAATTGGGCTTACCTTTTCCTCGTTTGCTGCTGAATCGGAGTGAATAATCTCCCCGTTGACAGGCACCGGAAGTGTTTCTGCTGAAAGATCAATTTCAATCAAATTCTCCTCCTCTTGAAGTGCAGATGCAGATGAAATTCCTTCCTTCTCTGAGAAATAGTCCATGAGATTCTGTAATCTCTGGTCCTTAATATCAGAATAATCCAGATCAATGAGATTAAGCTTCCCTGTAGCCCATCCCTGTAGCTCATGCTCATTTTTCTTCAAAATTTGCTTTTCTGAAAGCTCAATCTCTATCAAATTGTCCTCTTCAGAAGTTGAATCAGAAGCATCTGCTTTAAACAGGCCAAATAGATTCTCATCCCCATATTCTTCTTCTCTCCAATCCATAGGTCGATCTTCTTCATCTCCATCTGCTTGGATTGAAGCATTTGGATCATCATCTTCATCCGTCATTAAAAGAGGATCGAGATCACCAAACAGGGGACCCAAACTACCTAAGGAAGAAGCCTCTGAAATGGAGTCTGAAGAGGAATCGAACATAGTCCAAGAAGATTTTAAAGGCATAGAGAAGAAATTCATGGGAGGGATATCAAATTCATCAGCTTCTCGTTCTTTTCCATGGAAAAAAAATTCAGGTTGCTTATCATTATCTTCTTCTGTATCCAAACCCGACGGAAATTTGGGTTGTTCAACAGGAAATAAATATTTTTCCTCTTGAACCTTCCGTATGAATAGATCCAAAGGACTACTGGAGCTCGTTTCGTAGACGCTTATAGCTTCTTCATCTGCACTTGGTTCCTGCCCCTCTGGAATCTTGAATTCCGCCAAGTTTCTGTCTGCATTGCTGATTTCAGTAGCCTCTGCAGATTTCTGTGTTGGACTTTGCTGATCTTTATCCCCTCCAGCGGAAGAAAGTTCACTTGGTGTATCATTATCTTCTTCCTCTGCTGCAGCCACTGCAACCAAACCTACGGAATATTTGGGTTGATCAACAGGAACTGCTTCCTTTACCTCCTCAGCCTCCTCCTGTATGAAGGCATGCAAAGGGGTTTCAGAGCTCGTTTCATTGACCAACATAGCTTCTCTTCGACTCCCATTTTCTGCAGCTGCTTCCTGCTTCTCGGGAACCTTGAAATCCATCGGATTCATAACTCCATTTTTTGTATCCTCAAAATTCCCCGTGAGCTTTTCCTCTTCGATTTCTTTTCGATTTGCTTCAACCATCTCTGTTCTTGTTTGCTCTTCACAATCCGCAATTCGTGGTTCCCCCTGCCTGCCGATGACATTAAACAGTTTCAACTCAAACTCCTCGTGTTCACCCTCATCCTCATGGTCGTCTCCAGCCGTCTCCCTTGCAGACTGTGGTGCCCGAGGAGCAGCACTGAATATAGCAGCTAGAAACAGGACAGTTGATACAAGCAGAGGTATAAAGAATACCAAGCTTTTGAAGACCTTGGGAAACAGAGCAGCAAGGAGACCAGAAGTGGATAGAAGTACAGAGATTAAGGGATGTTCCCAAGAAAGTTTGAACAAAATTACCATGGCATGCTTCAGTTGAACAACGAATTTGGTTGAGCTGATATTCATAGACATCTTCGCCTGAGCTTTCACACAGTTCTACTAGTGTACAAATGCATGCAAATTCCACGACACAATGGCGGCAATGGAGATCTGACGCTCAAAACCAGTCTGCTAGAATTTCGTACATATTATCTATGATCTTGTTGAAAGTGAGTGAAAGTATGCAGGACATCTCGGATCCTCAAAAGCAAGAAAAATTAAAGGGCTGTGCTGCTTTTAGATTTATTCTTCCAACAGATTTCGCCGTCCTTGCATAAGAATCTGAGATTTTCGTACTCTACTGTACATCCTTCTGCACGCCTTCACAAGATTACAAATTGGATTACAGCAGCCGATACCATGGCGGATTACAGTATTTTTTTTTTTAATTCAAAATGGTTCTATTAATAATAAAAAAAATACACCTGATCAAAAACTTGAACAAGAATACTCAAGAGGACTACCATAAAAAGATAGTTTACCATCATAATTATTATACAAAAATCTCTTAAAAAGAAATATTATTAGTATAAGTATTGTTTTTACATCGTATATCTTTCGATCTTTAATATTAAATGGAATAAAATTTGAGTTTGCTAGATAATTGGAACAGTGTCATTTCCAGCTTAGAGTTGTTGGCAAGGGTTATCCCAAATATGAAATAGGATATGTATGATAGCAAGGGTGGAGGGAGAGAGAATCTCAAGCAAAACAGTTTTTAATTGAAATTGTTTGGAAAAAGTTTTGGGGGAGAGGAGCATAAGAAAGATTGGAATTGAGAGGAGGAAGCGCAATGTCAAAAGAGATAGGAGATAGATTCGAGAGCATAACGGAAGGGACATTCACTGGTGCCAAGATCAAATTTGGCTAAAGTGGCACCAACAGAAAGTTTCATATACAAAATTCGCCATCCCAAAACGCTGACATTTAACCTCAGCACGAGACTACCAAATTGTGTAGGTCATTCTCTACCATTGAGAATCCGAGATAGACACATCATTTGGTAGAATCTTCAAGCGGGAACGAATGATGAATCAATAGATACAAAACTTTTGGCATGGTTGTGTCGATGACAACTTAGTTTGGCCGGTACCAATCCTTCCAAATGGTTAAAGAGTTGTCTGTAATTTAAAAAGAATCTCATGAAAAATCAACAATAAAAATGTGATATAGACGTATTTTAAGTTTTATCCACACATTATATATATGGTGCAACAAGTTTGAAAAAAATGAACTACCGATATTATTACTAATATTTTTAACAAAAATAAATAAATTACACTATTAAATAAGCATATATCTATATCGAAAGTTTCTATTACCCCTCAAAATGATTTAAACCACCCATCTACTTCATTATTAAACTACAACTAATTTTAATAGAATTTAAGACCAACAAATTAATACATTTTGATAAATTTCTACACATTCGAGGTATATCCGAGTAGACAATTTTTCATTCTTCCCATGTACGGAGTGATATTATCACATGGGCACTCTGCTCAAATTTGTCCCATCTCTCAAGTATTCCAAGGTAATAACATAACAAGGATTGCATTCAGCTTTTCTGTGGGTAAAGACAAAAACTCTTCCTGGTCAGGATCAATGAATGCCACATTGAAATTATGTGGGACCACCCAGTATTGGGAAACAATAATACCATAGTCTAATCTTAATTAAACTAATGGAAAATCTTTGAGCAATGTATTGGTTTTGGAAAAATGTAAGATTGCAGTAAGTACCTAAGAAAATCAAATAGAATATTGAGGCTTGGGTTATTGACATTTTTTAATTTTTGTGGGTTTAAGTCATTTTGAGAATATTTGTGGGTATAAGTCATTTCAAGATGGTTATCGTTTACGGTATACTAAAATTTAGGTTAAGATTTATATAATATTTTTTTGTGAAATGTTTTATTTGTGAGTATTTAAGTTATTTTAAGAAGATTATTAATGTTTATAAAAGATTAAAAATGATTTATGGGAGCATAAAAAATATAATATAAAGAAGAAAAAGGAGTGTTGTGGCACATCCAAAAAAATGCAAAAGAGTGATTAAAGAAGAGAGAGATCAGCAATCCAATAGAGATATAATAAAGAGACTCGGAAATAGAGGGGTCATGCATAGTGAGTTGAACGTTGATGCTATGAAGAAACGTTTGTAAGACTCAAAGAGGTGAAGAAATGTGTAATAGGTTTGAGGTCATGTGAGTGACTGACTTTACAACACCTCATTGGTTGAACATAAAAATCTAGATGATGACCGTGTGGCCTCTTCCTATTGATGATGTTGGATGGTTGGAAGTAGGATGTAATTACCTTGGTGCAAGCTCCCCTTGGAGACTTATGTTTGAGAAGTCGTCGGTGAAGGTCAAGCGTCTCTCGAAGGAAGAGTGTTAAACATCTCTGATCTTCATAAGCCATGAATGTCAGGGAATGGCTAAGAGAGTCTCGGAAGAGGCAAAAGAATCATCCCCTTGTCATATAATGATGAGAGCATTTGAAAACAAAATTGTCCTCGATCTCAAGCTCTTAGTCTATGTCCATGTGGTGATATGAATGTGTAGACTTGTGGCAAAGATCTTGGCCAAGGTGTGTCCAACGATGATAATGTGGCAATTAGTATCATTTATGACTCTACTCTTGTAGATGAGATGCATGATATGAGAGGTCTAAGAAGGTGGAAAGTCATGTATCACCGTGTAGTTAAACACATGTTTGAATGGTTTGGAGCATTGTATAGGCTAAAAACATACTCAAAATAGGTAAGGAGATTTGATATTACACATACTAATTCCTTACAAAGGAAGACTAAAAAAGAGAGAGATATTTTAGACTTTACATTTATCAATGAAGTGAAACATTATGAATTATAAGTCCAAAACACTCTTCCCCTTATAAACAATTGTTAGTAATAAAAAATTCCTTTCCTAACAAACAAGTGAGAGAAACAAGGCTTCTTCCCAATTTTAAAAATGTTAAAAAAAATGAAGCTTAGAACGTTTCTCTCCCACTAACAAATGTAACACTCATAACATTCTTCCCATTAACAAAAGTAAAACTGAAAATTACCCTCTTTATTATCATTAATAATCATCTTGGAATAACTCAAATATACAACTAAAAAACTCACACAATAGTTGATAATATAAATTTCAATATAATATTTGATATATTCGAGATCATGATTATTCCGAATTGACTTAAACACAAAAGTTAAAAAATACTAACAACCTAAACCTTTATAAACTATTTGAAATCATTTACTTTTATTATAAAAATATTATAATAAAGTGGCATTTATCATTCCGATGGATTTAAATACATTTTTCCTCGCGTTCATCATACTTTACTTTTCTCTCTCCTCGTGGGCACCCAAATATGGTAAGGCCGAAAGAAGTATGTGTGTGGTTAGAGAAAGCAATGAGTATCTTTTCCTTTGGATTTGTCTCATGGTTAGGCCCAAAGTGCACTCAATTATAATTTAATTGAAATATAAAGAGAGAGAGAGTGTGTGTGTAAACGATTTGTCGGTATTCATGGTTCCATATTTATGTCATTAAAAAATGGTTTAAAAACTACACAAATACCAGGGTTCCAAGAGTTTTTAAAAAGGTAATAAATCATTTTTTATTGGCATGGTGTAGGAGACAAAACTATCATGCAATCAAAGGAAAATGTAATTTTTATTATGTTGAAGGTGTTGCTCCAAATTGGATTGAGAGTTATTTCGTTCTATGTGCGATGTTAGAGCAGCGGGTCAAGATTATGTTGGTTGTTGATGAACATTGTGTGTAGGCCTCCACGTGGCAAGATTGACAATTTGAGTGTGTAGGCCACCTCATCATATCCATATTTGTTGTTGTTAGGTCATCATATGGAGCATTGATGTTATTTCACCAAATGCAGGCAACACGTGTCTAGACTGTTCAATCCACATTTGCTAGCATGCTACCAACATGTGCCAAAAATGGTGTGTCGAAACAGGGCGTGGACATCTGCAAAAGCATTGTGAGGAAGGGACTTTCAGTGGATGTTAAGTTGTAAGTGCCCTTGCAAATATGTCTGCAAATGTGGAAGCATGTGAGTTGTTCGACAAAATTCTTGAAAGGTATGTTTGCAAACGTGGAAGCATGTGAACTATTTAACAAAATGCATAAAAAGGTATGTGGTCTCATGGACTGCAATGATTTCAGGATATGCAAAAAAATGCATTTGTTGAAAAGACTTTGGAAACTTTCAGGTAAATGTAATAAGCAGGTGCTAAGCCAAAGTCCACAACCTTTGCCAACATCCTCTCAGCCTCTATCAAAATGGGAGATTTGGAACAGGGCATTTTCCTCCTTAAAAGGCAACATTTGCTTGTGCTGTGAAGTGCATGACCGTCCCTGAATATGATGAAAGTGAACTATTTTTTGTTGCTATTTCAGGTTGTGTTTTCTTTCACTTCTTCTAGTTTTATTGGCATCCCAAATTGTCTTCTAAAAATCCAAAAAAATGATTAAAAAAAAAAAAAAAAATCCACGTGAAATTGCTGTCAAAGTATGGCCAAAGGAGATTTAAGTTATTGTATAAGCAATAAAAGTGAAGGGATAAAATCTTTAATAATTTTTAGTAACCCTAATATTTATTCTCTAGTAGTATCTCCAAACAACCTCTTGCATATTTTCCTCTCTACCCAAACCACATTACGCATGCCAATACAATGTTATTGAACTTTACAACCATATGGGAATTTAATCCATGTTAACTCTAATCACTACTATATAATGTGTAAAGAATGCCATATTTTGGCTCAATTTTGCATTGAAAATTCACCTTTTGGGTGTTTTTTGACACGTTTCTTGCAAGAATTTGCATCGTTTTTACAACATTAAAGTGACGTAAACATGACACAACTAAACAATTTTAGTTGCATCGCTTTTACGCCTATTTTGCATCAAAATTGTTTACTGTGTGCCATCTCAAAATGATGCAAGACCTACATCATTAACAACAAGGGGTGCCGCAAATGTGACGTAAAATTTGTTGGCTATTTTTTTAAAATAATATAATTAATCGTAATTACAAATGGTATAATTACGAATAATTGTAGTACATTTTTTATTTAATTACAACTATTAAACATTCGATACTAAAATATGATTTACATTGTATTGTCACTCAGAAATATTACACTAAGAATTTGTAATGTATCCACATATTACTATTATTAATAAAAGAAGACATTGTTTCAATTCAAAATGTGATTTACAATAATACATAACAGTGTAATTTCGAGGGAGTATTAAGGGATCCCTTCCAAATTACAAAACAAATAGATGTAAAACTACATTGTAAATATCCCAGTAATCAGTATCATCGTCCTCCCCATGATCCTCACAATCTTCTCGCTCTGCCTGAACTTGATTCTCCCCGTTGTCCTCATAATCCTCTTCATTATCCTAATTATCCTCGTCTTTCTCTAAATCCTCTTCATCCTTCCAATTTGTTTTACCCTGACAAAATTTAATGATAATATGTTAATAGTGTTTAATTTTAATTTATAGTTTGTGTGTGCAACAAATTAAACACTACATTTGTTACCGATACAAACTGATCATTATGGGCTCACAGATTAAATGATTTTTTGTTCCATCCCAATTCTTTTAATGCCGCACACACTTTTTTGTTGTGTGCTTCTTATAGCACTCCTCCTGTGAATACAAAGTATATGATAACATTACAAATATTAATTTTTTAAAACATATTAAAATAAAACAACATAACTTTATAAATAATTTATATACAACTTAATTTTGCGGTCTCTTCTAAGTTTGTCAGCCTAAACGATGAATCGCCAACAACCCTTTTCGAACTCTTGCTTTATACCCCTTAAGCACATTACTTTTGATATGTATGCATCAATTGCAATATGTATTAAAAAATTTATCGATCACCATGTTATACAATTACCATTGCATTATGATCATAGACCTTTGTGTCTTTTATAAGACATGAAGGAAAACTAGACAATATCAAATATCAAATTAACGAAAATTTGTTTATCAACAATAATGCAAAGCTTTAAATATTCCTCTTTACAATGCAAATGTTAACAAATATTGTTGTTTATTAACTAACCTGCAACCCTATTAATGTCATTTGTTAGCCACTTGTCACACAAACCTAACTAAACATCTTTCTCTATTTCGGGAGGTTTAAGACGTCTCTTCTTGTTATTCGTGTTTTCTTGGTAATGAACTTGTAAATTTGAAATATAAGAATTTATTTTAAAACTACATGTTGTTTTGTTAAAAAATTATTTACGCAACTTAATTACACTCAAATTCCTTTTTATTCTGCTATTCCCTTCTAATGCAAATCTTCCAATTAGCTTTGGATCGTAATTGGTCATCTCGAACTCGATGAAAGTTACATCAAACAACCTTCTTCATCTCTCAAGTGGGATTTGTAGCTACTCTAGACGACAATATGAATGAATCAATTTTGGTGTTCAGTCAACTATTCTTTTTTAAAATGCCTATAACCAAAAAAATAGAAATCACTAAAAATGACATATAAAATAAATTTTAAAAACTTTAACTATTACAATGATTAATTATTCTAGCTCAAATAAAATATATTAAAATACTTACTTTCCCTTAATATCCATTAATATCATCATGTTGTCATTTATATAGAGGTCTATTTTGAGGTCCCCTTGCACACGATGTTTATAATTACTACGAACAAGATGAGAGGGTTTATCAACGTTTGTTGCTGGATGGGGCGAGAGTGCGTTGTCATCCCCCTAATCCACTTGGGAGTAGGTCATTCATACTTTTTAGGGTAATTTCTCATTGTTTCAATTTTTAAGTTGTTTTATTGCTAATAGGTTGAGAGGGACCTTCCTCTGATGATGATTTGCAAAAAGACATTAACTCAATATAAAATTATTAATTAAAATCGCTTTAAATAATAAATAAATACTTTATACCTCTGTGCAAATGATTACATCATCCTATGAATGCCCTCATCCTCATGTTGGTTGATCTATGGTATGTAGACATGTCATAATCAAGTTGTATGATAATTGTTCAGTTAAGAGAAATTTAATATTAACAAATAAACTATAAATTTATACCTCTATGTAGGGAACACCATAAGATTAGACGAAGGACGTGTGCTTGTTTCATCATTCTCATCCTCCTATTGGTGAGTATGTGAAGTACACATGTGATACAAAAGTGGTATTAGAATTGTTTAGTAAAATTAAATAATTTTGTAATTTGAAAAATTACACACACACACACACATTTGTGTCAAGTCCTTAGAGGCTGAGGGATGTCCACTCATACAAATGTGGTGATCTTCATTGGGTAAGTGCAGCAAGTTGGGGGATAAAAAAGGGGTCATAAGTGGACGTCATATTGTGAATAACAACATAATATCAACTTGTAGGGATTATTAGCAATGCATACACTCAAGATTAGAAAAAATTATATTAATATGAATCGTAGCATCCGGAATCTAGTTTCTAAACTACTATTTTTTTAAAAAAATGGACAAGTTTAGCTATATTAAACACTCAAAATTCAATGACTTGGTATTTTTTTTAAAAACGCCTATAAGATTGTAGTCCGTTTGCCCGCAATTTGGATGACCAAAAATTGATATATATATTTTTCCTTTGGTGAGAAGTTATATGCCACTATCTATCTTGGGATAGATTTTATTTTGTATTTTTTAAAGCAATATTTTATTTTTTATGATTTTTTCTGTGAAAGTGGTCTGAAAACATAAAGAAAACATAGCACTTTCCGTTTGCCCACCATAACTTCATCAAAAAATATTGAAATCAAATAATTATTTTTTTAACATGTATATAATTTCACCATGGCTGGGATGGTATAAGTTTTATCACATTCTGACAAGTGAAACAAAATTTACAGTCTTAAACGTAGACATAAACCTTCACGGGAAAAAGTGTCTTAAAGACCTACTATTAGTAAAAAAATATAAAATGATATTTATCCTATTCTATTCACTTTAAAATTAATATTTCTACAAAGCCAACAGTCTCCCCTACACGATGGTACCATTTTTATGACATTTTTTTAACTTTTCGGCATGGTTCAAGTCCGTGGAAGACTAAATCTGATGTTTTGTTGTTTTTGATTTAAAATTTAGGATTTGATGTCCACTTAATTGTCCCCTGCTTGAATTACCCCATTAGAGGGAATCAGAAACATACATTATTATTCTAGCGATAGGTCTTTATAAGTAGTAGACCTGTCATTATGAAGATGTATAATTTTAATTTTAAATATAAAAAACTATTATTAAATTACAAAATATACTATAAATTTATACCTCTGTGGTGGCAACACATGAGTTTTGCCTAAATCCTCATCCATGTCATATTGTGTTAGACCCTAATCTCTAGAGCTGCCATAGGTGAAGGTAGCAAATGTCTTTCTGAATAGGTTACATACTCTCTAATATCAAAACCAAAATAATAGACTGCATTGAGTGAGAAAATATGTATACCTTTGTCATGAAAATTGTGTCGTTAAATGTAGTATACAATGTAATTACTTATCTTCTTTTATAAATCACAATAGGGATAATTATATAAAGCTCATTTCCAAGTGTTGAAGGCCTTATTAGGGATTTCTAATTTACATTGTTTATCCACGTTCTCATACACCTATTGAGAGGGACATCTACATGGGTATAAGGTCTCTTTGGAGTAGTGTTATGTATCCTTTTTTTTGGCAAAAAGAGGGTTATTGGGTCCCTCGTCCTTTTATTAATCATCATGAATGTTTTCATTATAGTATCAATTTTATAACAAAGGTAACAAAATAACTCAACTGCATAAAATATTAGCTAAAAGTTTCCCAAACACTAGGAAAACTAAGAAAACAAGTCTTTCACATATAAACAAATCTTCAATAGTAGAAACAAGTCTTTTAAAGCCCAACTAAATCTAAATTTGTATAGCTTAACCAAACTAAAAATTCTTTTACAAAACAAAAAATTTCTTTTATAATGTGAATTTAACATATCAGAGTGTATCATATCCCACCCCTTTAATTCCAACCTTTTCCTTCCCTCAAAAAGACCCTTATTCCTCCATTATGCACATGATCTTTTATTCTACCTTCTCAATAATATCTTTATTCTGTAGCTCTTCATTTTGTATGTATTTTTCCATTCCCATAGGACTCCATGTTTCTCTTTCTATAACTCTACTTAAACACTTATTTATTGTTTAAGATTCATGACCCCTGGAAAATCCATTTTCCACCTTCGCTTCGCTTATTTCTTTGTATTTCATAACTTCTTCAGGTTATCCCTTATGTTGATCTTATTTTAACATCAACAAATCCTCCATCAAGATCATACCTTTCCCTCTCCAAGTATATTTAGATCAAGACATTAAACCAACATACACAACCAACTCCATAAACTAGAAAAAAAAATTGAAGATCCCAAAAAAGAGTAAAATACAATTGTTGGGAAAAGCAGATTAAGGGAAACATGCAATGAAGGAAAATAATCTTAGGGTTTGAGATATCCTAAAAATGCATCATTAAAAGGCCCATGAAAAAAATCAATCAACCACAAACCATAATAAAATAGATCATGGTCATAAAATCTCCAAATAATTCCAGATCCATAAAACCTAGACAAAGTATTATACAACCCAAAATTGTCTTCCATAGTAAAAAGAGGTCTCTTGTAGTCAATATTTCAATTTTATGAACAAATGCCACATTATTAAATTGTTATCATAAAAAATTTCCACATACCAAAAAATAAATCCAAACATTTTTTTGTGGCTACATATGAACTTGTAAATCCAAATATTTTAGTAGAATATTCAGTTGTAATTTCTCCATCCGAAATTAAATTTTCAACACTAGCTCCCACCACAAAAACAACAAAACAAGTCACCCAAAATTTTTCAAAAACATAGAAAATGAATTCCAAAACATGGTAGATGGACTAAAACGACCCTTTTCCTTCTCGTTGGTTGATTCTTACCCCTACGATTTTTCCAGGTCCACATAGAATATGATCTATATTAAGTTCATTCTGTAGATCTCTATGAAAGCATCACCCATCAATAAATTTTATTAGGTTCTCTTTTTCTCTTAGTTCCTCTCCTATTATCTTTAAACACCTCTTTCCTTATATTGGGAAAAGTAGAAGACAAAAAAAATTTATTTCACAAGATCGATACCCTTTCCTAGTAAAATGTCCTACCAAAACCACAAGGGGAAACAATACAATCTATTAATTTAATAATGAATGACATAATATCCTAGATATTTGAGGAGGCAATGGGAGCCTATGGATTGTATGGAAAATAGAGAAAACATCATATCTGGATAAAATATACCTTTCTTAGATATTAAGTGTTCATTCAAATCCACATTGGCTTCAAAACTATTATTTTGCTTAAAAACTTGTAGATCTCCATGCTCTCCTACCAAGTTTTCTAAATTTGAATAATCTAGCTCCCGTGACTTCAAAACCAAATCCATCTCTAGATAATAATTTACATATATCCTTAGTTACATATCTAGGACACTATTATCAACCAACATAAAGCATTTAAAATTTTCTTCTCTTCTAGCATATATGAGCTAGGGTTTGGGGAAAGCTTTTAAGGGGACATCACTTGAGATTTGAGGCTCCATAATATTTAGTATTCTTGCACTCTTAAGAATTTATATCCAATATGCTCACCCATTGTATCTTTTTGTAGCAACTTCTCATTGACCTTGAATCTAGGGCTCAGGGTAGAAGACTTCTCAAAAACTAAAGGAAACACCAAATCATCATATAAATTGAATCTCGTCTCCAATGCCATCATCCTTAGTGAAAATAAATTTTTTTGTAAAAACAAATTGGAATGTATTACCTCTTGTAATCCTTTTATCTCCATCAATGTATTCCCATCTAAAAAACCCATATTCCAAATCCAGTCCATTATCTCCACCACCATATCCTTGATCCTTTGTTCTAATTCCTTAACAGTCTCTTTCTTCTTTAAAACTACATATTATTCCTCTGCTAGCTCTTTTTTCCTCTTCAATATATCTCCTTGGTGTAATTTTTCCAACTCTTCTGACTTATTAATGTAGAATTTAAAGATGTCATGGCTCTAGGAAGATCCAATTGCCACCGCCACTTTTATCCTTAATCCATCTACCATAGCTCTTTAAGTTGCGCCATTCATATATCTTCTTATCACTTTTGCAGTTGTTTCATGGCTCTGATACTCCTATCCTCAAAGATATCTATAGGATCACCCATGCTCCAATATGTTAGTATAAGTGCGATTGTGAAATTTCAAGAATGTATATCCTAGTTCTAGAGACATAAATGCAAGAGATGTCAAATTTCTATTTTAGGTCATAATAGTAGAGGTAAGAATCATATGCCCTAGGAAAAATTTTCTTGAGATACTACTTGATATAACATATTATTTTTGGAGATTATCTTTATGTCCATATAAGCTATAGGCACATTTAAGAAACTCTTAGTATCCTATTAACATAAATATATCATTTTCACATCTATAAACATCACAAAATATGACATCTTTCTAAACCCTAACCATATTTCCTTATATTCCAAGTAAAAATATGTGTTGATCAATTTTATATAATGACATGAACTAGGATAGAATATTTTTGTGATTACTATATTTATTATTTTAATATCATCATACACATTTTGAAATAATATCTTTATTACGAAACCTTGTTTTGAGATTACACAATTTGAGGATGTGCAGAAAAGTATGATGAAGGATCATGATTCATGATCCCTAACTTTATGTAATTAAACCTTGTATGAGTGGAAATACAAATAAATAAGTATTTGAGGTAAAAATTATATACCACTTATGAGATGATATGAAGTTTGTCTTCTTTGACACCTCTTATCCATGGCCTAGAAGGAGACCCAATAGAAAACCACGCTTAATGGATTCAATTGATTATTATAGATATGTATGAGTGAATGACAAAAGTTGAATGACATGAATCAAGTAATATGATCAAGTCAAGGGTATATTCACCAAAAAACTACATGAATTATCTCAAATATTGGGATTTCTTATGGTTTACACAATTTTCCCTAGAGTTTACTCAATTTACCCTATGATTTACACAATTTTCTCAAGGGTTTATACATTTTTTCCTAGAGTTTACATAATTTTTCCTAGGTTTTAACAATGTACATTAAGGTTTACATAACATTTCTATACTTTACATAATCTACCCTAGGGTTTACACAATTTACGTTAGAGTTTACATAATTTACACTATTGTTTGCACCATATTGCATATGGTTTACATAATTTATCCTAAGGTTTTTTAATTTTATTTTAGGATTTACATAATTTTATTTCAAATATATTATAGGGTTTACACAATTTCTCCTAATATTTGTATTTTCCTTCATACAATTCACATACATCATTTATAAAATTTAAATGAAAATCTACATTCTTGTAATTTGGAATTTTTCACATACTCTTCTTCTTCTATTGCATGGTTTTCTTCCTTAAAGGTTTTAGGTTTTCTCCATGCTTCTATTGGTGCCCCATTTTTTTGTCTATGTTGTCCTCTATGATGTCTATGTTCCTTTCTTCTCTTCCTTTTTACTTTTTTTTTAATTTTTTTCTCTCCCTTCTTATTATCCTTTTTTTTTATTTTTTTCTTATTTCCTCTTGTTGATTTTTTTCTTATTTCCTCTTCTTGTTGTTGAAAGGAAATGAAATAGAGTGGGATTATATTTTTTCGTCCCATGTTATGTTTTTTTAAGTTAGAGGCGGGTGTGATGTAAATGTGGCACAAATGTGATGCAAAAACATTTTCCCATTTGCACCACCCCCGACATTTGTAAAAAAATAAAAAAAACTTTAATCACTAGACCCCCTAACCCATATAAGTATAGAAATCTAGATATACTCCCTTTTTATATTTGGGTCATGTTTCCCCACTATATCCATACAAGGATTGGGAGAGAGGGTGGTACCAATTATCAATCTATAACATTTATAGTCCTAATTATCTATCTAAGTTTTGTTTCCAATAAGATAGGATAAATAGGGAAGTGTGGACACACACGTACGCGTGCACACACACACACACACACACACACACACACACACACACACACACACACACACACACACACACACACACACACACACACACACACACACACACACACACACACACACACACACACACACACACACACACACACACACACACACACACACATATTATCTTCCCTTGACCCCTTATTACTTCAATTCCTTCAATAAACATGGATGATAAAGAGTGCATGTCTACCCATATATAACGAGGGGGAATATAGTGGGAATCACATTAAAATCTTAACACACACACACACACACACACACACACACACACACACACACACACACACACACACACACACACACACACACACACACACACACACACACACACACACACACAGATATATCCTTATGATCGAGAAATAGGGATCTATTTACCATATTTATAGAGAGGGGAGCCCTAAGACTACTATAATTTTTGGGAGAAATTTTTAAGTCCATAGGGGATGGGGATTCAATATAAATATGTTTTATCGGGTGGCTTACTAATAAGTAATGTTATATGTGTTACTAAGCTATATGCATTACCCTGATAAATAAAATTCTATAAATGGGTATATGAATATATAAGGGGAGGGTGTGGCATCTATCTCTATGACTATGAACTAGGGAATATACACAGGGGATGTAGGTGTCTCCCTCCTACTCAAAATTATACATAGTGGTTAGAGAGAGAGAGAGAGAGTGTGTGTGTGTGTGTGTGTGGGAGGGGTAGATATATTCTTGTGTTTTTAGATGGATAGGATTGTAAGAAGTATAGTAAAGGGGGTGGGAGTATTCCTTAATGTTCATTTAGTTGGTCCCATATGCAAGGTTGTGTTGGGTTGAATTATGAGTAGAGGATGTTGGTTAGAGAGTAGTCCTCATTTTACTCACCAATGCCAGTGTGAGGGAATTGTTACCTTGTTCATGGGACCTATATAGATATATGACATGGGATAATGCATAGGAAATGGAACATAAAAAATAAGGCAAGGGTTGAATCATATAATGAATCATGGGACAAGGGAAAGTAATGAATCAATAGAGAAAGAGGGTCATCCATAGAGAAGGATATATGGGTAGGAGAAAGAGGTTTGAAGGTTTTTAGGGAGTATAGTAAAGAGGGAGTGTATGTTTCATGCCTCTCTTTGCATGTTGTAGCTTGTTGTCTAATGGGTGTTGGAGGTTGTAGTTTTTCTCCCTAGGTACCCTAAGCCTACTATAACTACTATAACGAAATTTCCCTATACTCTATATAGGTCTTCAAGAAATATATAAGGTTGGAGCCTCAAGTCCTTTCAGTGCAAAGTGCAACCTTGTCCTTCTGTCAGCACATTCCTGTGTAACCCCCGCCTGTATATCTCTATTTGAAGATAGGGGTTGTATCATGTATAAGGAATATGGAATAGTTCCCACCCCTTTGGGGATCTGTCTCCATGATTGGGTGATGCAAACTAATCAACTCAAGCTCCCCTAACCTCTCTAACTCTTTATTGGGTTAGGGGTATATCTATATATATGGGGGTGGGTGAAGTGGGGTGGAGGGTAGGTCCATGCTATTGTAGATCTAGTGGAGGGTCTATTCTTGGTTATTTGGGAGTATTTATATACCTTATCTACCTTGGAGGTTGAGAGAATATAGAGAGAAGAGGGCCCCTAATTATATACAGGGCTCGATGGTTGGTGAGGGAGGAGGTGATATGTCCCATGTTAAATCCGTTTATTTCTTAGTCCCTCTCCCCTACTTCTCTTGGATCTATGACACTTGCCCCTACATATTCAAAATATCATATTCAAAAGTTAGAAGAAATTACTAGCTTTGACCCTAACTACTAATGAATGGGTCATATTGACATACAACTATAAAAAATAAGGGTATATATCCATCTTTTTTAACTAAATGATGGTATATATAACAACCATCCCTATAACAACCTTTTAGGTATCTAGATTAACTAAACTAATACTATAATAGGTTTGACAATCAAAGATCATAGATAACACTAGTCATCCCTAGTAGCCCATTGATTTAACAAAAATTGAAATATGTTAAACCCTAGATATTGCAGAGTGGTGTATGATAAATAAATCACTAAAGTATAGATTTGAAACAAGAAATAAGCAAAGTAAATTGAAACCCTAGGTGAAAAAGAGAAGATAAAGGACTTAGTTGATTTCACAATAAATCTCAAAGTATTTTGGGCTGGAAGACTGATGTAAAGGAGGATGATACTGTCACAACTACACTTAGAAAGTTCTGTAATTGTTAGATAATTTAGGACAAAGTCAGGGGGGACCTGTGTGCTGGATTCCTCTAGTAGATGCATGTGACTGCAAAAAAGGTCAAAACCTAGTTTTTATTGTATCATATCAATGTCGCTAACCTTCGTTGTGGTTTACCTGTGTGTCGTGTGTCGCACTATGTACAAAAAATTCTCTTGTAACCTGTAAAACAAATGATATCATGTAAAACCCCAAAACAGACCAAATCCTAAAAAGAAAAGACGCAAATGGGGATTCAGACTGACCCCGACAGTCACCCGATAGACTCCATGTAATTCTTTTGTGTGTATGTGTAAGAATGATGCCCTAGGAAGCTCTTGTGTAAGATGCACTTGATAGCGAATAATAGCTACATGTAGCAATGTAGATATATGAGTGGATGCCAAAATGAACTTCCCCTCCTATGAATTATATGCAGAAATGTGGTCCCTTGTCCCTTGAATGATAGTTATATGGATGTATTTGATGTTCTTAGAATTCTTTTTGATGCAACCTTAAGTGATGATAGTAGATGCTTAGAGCTTGGTCCTTTATTATGGTCACATAGATTTATATTTATATGATTCTCTTGTTTGAATTTCGTAATTGACAACTAAAAGGCTGACCCATAAGAAAACAAGATACCCAAAAGATAAAAAAGGCACAAAAGAGGTGAGTAAGATACAAAGAGGTCGGGGTGCCCAAAGGGGATGAGGGCGCCTGGGTGTTGGTGTCCTGGCTGAGCACTGCTGTCCAAAGTCAATAAAGATAAAGCAATGAAAATTAGACTGGGTTGTGGGGTGTGCAAGACCAAGGAGGAAACTAGAAAGATAGAAAAGAGGCCAAAAATAGATGTCAATTACTAGTTTTCTCGCTTAGGAATAATATAAATAGTGGTATGTGATTAGGACCTAGAAATGTACCTAATT
Source organism: Taxus chinensis (assembly GCA_019776745.2). Taxonomy (NCBI): domain Eukaryota; kingdom Viridiplantae; phylum Streptophyta; class Pinopsida; order Cupressales; family Taxaceae; genus Taxus; species Taxus chinensis. The sequence goes on along the minus strand of CM034146.1, from coordinate 312,744,979 downwards.
GTGTGATTTAGTGTCTACACCCATTATATTAGATCCCTTTCTATGTAAAAACACTTTAAGCTCACGATTAATGTATTATTAATGTGTTTCTTGTTTCAAGTTTTATTTAGGCATTAATGACAAGTATATTGTATATTCTTCTTAGAGGAGAATTTTTCTCCAAGGATAAGTTTTAGTTAAATTATTTTCAACATTCTATCTATTGAGATTATTTAAAAATGGATAATATTACATAGCAATTGGACAGTGATATCATTTTATCGTGGTATAAAATTTAACACCATTTATGTTAAGTTTGATATCACCAACGTTTTTAAAGAAATGATAACACTAATAATTAAATTATCCTCTTACCACTCTTAAGAAAAAGTGTTAAAAGAGATAAAATATATTTAGCTGGATAATGTTATGCCAAATTTAAATACCCATTTTAATCATGCAACGTTTACTTTCACATAAATTTGTAAGAGAGATAACCAGTATAAGAAGGATACCACAATTAATGCAACTATCACGCTCTTGTGGAAACAAATTAAGTTGTTTTAAAAAATCACAACATATTGTATTCAAAGTAGGAAAAAATAGGACATCTATATATATTTATAGCCAAGAACATTAATGTTGGACATATTATAACACATGGGTAACAACTGATCCGGTGAATATCCAACAACTTTATCCTTTATTTTAGAGAATAATATTAAAGGAAATTGATTTCACTAAGGTTTTGTAATTTATTTCATTGAGGTGGAGTTGGTGGTATTCCTTCCTTAATTTATTTACAAAACCCATACCATGATTTCCCCGGTCTAGGGGTACATTGTTGTAAAGGATCCGATGTGTGTGTGTGTGTGTGTGTGTGTGTACATATATAGGTAGTGTAGAAGGTATAGATGAACAACCTGGAAAGGAATGTCTTGAAGGAATGGTGATAGATGGTTAAGCATTTTAATTTTTTTAGGGGATCTTCTATGAGGTTTTTGTAATGGATAATGTTATCAGGAATGTCGGGATCCCCTGAATCAAATATTGCACCGGTGATAAATTTGAGATGTGAATTGCACAAAGGCAAGACTAAACACACACATACAAATATGTAAGTTATGAAGAATAATGAGATAAAATGCAGAAAGGAAAGAATGGTTCTAAATCAATTCAATGCTACATATCATAGAATGATGCAAGTGATGTACATATATAAGAGGAAATTACAACTACCACCTAGATCAGTGGTGAAAAACTATCACTAACGGATACTGGCAATATATTTGACCCCACACAACTAGGAAGCTAACTCAACACAACCGGTACACCTAAGAAAGTATATCCCATGAGTGTAGGAAAACTCCAGGTAAATAAACAAATACAAGGAAAATGAATATTGTACAGTAACACATGTGGTCATGGTGGAGTTGACATTGAAGGTGATTGTGGAAATGTCTCTAGAGGTAACACTAAAGGTGGTCTAGGGGATGGAGGAGGATCCTCATCTGAATGTAAAGATAGTGATGCCCCACAAAATAATTTTTTATTTGTATTTTTTTAAAATCATCTTTTTCATTAAATTTATATACAAATTATTAGACAAAATATAATCAAATTCTTCAATTTTTATAAAATCATATACAATTAAAGAAAACATTTTTAATAACAACATTATATTTTTTCAAAATAGTACATGAAATTCAATTGTGACAAAAATTAGGTTTCAAATAACCAATAGGATCCTAATCAGTGTCAACATTTATTTTTTCCTCAATCTCACCGGTGTTACTTTTCCTTTAAAACTATAGCTAATCAGAAGCTCTTCATGATCTTTGATATTTTTTATCGCTTATACCAATACATAAAGAGGTAATATTGGCCCTTTTATTTCATATTCTTTTTCATTAGTACACTCTATAAATTGACAATCGGGGGATACGAGACACAAACACTCATGGGCAGTATTGATGAAACCAACAATATTTTTAAATGCATAAGGGAATCCATCAATGTTGATACAATCATGCATACGATGAATTTTCTTCTACGCTATACGAATTTTCTCTTCTCTTGACGTTTCATTACAATACATGTCATACCTAGACATACTAAATTTATAGTTCACCACATGAGTCCAATCTACAAACTGGTACATTGGGCCATAAAAAGGTAATATTGGTAGTGTAGACACTAATTTTGGTAATTCATGTCTTGCAATAACACAAATTATACAATGTCTTTGCACTAGTACAAAATTGTCCAGCTTAACCAATTATCTTATCCCTATCTATATCTCATTCATTCTTGTTCAGACACACAACCTATCTATTCATACAATGGTCATATTACTCCATCAAATCAGGTTATACCCTCGCACATTACAATCTTAACTTTCAAACCACATGCAAAAGCATCCGGGACCATTGTAGATATGGAGGGTCATAACACCTATACAATATGGGTCGACCTAGCCACTTTAACCCCTCATCCTCTCACTGCACATTTTCTAATTCAAATTCCTTTGGATCATTCATAGTCATCCTTATTCAATGTTTCCAAATCTGAAATGCATACATAAGCTAGTTATTTCATCCATTATCAAGGAGGAGATTATACATACTTGACACCCAAAAATCCTCATGAGCATACACTAAGAGCAAGCACAAGCAAGGACATTCCAAGAATCCCTTGAGCTCTATATACTCTACATAATTTTTCTGGGGTAGTCATCCATTTATATCTATAAATACAAGGAACACATCATCACTCCAAGTCAAGCTAAGGCAGAGGTGCAAGTACAATCATTGTGTTACAAGATCATAACTATCTATTTGGTTACATACATTCTAGAGATCACATGCTAGGTAAGAACGACATGCGGTTTGATCCTTCTTCAAAGTAGTGGCGAATTCGATGGTGTATAGGGGTTACCACAACCTACCTAATATTTTTTTTGCAAGACTTCTTGGCTATCTAGGGTTTTTAAGGTATCAAAGACCCAAATTCTAGAAAAGAGAGGAACAAGAAGCATTAATTAGATAGAGGAATTGCAGGAGCATAAACCATAGAGGGACAAGGGTATAAAGGAAGGACCATAATGTTATTACACTTTGGTTCATGTCATCCAATTTGGTACGTGCAATAGTTTCATAGATAGAGACAGATCAGACCATTTCCAGCCTATTTCTATCATCAATCCATCCCATATTATCACACAAAGTAAGATATCAGCTAATTCACCTTCTCTCTCCTATATATTGTGAGTGCTTTGTTTTATTATCTATCATTAAATGCATCATTTTTTTCATTGCTTACTAGTTATTCCTTATATTGTTGCAATTAACCTTAGAAACTAATTGATTAGGATAATATACCATCGGTTGACCACCCCCTAGAGAGAGATTAATCAACTTAAGTTAAATCATTTGGTGAACATGAATATTATATATTGTGCATCAGAACCATATTCTTCTAGCGTTTCTAGCAAACCCTAATCATGTCTTAAGCTTCTCTTGAGACAATTACTATTGAGCATTCAAATGATCTAAATGAATACCTCACTTTCAACTCTCAAAATCTAAATATTTTCTTGTATGCCTCTTGTGAGGAAGCACAACGACTCTAGGCTTATATTGTTCTCATTTATACTCTTGTCACCTTCATGGTACCCACATCTTCCATTCCCATTTCTTCCCCCCACACCTCCATGGGGGAATACAGTCTCAATATTTCCATTCCTATGTCTACCACTCATTTTTATTCTCCTCTCATATCTCACATTCAACTTATTTCTTCTTCCGGAACCCATGCCTTAGAGTCTTTGGTGTGCAACCTACAAGCCCAAGTTATTCAATTATAAAAAAGTACCACCATTCATCCTTCTTCTATGTATTCTTCACTTCTTCTACATAGTCCTCTTGCACCTGAGGTTTCCTCTTATCCTCTTCCTCTCATTTTTATTTCACTTAATCTTCCTCTTTTTATCGATAAAGTAGATCCACAAGAGCATCTTAGATCCTTTCACATTGTTGGTTTAGATTATGCTTTCGATGACACATTGTTAACAAAATTATTTTTTAGAAGCTTATAAGATTATGCATTACAATGGTTTTATGATGTTCCAATTCATTCTTTACGATCTTTTACTTCATTAGAAAATCAACTTTTAGCACATTTTTATATTAACATTGTAACTAAAATCTCTTATGTACAAAAGGATAAAATGAAACAATGACATAATGAGCACTTTAGTGACTATTTCTTATGTTATAAAACTAATCTTATGAAAATGAATAATATCCTAGCTAATTTTGAATTGCAAGATTTATTTCTACAAAGTATTTTTCATCCTATCTAAGAGTCAATAATCTTTGACACCTTTCATTTCCTTGATCAAAATTTGTGTCATATCATTTCATATTTTAATGGGAAAACTCAAATATGGTGATCAAGTTTCCGATCAATTGCATACTAAATTTAAAGGTAAAACTAATTTCAAGAGTAAGTCTACTGAGCCTCAAGCTGAGGCTAAAGCCATTGTTGATGTTGTGTCCCCACAGAGGAATATCCAAACCCAACCTCCTTGACGACATTTTACTAAATTATAAATCTTACCTCAAATGATGTTGCAACAAATCCTTAATAGTAATGTTATCTCTCTTCCTACACCTCTCAAATTGGATTCTAGTCACCCTTAAGGAAAAAACTTTTATGAAAAATCATATTGTGATTATCACTGATGCAATGGACACTCCACCAATCAATGTTTTAAGGTTAAACATGTCATCCAAGACTTAATTGACTCTGATGAAATTGAATGGGATGATCCTCTTATATCTAAGCCTACCAATGACAATGATAAGCTTAAGATATTTAATGATCTACTTCCTAAGCATGAAAAGGATACATCTGAAGCAATTGTTAATCATGTTTACCACACAGTTCCACATGTGAAACCTACCAATTGTCTTCTATACTTTCTTGTTAGTACTACTGCTACTCTACCGTCAACCATTACTTTCATAGATGTGGATTTCCATGCTTCTTTCACATATTACAAGCTTCACATTTTTACATCCATTGATAATCAAGCTCTCAATAGTGTCATGATCAATCCTAATTTCAAACATAATGAATGTTCACTACCCCTTTTGCATGCTATTGGTTTCTTGTTATCTCAAATCAAGCACAAGCCTTCCACTTTCTATGGGCACATAATTATTCTCATCATAGTTGGGACTCCCACTATTTGCTTTCCATTTCTTGTAGAATCTAGAATCAAGAATTTTGATATGGTATTAGGCCTTCCTTGTCTTAAAGCTATTATGTATATTCCATATATTTTACACTAATGTGTCAAACTTATACATGAGCATCAAGTCATCACTATTTAAGGTATCCCACCTCAGACCCCGTTACCTATTATCTCACAAGATTCATATGCCTCTATCAAAGCCGCCCCAACAATCAGTGATGCTACTTTTATGGTTTTTTCACACACCCCTAACAATAGTCCCATAATTTCATCATTAGATCCTAGCCCACATAGGTCTCTTAGACCTTCACCTCCTATCACCCACTCTCGGAGTATCTCTAGGTATCATAGTCTGCCACATAGGAAGTTAGGCAGTCACATAAGGTTAATCTTACACACTACACATATTAGTCTTCCAATAGGTCTGTTTCACCTCATAAACAACGTATTTCCTTATACCACAACTTCCCTACACACACATACTCATGCAATCAATCTCACATGACAATCCTCCCTTGATTCATGATCACATGCTTCTTTCAGTCACAATGAAAAATAGTGGGACCTCACCCAACACACTCATTGGATAATTCCCATGCTACTCTCCCACAACAGGGGCATCCACTTTCTCCCCCTCAGTTCCTAATGAAACACTCTATTTACAGGTTTAACTTGACTATTGATGGAGCAGTTACACACCCAAACCTCACTTTGCACACATACACGGGGGTAAACACTACTTCCCATGTATATTTTCATACTCTATATTCATTAAAAGTACTAAAAATCTATATGTTCCCCTCCCTGAGGGAATTCTTAGATCGTACATCATTCCCTTCCAAGAATAGGTTTTCATCTATACCCTCAAAGGGCCTTAAAATCTACAAACATTCAAATATGCTAAAATCAAGAAACATTCAAATATGCTAAATTTTTTAAAAAATAGTTGCATTGCTCTTGTTTGGTTATTTCTACTGCACACTTATACTTTTCGTATTACACTTTATTTATCATGTTAGTTTGATACATAGTATGGTATATCCTTTTTCTATAAACATGTTCCTTCATGTGGTACATTGAGTTGAATGTAGACTACATATAGATTTTTGCATGATACATGATACTTGAAATTTCTCGTCATAAGTTGTTTTTGCGCCAACTTAGGTCATCCACTTTCTAATTTCCTACACACAGGTATTATCATTCCAATATTTACTAATTTACTTACTCTTACCTAGTTTACTTAATACATACATCATATCATACTCTTTATTACTCTAACATGTTAATGGGTGCCTCATGTTGGGTATATGTTTTCCAAAATAACAACGCTTACTATTTTGAACAACTTATCCAAGTTTCAAACTTAGGCAGCTTTGGATTAAGGACCCACAGAATGAAGAAGTTAGAGGGCTAGTCTTCCGTGACATGTGATTAATGTTAGTGTTTCGTGGCTTGGAGATACAATGTTAAGTGGACATGGAAAATATGGAATTCTGCAGAGTTGGTTAATTCCACACAAAGAAGTATGTAGTCCTCCTAGAAGCATTCGTGATGCAAGGAAAAAGTGTCATGAGACACTATGCAATAAAATTTAAGCAAGTTTGAATGCAACTATGGTTGAAAGATGTGGAAAAAAGAACATAGTGGTCCGTAGACATCAAATACATAGTATTCCATGAAGTTGAAAAAGTCATGAGACATACAAAGACCGCACAAGAATAAATCTGCAGGAAAAAGAAGTTGATTACCGTGGCATGTGGAGAGGGAAATTTGAATGTGGAATACATTAAGACCACAAAACATGAGAAGTTTCTAAACAAGGAAATTCATGTATCAAAGAGAAATCATCAAAATCCCTAGAATATTGCAAAGTCGTGCCTATTTTGAGCTAGATGCTTAACCACTCCACCAACCTGAATTTAATTTTGAGCGACATCATCTTCTTGCACTTGTGATCTGATGGCGTGCTCTTGGAGAAATGTTAGGCACCCATACTTGGGTTTCGAAATCTATAATAATTGGTCTATGGTGTTGGCAGGTGGTTGATTTCATTAATCACTGGATGTGATCAATCTCTTCTCCCCTATCTCTCTCAAATTATATAAATGTGAGTTTTTTAGCACATAATACGGGTTCAATTATGTAAGTTGATATCTATACCTATGATCTCAAAAAATATTTCTCACGACCTTTGTAACTCGCACTTGAAGTATTCTTTCCTCCGATCTATGTCTACAAATGGTTAAGTTTTGATATTAATGCAAGTGTGGCTTCATTTAATTTAATGCTTTGTATTTAATGTGAACATATTTATCCTCTTACATGCCTTCATTCTTTTCTAGTTTATTTCCTTTAAATTTGTGTGTGTTTCTTCAATCTTCATTCACGGGTTCACATCTGTGTCTTTTCGATCCAAAAGTGATCCATTTTATAATTTTGTGAACCATCTCCCCTCTTATTTTCAATTTTCTCTCTCTCAACATATATCCTTGGGATTCTTAGTTTAGGAATTATATAGTGTTAGAGTATAATATGGTTACAGTAATTATAATGAATTGGGGTCGGAGGAACAACCCTTTTACCTGAGGTTTGATCTTGATTTCCCCCCACACTTTCGAGATCATTTATGTCTTCACTAAAATGTTGAATTCCAAATTCAGCAAGGGTGAGAATTTCAATGACAATCGTATATGTTTTGTAGGTCACTTCCAAACCAAGAATCAGTTTCATTCCACAACTTGTCTCTTGTTTTACACACTTAACTTATGCTTTTAATTGTTTGCAGGAAATGCCTTATGTTACTTGTTTGTGGGAAACACCTTATATTACTTGATTGCTTCTTGTTGGCCTTGAGTGCCTCAATTGTCTTGCGACATCCTAAGTGGTGTCCTATTTATGTGGCTTATTATTTTCCATGACTATTCTACTGGTGTGTATTTGTATGCTTTTGCTTACATATACTGTGGTGTTTTTATATTACTTGTCACAAACACTTTGTAATATTTTCTATTATATTGTTATGTATGTGCCATGGTATACACCATCCACACTCCCATTTCCCCTAAAAAAAACCTACAACACATGTGCACATCATCTACATGTATTCTTGTTTGGGTCAAATTCACATTTCTCTATCTCATGTGCCCCAAACACGAGGAAAACCATCAAATGATATTTCATCCTCACAGTAGCTAAGAACTAGGAAATAATATAACAGGTATAAAATATGACATTACATAGGTTCAAAAATGGCTCAGAAATAGACTTGGGCCACAAAATGCACAGGGACCAAACCATACAGCTAGGACCATAACTAATGGATGATATGGCCCATTCTATACAATTCCATCCTGGGCCAAATTAATGAAATTTCTCTATTAGTATAGGTTCTCTAGGAAATTTACAGGTGTTTTAATTGGGTTCAGTTATAGAATTCATGGTATAGTTCAGGTTATAGTGACACCAAGGGTACATGCACACTAGAATTTTCCTAGTACATTGTGTCATCATTTTCAAATCAATTAGGTTCATGTCCATTGAAGTGGCACTTATTCATGGGTCTTTGGAAGTTTTGAGGTGGCTATTATCCTCTTAGGATTGACTTACCATTGCTCATATTTTGTGGAGGGATGTGGAGAAACTAGAATGCTACCATATAATTCTCTTCATCATGTGGGGTACATTTGCACTTCTTCCTATTTTCGTTGGCACATTCCACTTGGGGACTGATCACCCCCAACTCCTTTCAACCAGCTCCAACAAAAAGTTCAAAAAATATCCATGGCAACGAAAGTGGGAGTACCCTCTCCCCCTCTCTCACAAAACAATCAGGTGTACACTATCCTTTTATTTTATTTTCAATTTTTACATATTGTTATTTTCACATCAAGCTCAAAATTTTCATGTTAAAGTTTGCTTTTTTATACTGTGGACATTGACTATACTCTTTCCTATGCAGGTACACATCCTAGAAAAATAAACACAATCAAAATAAAGACAAATTCCCAACACAAGCACAAGGCACTCTGAGAGAAGACAAAGTGTGTCTACACACTTAGGTGACTTTTCCCTTAAGTAGGAAATTTTAAATTGTATACTTAAAGGGGGGGATATGTAGACACTCATTTTGGTAGTTCGTGCCTTGCAACAACATAAATTTTACAATTCCTTTGTACTAGTCTACACTTATGCAACTTAACTAATTATACTATCCATAGTTATATCTCACTCATTCTTTCTTATATACATAACCAATCTATTTACATAATGGTCATATTACTCCATTAAAACAGTTTATACCCTCACACATTACAATCTTAACTTCCATATCACCCGTATAAGCATATGGGATGGTAGCAGAGGGGGAGGGCCATTGATCATGTATGTTATGGACTGACCTAGCTGCTTTGGTCCCTCCTCCTCTAACAACACATTTTTAATTCAAATTTCTTTGGGTTATTCCTAGTTAGCCTTATTCGAGGTTTACAGATCCGAAAAACATACATAAACTAGTAATTTCATCCATAATAAAGGAGGGGATCATACATACTTGACACCCAAAGATACTCATTAGCATACACTAAGAGAAAACACAAACAAGGCCATTCCAAGACAACCTTGAGCTCCATGTACTCTGTATACTCTTTCTATGGTATTCATCCACTCAAATTTGTAAATACGATGAACACATCATCACTCCAAGTCAAAATAAGGCAAAGGTAGAAGTACAATCATATTGTTACAAGATCATGACTATCTATTTGGTTGTATAAATTCTAGAGATCACATGCTAAGAAAGAACAACACGTAGTTTGAGCCCTATTAGGAGTAGTGGCGATGTTAGCGGTGCACAGGGGTGCCCACAACCCACCAAATACTTTTTTTACAATACTTCTTATCTATGTGAGGTTTTGAATATCAAAGCAGTTGTACAATGAATTTCACAAGGTATTGAAGGCCCAAATTCTATACATTTTCGAAACAAGAAGCAATAATTAGACACATGAAGTTGCAAGAGCATAAATTACAGAGGAACAAGGGAATACAAGAAGTTCCATAGTGTCCGTATACTTTAGCCCTTGCTATCCAATTTTGTCCATGTAATAATTCAGGACATGGTTCAGAGATAGATCAAACCATTTCCAACCTATTTTAGTCATCGGTCCAACCCTGATTATCACATAGAGTGGGAGATCAACTAAGTCACCTTGTCTCTCATATTTGCAAGTACTTTGTTTCATTTTCAATCATTATTCATCATCATTTTTCATTGTTTACTGGTTATTCCTAATATTACTACAATTATCCTTGGAAAATAATTGATTAGGATAATCTACCATCGGTTGACTACAACCTAAAGAGATTAACCAACTTAGGTTAAATTAGTATACCAATTGAACATTGATTAGAACCAATATCAATTCCTCTCATAATGAATAGGTGAAGGCCTGTATTAGGAATAGTAGGAGGTTGTGGCATGTAGCATTTCTTGCAAAATGTGAATTCTTTATAAGGTGTTGGAAGTGGTTTATACATTGGCCAAGCCCCATAGTGTCACCATTTTGGAATATCAAATTAATCTTTCTTCAACACCTAAGGAAAAATTTCCAATTCATCTTTGGACTCTTTCTCATAAGGTGTAATATGATTTCCCCCCTTTTGCACGTAGATTACCCGCAATTGTTGACAACTGTTGTTTCTCTATGTACTAGTGAAACTAATTTCAAACTCTTTCTCTTCAACACATTTTCTCAAATTATCCTTTATCATATTCATACTAACTTTATAATTTCCCATAATTTCCATATTGTCTACATACAAGTGTGTAGACGATTTTCGACGTCATGAAGAATAAATTGAATTTTCATAGGATGACATTTCTATAACAATAACAATAATTTTATTATTTTACAAATATTAGCTAAAACTGAATATTAAGAATAACATGTTACAATAATATCATTATGTTGTCAAAACATGCTAATTTTTTTTGGTTTACATTTTTATGTAATGTTCACTATTTTCCCAAATTTCTATTATTTCTCTTCAATTTTCTATATTTTGTAACTTGGACATAAATATGAAATTATTACCAAGTTTTTTATTCAAATAGGTTATGAACATCATGGAGAATTTACTATTATCATATGTTGTACTTGCAATTTCCTTGATAGATATGTACAAAAAAGGTGGTAGCATTAACAAGGAACAAGAATTTTTGGAAAAAATGATTGAAAGGAATGTGCTGAAGTGATTTTTGTCAAATGTTGTTTGTTGTAGTTTCCTAATAGATAAAAATGGTATAATCTTTTATTAATAAAATTTATAGGTTACAAATTTGCATATTTCCATTTTGAGGTAAGGCATGATTCCTAATGTACAATGTGGAAGCATATTGAAGATGTGTATTGTAGCAAAATGTAAATAAATCTGTACTATCAAAACATAGGGTGAGAATCATTTTGTATTCTCTATGTTTTATGTTGAAACAACTCTAACTTTCTTCTAAAGGGGACACATGAGTCTGTAATAGCTAGAGATGTGTAGAAGGTTTGCAAAGGATTTATGTATTGCAAATAGAATGATAAGTGCATTCTTCAACCCATACTCTCTATATCATGTTGTGTGTTTGAGTTTGAGATTTGAATTGGAATTGTATGATTAAGTGAAGCATTGGAAATGTCTGTGTTATTCAATCTAATTCTACCATATTTCCACTTGGAAATATGTTATTGAGATCCATCATAAAGCATTAGAAAGTGTATTTTTTCATTTGTTACATTTAAAATGTTGTAGTGTACTTATATGTGAAATATGGAAGCATACATGAGGCACATGAAATGTTTAACTAAATTACTCAAAACAAATACTCTCAAGGAATGTAATGGTTACATTATATTCACAAATTGTTTATACAAGGATGATTTCAAACTATTCAAATTTATGAATCACTCTAAAAAACACCTTGACAATATATAATTTGATTGTGTTTATGTGTACACAACCATACAAGTTGAGTGGCCGAGGACTATAAATCAAGAATGAAATGACCATTTTTTATTACTTTACACACGCAATGAATCAATTTTTATTCATGGTTAAAATTCTTGGCCATCTTGGCTATCTTGAGGAAGCTCTAAAATTTAAAGTCTAAAATCTAATTAAACTCTTGGTGGTTGAATGAGTGGGGATATGAGAGGAAAATAACTAGTTGGTATTTATTAGCTGCCCCACTACAACTGATTGTATCCCCAAGTTTATACATTGAATACAATTGTTGTGTGATGTAAAAAAATTCCATGTTGCTATAGAGTTCCTCAATGTTTGTGGTTCATTTTATAAGTGTGTATTTCAGACCTTTCCTAGAAAACATCTTTCTTAACTTCCTTGTTTTGATTATAATTATTTTTGAGTTTTGCATATTATCACTAAGTGAGTTATCACCTTGGTTGACCTTATACTCATTATAAGTATCTAGGGAGCTTTAGAATACCCTGTAATTACTTTTAATCATTATGTGGAGTGATCATTGTTTTCTTAGACATTTTATATCACATGCAAAAGTAGTGCAACAACCATATTTCACCTAGCAAAATCTATTAGAAACAATGTGAAAAAGGAACTCACATTTATTTTTCTTACAACCTAATGTCTTAATCATCATTTTAAGAAATTTAAATTCATGAATTTAATTATCTAGATAAATTCTACCTTAAGGAAAGATAATGCAAAATCATGTCAAAAACTTCCCATATTAAAATAATGGATAAAGTTGGAGTTCATGTTATATGAGAATAAAGTTCAACGAAATTCAAAAAAATTTACAAGTTTGGTGTAAAGATAGACTCCATGGCCTTTTTCACATATTCGAATCCCATGATAAAATGGGAGTTTCACTTTAGGGTATGGACGTGTATCAAAGTATAATGCAATTTTTTCATTGTATAATGTTATAGCTATTTGCATACAAAAAACACCAATTGTTTAAAACACCAACTCTAGGATATGTGGATGTGCCATGGAATGTATTTGTTTAATTTATTTTATTGACAAAATTACTCAAGGATATGTGATCCCATGGAATATTTTTTTATAACTTGTTTTATTGACACTAAAATAAAATCAAAAGCTTACTTGAACTTGATATTAATTCTTTATAAAAAATTAAATAAATAACTTACCTTTATTTTTACATGGAAAAAACATTAGGTTCTTCAAGCTCCTTCTCCTTCTTCGCAAGATTGAAAATGATAAGTGTAGTGAAAATGACATCCACTTGGGATTAAATAGGTAATGTGGGGCCATATGGTCAAAAGTAACATGACGAAGATACAACACAAATGTGGCAGAAAAGTGATGCAAATTACGTTGCATTTGCACCGCATTTGTGGTACTATTATTGTTTCATCTTTAGGTCGAATATCGCTTCAAAAATTTAAAAAATATCCCAAACATGAACAACGTGAAATTGACCTCAATTCCAATGTTTTTAGCACTATATGTAGTAGTGAATGTTTATCCATTTTTAATGTTTTGTGTTATTGTATTTTTAAATTAATCAACCCTAATAGGATTTTGGGCCCAATAGGAGATTTTGCATTCAACGATGCTTTCATTAGAGTTAAAATTGTAAGTGAAGATAACATTTGGTATTAAACATAAACATTACCATTACACAAAAATCTAACTAGAAAACCCCGTTAATCATAACGAATGGTTTTTGTAATTAGTCTTGCACCAATATGCAAATCTAGGAAAGGAATTTATTTTGGATATTTAAGTTAATTGGTATTCATTTTAGCTTCAGAAGTATTTCCTAGTAAAATTATTGTACAAATTCCTTCCCAATGGATAAAGAAATGTCACATAGATTATATCACATTAAATTATCATTTGGTTATGTGTGGTCATAAGGTTTACTCATTGTTAGGCTCCTCAAAGCATATGAGATTATTTTTGACAAGGCCTTACATAAATTTGACGGTATGGGGCCCACCAAAGTGAAAAACCCCACTTCTTTTGAGACAGAAAATAAAGGGGTAGTGCTTGCTCATATGCATAAAACCAAAGAATGAAAGAGGATTTTGTGAGCAATTCTATTGTGTTGTTGAGTTGTGAAAATGAGGGTAAAATGAAGGTAAATATAACAAGTTTTTAGCTGCAAGCCATAATATAAGCCTTTCCTTTGGTGAAATTTATGCCCATAGTGAAGCTAACCTCCATAGAAGCATTATAAGCTAGGGTATCTAGAAAATATTACAACATTATCTATAAAATAATTGCAAGTGGGGATTTGTTCCTTTGTTTTTAAGCTCCTCTATTTGGTATTCAAAATACATGGTGATTTAGGAGGAGTTACGAGATTGATAGGCACAATAATGAAAAAGGTGTTTCAAAATTGAGATCATGGTAGATGATTGTAACACTAATCAAAAAATCAAATGATTGCGATTGAGCACAGATGGTGGATGTCACCTGGTGTAATCTTAGTTGTTCACAATGTAAATATGTACGACACATTCATTAGCTCATTTTAACCTACACCATCCACATTTTAAAGCTCCACATTATCACATTATCCATTGAACTCCCATTGACATAAATTACCATTTTTTCCCCGTAAAATTTTACCATAGCGTTTAAAGCTTTACGATAATATTCCTAGAAACAAAAAAGTTGACAAAAGAGTAGTGATCATGAAAACCTTGCATGATATAAATACCCATGACAATTATTCAAATATAATGAGGGTTATAAACATAGAAATTTTAGGAGGCAGTGTCAAACACAAACCCACAAGGTTTATAATGATGGAGAAAACACGCCTAAGCGACCATGTTTTATGAATCTTAAATTCAACTACTGCATTGAATCAACCTGGTACGTAAATACCTCTCCACATGTCCCTATCTAAAAAGTGTCCTGGAACACATGCAATTGAGATATCCTTTAATTGGAATATATTCTAACTACCCACAAATCATAGGCGTTGATGTTACAACCAACCAATTGTAACGTACCCCCATTTTCCTTCTAATGATTGGTAAAAATGACACATGGTATTTATGTACCTAGTTGTAATGAAGAATATGTTTGTATATGTTTCCCCCAACATTTTCTCCACCCCTATACTTCTCCTCCCTGAGTCCCCTTCTCCAGTTCTCCGCTTCCTACTACAATTTTTCTCTCTATCAAGTTTAACATCTTCAACACATCCCACTTTGACATTTCTATTACACCACTTGTGTGCAATTACCACTTTTTAGAACCAACCATACCAAACTATTTAGCTCAAAAAACATATTCCATCTAGTTAGTCAGCATAAACGTAGTTATATATTCCCCTTCGAGCCACCAACTGGTTAAGTTTTCACTATCCCTGAAGACCATATAAAATTACCAACAAATAAACAAGACTTGAACCATTATAGAATCTAAAGGAAGAGTCACAAAAGCAATGAATATTTATATATGTTGATAACATAAATATATAATAATTAGGATTTAACATTGACCAATAAAAATATTTAGTATACATTTTAATATTGGAACTACCCATTATATTAAATAAAATATATGAGAGTTACAAGAACAAGGGCAACCAAAAAACTCATATTCCCACAAAAAATCCATGAGGGCACCACTAAACGACTAAAGGGCCAACAGATAATGCCACGAGGGAAAACATGAGAACTACATAAAACCAAAGAACATTAAGCACATGTCACCACTCTATGAGGAGGAGGAGGATCACCCTAAGGAGGGATGAAAGCTCCCCTCGACATCTCATCTAATGGAGGATCAACCTGCTATCCATCTTGATCAGGAATTTTCATTTGCAGAGGCACCATAATTATCCAACCAAGGGACAAAGATCTTGCTAACATTTGAACACCACACAGAGGAGAGGCCTAACACAAAGAACTTTCCACCACCTTCCCCTGCAGAGGAGGACTCCATCCCAACTTGAACAAGGACATAGCTAAAGGGCGACCCTAGGGAGAGGTGGAGTGGTGGTTGCAAAAGAGGATTTTGTGATGTGGTCCTTGCGGATGTAGCTGATGTGGCAGAGATGGACAAGGTTTGGATATATAGACACAAGGTATCAAAGAGAATGAGTGCACCCACACTCTTCTCATGTGTCATACTAATGAGTAAGAGTGCACATTATGCTCAAATATAAATGTCAAAGACCCATGCCCCCGAAACACCTTTATTTTGTGGTTAGAATTGAGTACCTGAAGTGAAGGAGTGAAATATTCATGCCCCCTATAAATTAATTTGAATAGTGTCAATTGAGCTTGAGATTGTGCCAAAAACATGAATCCATGATGAAAAATATGAAATTGTAGAAAACTCTAGTATAATTGTCATAGGTCTGAAACATATTGTAAGGTTAGGAACCTTTGTACGCTCCTAAAATTTATGTACGGTCTTGAACGTTTGTATTTTCTGTGAAATTTTGATGTGGAGTTATTTTTTAGTACTTTTTCCCTGTGAAAACCTATGTTTGACCCTGTAATTCTACCTATAAGTATAGAGTATATCCTAATGAATTCCCCCATTGTGAGGTGTATGTGATAAATCATTTGAGTGCGTGGCTCAAAAGAATACATGTGTGCATATGCATTACATGTCTAAGAAGTTGTAGGAGAATGTATAATGTTGAAGTGGTGGTTGTCTTTGAGAACCCATACCTGCAAAAAGGGGTTGTGTATGGTGGAAATCATTGCTTGGAAAGAGACAAGCAACTATAGCAATAAAAATAGTGATAACAACAAGAAAAATAGTAATAACAACAACACAAATGTAATAGAACTAGTATAAAGACAAAACAACCATCAAGGGAGTAAACAAAAGTCATAACATGTATAGAAGAGTCACAATAAGGCATAGAGCCACAAACATGGGACACCCATGGTGTCACAAGACAATCGATGCACTTAGGTCGGATACAAGAGAAACAATGTCACACAAGAAGGCATATACCCAAAAACATGGAACACCCATGATGTCGCAAGACAAGCAAGGCACTCATGTTGCATACAATAAAACAATTAAGTAGTAATACAAGCAACTAGCAAACATGGTGTAAATAATGCCAAATAGTGATAAAAATAATAAGGAGTAAGAGAACACATGAAACAATGTATGTTAGCGTTGTACAAGACACCTTTGTTAGTCTCATTAGTTTGAAAAATAAAATGTACATGATATATATAATCAAGCGCAAGGAGGAAGTAAAAAGAAACTATAATGAAATAATAACACTTATATAGTGTGGAGGGATGCCCCTAAGAGATAATGTGAGGAACCAAAGTAGCTCCTATGAGCTTGTAACGATCTATATATTCTGCATCAAGCTCAATATACCTCATAAACACATTTGTGTAAAGATTATAAAAGATATGCTATCAATCAAACCATAGTGACAAATAAGGTATGGAATGTAAAGTGCTAAAAAAGCAAGCTATGTGTATAGGTCATGGTTTTGTATTTTTGTAAATATATGTATGTTATTATATTTTTAAATATAGCTATGTACATGGAGAGGGGTATTACAAAAGCTACCACATGAGATTCTCGATAAGGAGGAAAGACGAACCCAAATGGTGAAGGAGGTGTAGACCTCAAATATGTCATAGTATACATGTAGAAATTGTAGAGGGGTCATAACATGATAGAAATTTGAAGAGGGATAGACTCGATAGAGATAATATGGGTAGAAGGATTTGAATTTAAATTTGTGATTAGAATACCATGTCTTGAAAATATTGCAATTGATTGATATTGATTTTTATTGACGTGGGAAACCCATTGTGATCGAAGAGATATGATATATCATGTGATGGTGAAGGATAATATTAGTAGTATTAGCAAACATATTGGAAACATGACCTTTACCAAAGTACGCAGGGGCATATATAGTGCAAGGAAACCTATTCTTAAAAAATAATGAAGGGATATCTACATGTACCCCTGAGTATTAGAAAGGTATCATACAATGGTGCATATTGATAGAATATCAAAATGAAAGGAATGCATTATAGAACTATACTTGGATAACAAAAAAGGGAAAATCCCAATTTAGCCTATAAGTCCATTGATTGTGGAAGAAGCTTGGTTAACACAAGGAGGAATTCTAGATTGAACTATGTGAAAATCCCCAGGGCCATAAGGGATAAGGAAATAATCATCATCATTAATCGTATACAGAGCTTCAACATTAGGATCTATCCTTGCTTGTTGTGTTGAAGTAGAGATATCCAGTGAAGGCTCACTTGGTGTATCAATTTGTCCATTATCATTGACATCAATATCAAATTCAACTCCCTTAATGGGATTGAAATTCAACATGCAAAAATGTTCATATGACATATCAAATTGTTCATAGTAATCAAGATCATTCAAATGTGCATTGTACCTAGGATCCCAATCAATACCATCATCCAGATAAGAAGCTATCTCCGTTTGTTTTGGAGGAACAAAAATATCAATTATAGAATCCATTGCTATATTGCCCCCTGATTTGTCTTGTGTATGCATTAAGTGCTCTGAGGCTATGTGAAATTGTTCATGCTTGATTGACATTGATGTCATTGTTGTTCGGACAATAGTAGGGATTTCATTCTTATCCTCTTTGTGATCCTGCAACATTACTAAAGTTGCATAATATTATAGAAGTCACATAATATTGTGAACATTGCACAAAGTTTACTCATATTGTTAAAGTATTTATATATTCATTCAACACTATGGATACTTCACAATCTTGTCTAATGCCTTAGAATCCTATGCTACATTGTGAAGTACTACATAATCTACATCAAACTTGCACAGATCATTGATGCCTTCTTGATACTGCAAATGTTGTCCTAAACTACAAACATCATTTTCATGTCATCAGATGCTCACATAAGCCAAAATAGAATGGATTGTTGGATTTACAAACCTGAATCTCCTACTAACATAACTATAATTTTGGGCATGCACACCTTGACCTTGATTTGTCTTACATGGCCAAGGACCACCTAGTTAAGCCTAATCGGATGAAGAGGTACATTTTATGCCTTAGAATTCTATTTTAAGTTGTAAAGTACTATGCTTTTTTCACAAAACTTTCACAATTGTTGATGCCTGCTTGACAAAACCAATATTGTTCTAAACTACAAACATCATTGTCATGTCATTAAACACTCATAAAATCCAAAAAAGAATGAATGATTGGATTTTCACACCCATATCAACTGCCAACATCAATCCAAGTTGGAGCATGCATACATGGACCTTGATCTAACCTACATGGCCAAGTACCACCTGATTAAACCCGATTGTATGAAGGGGCACATTTTACACAAATCAATGGTTGATCATGGAAACATCATAGTATATTATTTAGTATATATTTATCCACATCTGGTATCTTCCCCTTCCCCATTTGCACACATGAATTCTATTTATAGAGAGAATTACATCCTTTGTAAGACATCTTTTATCCTTAGAATATCATTGATCTTGAATTAGAGCTTGGGATTTGTTTTTAGGATCAAAGGTTCCCACCCTTGTAATTGTTAGCTAGAGTTTAGTTCTACATAAGCTTAGTAGAGTATGCAAGCCTAGGATAGGTCTAGGTTGGTAATTCTTAGTAGAATCCTTGTGGATTCTCATAAAAAACTGCCATTTTGGTCTAAAAACATTGTGCAAAAAACTGTAATTATTTCCTTACATAATAGGAAGCTTGTTTGTTCTCAGTTTAGAATCTGTGCCTAATATATTGCATTTATGTGAGGTCTATTCTAACAAGTAAATTCATTCATTCATTAGGAACCGTGCCCATGACTAAATTATTTTGGTATCATTGAAAAATATTTAGGAACCCTATTGAGGTTAGTCAAAGTATACGATCTGTGAGTCATATTGTAGATAGTAGTGTTATTATCAATCTAGGTTATGTGAGTGACCTCAAATTTTTATGATTTTCTTACTATGGAATAGGTGGATGTTGTGAACATCTCCATCATTTTGTAGCTGGGTAGAGGGCGTGAGATCATAAAATCTTGTTGTGAGAAGACTATGGGGAAAAGATGGTACAAAGAGTGAACAAAGCAATGAGACTAGCTTACTTGGCCAACTTGACAAGGGGAACATAAGACTAACTAGAGGCTATAGAGATAGTGCAACATAGAGATGTTTCCATTGAAGTGGATGAAAGTGATGAGGAATAATAAATAAGACTTGCAAAGAAAAAATCTAAGGTAGATAACATTAATGCTCAAGAGGATAAATTTTTGTGAGCAATCACAAGGATTGGAAGAAAACCATGGATATATGTTCTATGTTATTAACTAAACTTAGATCCATATGATTTTATAGAATGGATTGTGAAGATTGAAAAGTACCTTGAGTATGAAGGTTTGGAAGAAAATAAGAAGGTTATAGCTAGAAGTACTAAATGGAAGGGCCATGTATCCTTGTAGTGGGATTAGCTACAAAATGAGAGAGTAATAATAGGTGAAGGCAAGTTGAATAAATAGGATCAAATGGTAAAAAATTTCAAGGAGAAATTCATGTGTTTCGACTACCAATATCATATATTTAAGCAGTCACAGAACCTACATTAGAAAAAAACTAGTATAAAAAAGTATATAGCGGAGTTCTATTGGCTTAACATTTGAGATGATCATGTTAAGGAGGAGGTTGAATAAAATTCAAGCTTTGCTAACATATTACACATTTCTATTTAGGATTAAATCAATATGATTTGGCTAAGGATAGTGGAGGAAGATTATTAGTTTGTATTAAAGTCTAAGGAGAATCTATCCCACAAAAAAAAAAAGAACCTCGTGAGGAAAGGGAAAATCATCTCTCAAATGCGAAAGTTCACAAATAATGTGTATAAATAATACATAAGAGGATGAAGCAAGTACCTCATATGCTTAGATTCATGCATAAAAAGGTTGAGGAAGACCTATGTCCAAAATTTGATGTTGTGGATGAGGAAGAGGATTTAATGGAACCTATTTTTATTGTCATCCATTTGAATGTTCAAAATCTACATAATGTAGTGGAAAATGAAGCAATGATGATATAAATAATTTTTATCAACACATAGACACAAAAACCCATACATTAATGAGTAGCACAGAAGAACATGAGAGAAGTGGATAACTCATAATGAAGAGGGTATTATTGAACTTGTAAAAGAGTAAGATATGCCCACACAAAGGAAGAATCTACTGTTGTATATATCTTCCCCCCGGGTAGATATAGACAAGCGGAAAATATGGAAACCAAAGAAATTCAAACCTCAGCCCATGGCGCACAGAAGAGGCGCACAGAAATGAGTGTCGACAACAAAATGGATGCACCCATGGCGCACAGAAGGGGCGCACGACAATGAGTGTCGACAGCAAAATGGATGCGCCCATGGCGCACAAAAGGGGGCGCACGACAATGAGTGTCGACAGCAAAAAGGATGTGCCCATGGCGCACAGAAGAGGCACACAGAAATGAGTGTCAATGGGGCAAAAGTTTCTCCTTGGCGCACGTAAGAAGATGTCGACACACACACGGATGCGCCTATGGCGCACCTTCAGGAGGCGCAACATTCTGAGTGCTGACAGGAAGCAGACCCTGACCCAGATATTCAAATGGCCATAACTTTTGACTGGGAGCTCCGATTCACACAAGGTTGGACTTTTCGGAAAGCCTACGGCGTCCTCTACCTAACTACGACTAGATATCTTTAATTGGGTGGGAAAAAGTTCTTAAAAATTCAAAATATAGTTTGCCACTTTTGGGGTTTGATATGGTCCTCACCTACCACCATAATGAGATGAATTAAATACAACCTGAGGTGGTTGGGGTAGATTTGGACTTTCTCTCTCTTCTCTCTCTCATTCTTCCTATAAATTGTAAGGAGGGGCTTCTTTCTAAAGGTTGGACATTCTTGTTTTGCCCCTCCCTTCTTCTCTTTGGCAGGTGAATCTGTGGAGTTCAACCCTCCTATCTAAAACTGTAATGCAACCTTGTCTCTTGGCATTTTGCAGTGTGTTGTATCAATCTTTGGAGCAAATTAATGCATGTCTGTGGATGATTATCAACCCTCTCAGTGTTTATTTACATTTTCTTGATCTTTCACTGTAAATCTAGTTATTTGTGCATAATCTTGCATTACATTTTTATGGTCTGTGTTTATTGGCAAGACAGGTGTTCTTCATTCCTCGGTGCATCACCTCCTTAGCTTAGGTTTATTTTTATGCATTTTCCTCTCCCTGCCTCCTTGAAAAATTAGATTAGGTTTTGAGTAGACCCTCTGCATTTTTACGTGTGCATCTGAACAGAGGAATAGGAACCGGCCTTCATCTGGAGAGCTTTTTCAATTTCGCAAGGTCCCACACTTGGGAAAAGCTCCATGTTATGCAATCACACTGAGAATTTGCAACCCATCGAGTTACAGAGTCCCAGGGGTGCTGTGATTCGCCATCAACATCTACTCAGAACATTTTGCAAGTATGGAGGTAAGTGTTATAAAGTCATTATTGATAACGAAAACCTGGATAATATCATTTTTGAGGAAATGGTGCAGAATCTTGGTGTCAAGAATATTATGCACCTAAACCCATAATTTTTTTCATAGTTTCTTAAGGGACATGCATTTCTTGTGAATGAGAAATGCATGGTGTGCATTAATATTGACACACATAAAGATGAGTTCTTATGTGAAATAATGCCTATGGACTTCAACTAGGTGCTACTAGGGATACCTATAGGACAGTGGTTCTTGATGGCCACATAAATGCCTATACATTGGTGAAAAACGAACAAAATTACACTTTAAAGTGACTAAAGAATTCAAGTATAGAGTTAGAGAGGATTCTATAATTATTTATGGTTTCAAGAAAATGGTTTTTGAATATTGAAAAGAGGGAAAATACGTGTTTTACACTCATTCTAAGGCCCACAAAGAAAATAGGGGAGTATATGGCCATGCAAAAAAAATATATCACATAGAGAGAGTGTAAGAGATGATTGGCGAGTAAGTGGATATCATGATGAAGGATATACTATATGGACTACCACTAATGCACAATATTAGTCACTAGATGGAATTGATATTAGGAATGATATTTCCAAAAAAATTGCTTATAGGCTAACACCTATGGAGAATGAGGAGATGAGGAGTCAAGTCAAATAACTACTTGACAAAGGTTGATCAAAGAGTACTTGAGCCCATGCACCATACCTGTAGTATTGGCACCAAAGAAAGGATAAAAATGGAGTATGTCTACTAATTCTAGGAACATTAATTATATTACAATCAAGTATAGTTTTACATTACCATGTATGGATGACTTAATGGAATTTCTAAGTGGACCTAAGTACTTCACAAAGATTGGTCCAAAGAGTGGATACCACCAAACTAGAATTTGAGATGAGATGAGCGGAACACTATGTTTAAAGCGTAGGATGATTTGTATGAATGGTTGGTCATGCCATTTGGTTTAGCCAACCCACTGAGCACATTCGTGTAGCTGATGAATGAAGTGCTAAATACATTTATGTGCAAGTATGTCATTCTATTTTTTAGCGAAAGATGGGAACACCATTTGGTCAATTTGTGGAAAGTGTTAGAGCATTTTTGTGAGGAAAAGTTTTTGGTAACCTTGAAGAAGTGTAGTTTCATGAGGAAAGAGTATGTCTATTTCAGATTTATGATATATCATGAAGGATTGAAGATGGATCATGATAAGGTGAAAACCATAGTGGACTGTAAATCACCAAGAAGTGTCATGGAGGCTCGTACATTCCATGGAATTTTCATCTTCTACTAGAAGTTCACTAGAGGATACATTAAGATTATGCCATAATCTTTGAGGTAATGCATAAAGATATAAAGAAGTATTTGTAGAATGCAGATGTAGAATATACATTCTAGGAGTTGAAGAGGAAATTCATAGAGAAACCATTGTTTTCTTTTCGTAATTTCATCCATTATTTTAGGTGGATTTTGATGCGAGCAACCTAATGATAAGATTAATGATGATGCAAGAGGGATACCCATCACATATTTTAGTGAGAAGATGAATAACATATGGATGAATTTCTCTTTGTATGATCAACAATTATATGCTATTGTGCATGCTTACAAGAAGTAGTGGCATTACCTATTTCATAAAGAATTCATGATGTATAAGGATCAACAAGCACTAAAATTTATAAATATTCATGTGAAGATGAATCAAAGACAACTGAAATGGGTTGATTTCTTGTAGTGATACTCATTTTTCATAAATAATAGTATAAGAAATCAAATTGTGTTGCAGATGCATTGAGAAGAAGACACGTCTTGTTCACCAAGATGTAGGTGAGTATAATAGGGTTTGATGAGATGAAGGAACTCTACATATAGGGTGAATACTTTTCTAAATCATGGAGACCATGCACAAAACTAGTGAGCATTGACTACATGCCTTGGTTAGACTAATTCTGGTAGGATTAACCTAAGTATTTAATTCACGGGTAAGTGCAACAAATTGGGGGACAATTAAGTGGACATTAAATCCTTAATTTTACATCAAAAACAACAAAACATCAAATTTAGTCTTCCACGGACTTGAACCATGCCGAAAAGTCAAAAAAATGTCATAAAAATGGTACCATCACATAGGGGAGACTGTTAGCTTTGTAGAAATATTGATTTTAAAGTGAATAGAATAGGATAAATATCATTTTATATTTTTTTTTACTAATAATAGTTCTTTAAGACACTTTTTCCGGTGAATGTTTATGTCTACATTTAAGACTGCAAATTTTGTTTCACTTGTCAAAATGTGATAAAACTTATACCATCCCAATCATGGTGAAATTATATACATGTTCAAAAAAAAATTATTTGATTTCAATATTTTTTGATGAAGTTATGGTGGGCAAACGGAAAGTGTTATGTTTTCTTTATGTTTTCAGACCACTTTCATGGAAAAAATCATAAGAAATTAAATATTGCTCAAAAAAATACAAATTAAAATCTATCCCAAGATAGATAGTGTCATCTAACTTCTCACTAAAGGAAATATATATATATATATATATATATATATATAAATATATATATATATATATATATATATATATATATCAATTTTTTGTCATCCAAATCGCGGGCAAACGGACTATACAATCTTATAGGCGTTTTTTTTTTTAAATACCAAGTCATTGAATTTTGAGTGGTTAATATAGCTAAACTTGTCCATTTATTAAAAAAATTAGTAGTTTAGAAACTAGATTCCAGATGCTATGATTTATTTTGGTATAATTTTTTCTAATTTTGAGTGTATGCATTGCTAATAATCCCTAAAAATTGATATTATGTTGTTATTTGCAATATGATGTCCACTTATGACCCCTTTTTTGTCCCCCAACTTGCTGCACTTACCCTCACCATATAGGCAAGTTAATTAAATATATTGTAATTTTTAATCACTTTTTCTATAACTCTTAGTTGTCTAGGTGTTAGTTGTCTATCCCTATATTTGCGGGGACTATTCTATCTTGGTTTTTGTTCCCGAATGTATTCTAGTAGGGGAAATTAGGGGCATGTTGGCATGTGATCCTATTAGGTGTTTTTATTGATGAAAAACCACATTAATTACAAATTAGAAGATGTGTTAGGGTTATATGATGATGTACATGATGTTGAAATACTGGTTCAAATGTGTTTATGTTGATACAGTACGATTTAGTGAGGATTGCTTGCTCTTGCAAGCTTATTCAAGTGACTAGGTGATGTTGCATGATGGTATGATATTATTATATTCTTTAGAAGCATGTTGGCATGATGGATAGTAGGTTTGGAGGGTTCTTGGGCACTCACAACAGTGGCATGGTGCAGATACAAGTGATTCACTATGTTACATGTGCTTATTTGGAGCAGACATGGTTACTTGGAGGTGTGACAGCGTGTTTTGGAGCTATATGAGCTCATGGAAGCATGCATTCAGGTATATAATGGTATATCAGGTATTTTTGGGTCATTTTCAGATGTTTTAAGATGAATTATTGCATTATTTCAGTTGAACCTTGTTTCTACAGTGAGAAACATGATGTAAGAAAATGTAAGTCTTAATGTCTAGAGATATTGAGGTATGGTATTGACATTATGATGATTGGATATGTTAGTGTGATGTGTCATAGTATATAATGTTTCAAAAAAATAATCAGGCCATTTTATTGTCAGTGTGTTATGAACGAATGTTAAAAAGATAAATTGGTATAAAACCCTAGTTAAACCCTAACTAAGAGAAGTTTGCAAAAGAAGAGGTATAGTGACCCAGTTTTGATAGAATAATAATAATTGATGATTGCATGATGTAGAGGACTCTCTTATATTTCCAGAAATGTATGGTCAAGGTATTGGTGATGAGTGGGCCCCACTCAAACATGTCAATTTCTCAAGAAGAAGGTTTTGAGACAAGGTTGTCCAAAAGAGTTATGTTATAAATTGATGGTACAAAATGTATGTGATCTGATATTGATTTCCACGAAGGTTTTAGGACATGATCATGCAGGTACATGGTCATTTGAGGTCCATTCAGGTTGACTGGTCTAAGGGCAGTTTTGAGGCCTTATAAAGAAGGGTTCAATAAAATGGCTATATCTTGAGCTACAGGTGGAGTTTGGAGATTATTCAAGTTGTGTTGGAAATAGGATTCAAATATATTTCAAGTGATATACTATTTGATTCATGGTGAGGTCATTTTATATGATTTCCAGGTCATTCTTCTGACATGAGTATTTTTGTTAGTGTAGGACATGATGTGTTTTGGTGCAAATTTGGAGTTGTTTGAAGCATGATATTGATTGGGTGATGATTTATATCACCTGTAATGTGAAGAGGGATGAATTTTTCATCCAATGAATCATTTTTAGGTCTTTAATGTTTTTAAAAATGTTTTTATGAGCTAACATTTGGAAAAAAATGTTTTTGGCAAGTTGATTTGGTAAAGACAAAAGTGGTTGTGGTTTGCTCCGAAGGTTGATTCAAGTATTATAAATTGATTAGAAGTGTTCTATAGGTTATGTAATTTCCATCAAGTGGATACATGAAATGGTTTGGATATTTTGAAGTGATTTGGTGGCCTAATTAAGTTTCTGGGGTGTTGAAGGGTGTAGGAAACAACTATTTTGAGAAGTACAAAGAACATTGGGCCCAGTAAATGAAATAATTTGATTGGTTGAGATAAATTTTGACCATATATGATGTTTAAATGTTATTTTAAACATATGTGATGATATTTATAGTTTGAATAAAAATATTTTTGGGATTAGGAGTTTTTTGTCATCTCAATACAAGGGTTTTTGAGATTTTTGGTGCACTGCTGAAGTGTTTTTGTTAGGTCAAAATACATGGGTCAATTGTGAATATTCTAGTCCTTCTTATGGGTTTTTATTAGGTTGGTATGGTTGTGAAAGTGGAGGGAAACTGACCTCTTTTGAATTGGAATCAAGGAGAGGCTAATGGGTAGCTCAGCATGGTGACCATATCTACAAGATGTCTAGATCTCATGATGAAATAGTCAAAGTATTAAAGACTCAACTTGAGGAGGCCCAAGCTGAGTTGAAGGTCAAGTGAGAAGAGTGTCTTAAACGTGAGGCTGAAAAATAGGAACTAAAGAAGGAGCTATCCACCATTACAAGAAAGGTATTATCCTTTCAAGAGAGTTCAGAAAATATGAGTAAGATGTTGGAGAAACAAAAGTTTCATGGTGATAGAATACACCTAGGTCTTAATGAGGATTCATCCAAGGTAGAAAATAACGAAGAAGAATCAAGTCAAGGATCTAATGACAAAAGGAAGCCAAGAAAGGGAGAGAGTTCAAGGCTTCCATCTCATGGAAGATCATTTATCAGGAAACCAAATGCATACAGGTATGGTGTTTTTCATGGTAATTGTTATAAGTGTGGTACTTATGGACATAGAGCTAGCATTTGTAGTCCTAAGGTTAAAATGAAGGATGATGGCAAAGGAAATGAACATTGTGAAGGAAAGAAGGAAGAGGAATGTCAAGAAAAGAAAGAGAAAAATACAGGTCAAAGGTATGGAGCTGAATGTTATCATTGTCACGAGAAAGGACATCTTGCAAAGTATTACAAAAATGTGTCATCAAACACAAGAAGGTATGTAAGAAATTTTAATGGTTATTGCTATGATTGCAATGGATATAAACATAGGGATTTTGAGTGTAAAAAAAGGCAAGCAGAATGATTTAGGTGTCACAAGGTAGGGAACATTGCAAGGTTTTGTGATGCAGGTCAGTTGAAGAAAGAGATTCAAAGACCCAAGCCACAAGTTCAGAAGTTCAAGAAGAAGGAAGAATCAAGTCAAAATGCACAAGAAGATTCCAAGAGTGTGACTGAGAAAAATGAGGGATCTACTGTGAAAAAATTAGAATAATAAAAGGAGGAATCAGTCAAGGTGAAATAAGAGATTTTGAGACCTTCTTAGGTCTCTCATCAAGCTCCTCCATGGTGACATATGCCTCTACTAGACTTCTTAGAGGTTTATAGGTGCAAATGAAGCTTTGGAGTGAGGGGGAGTTTTTTTGGTCAGTGTGTCCCTTCTACATGATGTTGAGGTATGTCATTTCAAGTCATATAACATGTTCCTATTGTTTCCATATGGTTGGTTATGTTGTGTTTGTCAAGGTTCAAGTCTTATAATCCTTCTAAGTGTATAAATATGTGTTTTCACAGTCTAAGTCTGCTTTGTCATGATAAAAATGTCATGTTGGGATGATTAAATGAGTGTTTGAGTCATAATGATGTCATTAAGAAGCTTTTTTAGTCATGTTAATCATCCACAAGGTATACTCTTGATGTGTGTTGATGTCTAGCATTGTTGTCATGTCAATGGTCTGTGGTCTATGAGATGCTTAGGGAAAAATCTAAGTCTTGATAGTGTTATAAGATTAGTCATGTGTTGTAAAGTGATGTATCAATTGTATCAATGAGTCCTTAGTAAGAATGAAGTTATAAATTTGTCATTGAAGTAGTAATAGGTCATCATGAGTATCTGAGTATTCATTCTCCTTGAAGGTATTATTTTGTCATTTCAAGTGGTCTAAGCATCAAGTTTGAGTCTGTGTGTTACCAAGTCTTGTGTAATGAGATTTGGAGTTTGTGAATTTATCTTTGAACCTTCTTAGTGTTGGTCTGTGTGATCAAGTAATACATTGATCAATATACTACATTTAGAAGAAGGGTTGTGCCCAAGGTATGATCAAATCAAGTATGCATTAGAGCACAAAAAGAAGTTTTCATGTATGATGTTCAGTAATCTTGCTCTTCAAACATTAATAGAACTATAAGGGACATCTAAAGGGTATATGATCAAATTTTGAGATCATAAGATGCAAGATTTGTGCAATTTAAGTCTTCTTTGCTCCTGATTGTGTTTTCACAGTATCACTGAACAATGTTGATAAGGACCAAATGATGGAATTAAGAGTTGGAATTTTGTAATGACATCTAGACAAGGGGATTAAAAGAATTCAAGTGATCTCAATTCATAATAATATATACTTTTTCAGGATTTTATGACATAGTTGTAATTTGACAGTTCTAGTACTAGAAGGCCTAATTTGTAGAGTCTACTTTTAAAAATCTGGGTCGATTCCTTTGGAATGTGCTCTCAAGGTGTATGTTGAAGTTGTAATGGCTAAAAGGGTATTTATATCATAAATTTTTTTCTCATGACTGATTGTGTATCACGAGATGGATGCAATTCTATCCAAATCCAGGGCTAGTAAATTGTGTTTGAGAAACTTGTAGATGTGAAATAGGTTCAGTGGAGTCTTGAGGTTTATCAGGGCTTATATGTCTTGTATATGATTATGTAACCATTGAATAATGTCAGTTGATGATGTTAGGGAATAAGGGATAAAATATGTGGAATAATCCCTCACAGAATCGAAACAGTAGAAACTAATATGCAGAAAATATTACAAATCTTAAATAAAAGTGCAAAATAAAATAGCACAACACAAAGAGACATTATTTAATGTGGTTCACCCAATTTGGGCTACGTCCACCAAGAATCACTTGCTCAGATTTTATTACAAGCCACCGCTCTCTCAATACAATACCCAGATCTGTTTGGAGCTATACTCAACAAACTCTACAGAATTCATACCCGAATTCAGAACACATCTGTAATGTTACATTATACCTATCATATGCACAAAACCATATAAATAGACAACTGCTTAAGTAGTTTTACAAAACCATGGGCCAAAACCGTCCCATAAACCTATGGGTTAAAATCCGGCCCATATGAGAAAAGCATGTTTCCCGATATATCGGGCACGTTTTAAGGCCAATTTTTTTTTTCGGGATCTACGCCCCCGAACCCCAGCAAGACAAATATGGAAAGTGTACAATACTCTTAGTGTACAGTCTTCAACACTTTCTCACATGAAAATAGGCTCCACAACATAACAAATGATGAGAAGTTAAAAGTTGATCACTAGAAGGAAGTGTGTTCATAGAGAAAGGTATCACTACAAGTTAAGACAAATGATCAAGTGAATGAATTGAAGGTATAAAGAATGCAATGATAATATTTGAAGCCCTAAAAGAATATGCTCTAGGTTTTCAAAACTATCCACTAGCTACAACAAATGCTCTAAGTTTTCTGGGAAGAGTGTCATAATATGTTGAACTGAATAAGTCATGTGATTGCATTCTTGATTGTTCTGGTCCTGATATGTATGTATCTCCAAGTATGATGATGCTCTTGAAGGTGTCTAGACAATATCATAGAGTTTGAAATCTCTGAGTATGAGGTCTTGGTATGTTGAAAAGTTCAAGGAATATGTCAAGTTTATGTTCATTATAAGGAATGTTAAAGAAGGTGCCAAGCTATTGTGACACACAATTTGAATGCTATGAAAGCCTTGATAACTGATGATAAAAATACTCTACAGTTACTGTGATGACCTATCATGATGATCTAGAGGATGAAGGGGTATTCAAGGTCTCAATATGATATGAGTTCAAATGTTTTCATGAAGAAAGTAATCTACAGTCAATGAAAGTACTCTATGGCAGAATATAAGGTGAGAGAAATCTTAACATAATTGATGTGGTTATAAAATTCAAAATTCATGAAAATAAATATGTCTTAGGTATTTGCTTGGTAAATACTTAAGTCCATTAATTCTTAGATTATATTCTTGAAAAGTTGAATGGAGCCATGGTTAGTGGTATAAAAGGATGAGTATGCACCATTGAAAATGTGACTCAAGAAAGATAAGTAATTTAGAAGGAATGCGTAATCTATTTTGAGCTTCATCAAGGTTCTGATTGCACAACTACAAGTGTTTTTGAAGGGAAAAAATAAGTTCCTATAGGTGGTCAAGTAAGATAAAGGCCTAGCTAGGTGAAAATGATATTAAAGTCTAGTCAAAGCAAGAATCAACATCAATAACCATGATAAAATCTACAGGAGAAAGGTATGAGTGTAGGGAAGAGTTTGATGTTTTTACAAGGATGTTTGTTATGTATAAGATTTAGGGAGATGGTGTATCCATGAGAAATGATGTCATGCTCTCAAGAGATGGAGAAAATAGGATAGATTGTGACCAAGCATTACAGAGACATGACTCAGAGGTAAATTTTACACCTCTACAGGTATGGAAAGTTAAATAATGTCATCTTTGATCTATCATGGACTTAAGGGCTTGGTCACTCTGTGATTATGGTATCCTAAGCATTAAAACTATGTTGAAGATGATCTCAGAAAAGATGAGTTTGTATTGTCTTCTTTGAGTGTCGTCTATGCAAAAGGGGAAAGCTACAGGTGTAGAGAATGGTTGTGAGGAAAAGTATGTATCTTATGCACTCAAGAGGTAAATTAGAAGGGTATTTTGGTTTTCTAAATACTTCAGTGACAAGGTGACTCAAAATCACGTTGATCAATCTTATAAGTCTCTATTAACTGTGACAGTGGCCTAAGACTCTTCATAATTGATATGAAGAAATGAATGCTTCAGGTGAAGGAAAATGTGTGAGTACATTCTTATGCATACTTGTGTGATTGACTTTATTGTTGAAGTTGTAAAGTCATCTTGGTACATGTTTTATGACATTGGTAATGTGAAGACATCAAGGTTTATAGTTTTCTTAACCCTTGATAAGGTTACTTGATATGATGTCTTAGAATCAGTGTATACAAAGGTCCAAATGTTACCTAGGTATGTTTAAGGCCTTTATGACAGCGGGAGTTCCGAGTTAGTGTTTTTTTGTCTCTAGATGGTGCTATAAAGACCTAAAGGCATATGCGGTATGTTCTTGCAAGCTTGTCCATGTCAAGAATAAAGTTGCATGATCTCAATCAGTTAGGACTACCAAAGATTGAAAAAGTTTTTTAGGACCTTGCAAAAGTTTCTCAAGGTGTTTTCATGCCATGAATCCAAGGTAAGATGCTTAAAAATGATATTTTCCACCTGAGAAAGTTGTCTTAAGTTTAGGGGGAGCTATGGGTTACATTGTCAAGGCGTGTATGAGGTTCTAGCACTTGTCAAAGTTGGTCTTAGATGCACTAAGAAGACTGTTTAGGGATCTTAGTCACAATATGGTAAGAAGATCAAGAAAATTCATGGAATTTGGTCAAGAAAGGTGGGTTGATAACTTGATATGCCTAGATTTGACATTATTGGCATATTCATGGTGTGGATGGTTCAGATAAGGCTCAATTATAGTTGATTCTTGAAGCCTAAAACATGGTTGAAGATGGAAATTGCTTGTTTTGCATGTCTAGATGATGGAATATGATGTCTTGACCCTAAATGAGGTAAGATTATGCTTCATTTATGATTTATTGATGATGTTCAGATGATGTAGATGCTCATCTCAGGGGAGCATGGTGATTGCATGCTTGAAATGAAAGCAAAATAAGTTTTTGAGATCAATTTCAAGTTTTTGAGCTAAGTTGAGATCTTTGGTTGATGTATCTAACCAAAATTTTATGTAATGAAGATGAATAAGATGAAGAATATGTTGTTATAGGTATGCCTTTTTCATTAATGTAAAAAGGGGGAGAAGTTTAGGGTGTTTTCCATCAATGACAAAGGGGGAGATTGTTGGCATGTGGTCCTATTAGGTGTTGTCATTGATACAAAACCACATTAATGACAAAGTGGAAGATTTTTTAGGGTCATATGATGATGTACATGATGTTGACATACTGGTTCAGATGTGTTTATTCTGATATAGTAAGATTCAGTGAGGATTGCTTGCTCTTGCAAGCCTATTCAGGTGCCTAGGTGATGTTACATGATGGTATGAGATTCTTGGATGCTTGAGAATCATGTTGGCATGATGGATAGTAGGTTTTGAGGGTTCTTGGGCACTCACAACAGTGGCATGGTGCAGATACAAGTGATTCACTATGCTACATGTGCTTATTTGGAGCAAACATGGTTGCTTGGAGGTGTGACAGTGTGTTTTGGAGCTATATGAGCTCATGAAAGCATGCATTCAGGTATATAATGGTATATCAAGTATGTTTGGGTCATTTTTAGATCTTTTAAGATGATTTATTGCATTATTTCAGTTGAACCTTGCTTCTACAATGAGGAACAAACATGTAAGCAAAGGTAAGTCTTAATGGCTGGAGATATTGAGGTATGGTATTGAAATTATGATGATTGGATATGTTAGTGTGATGTGTCATGGTGATTTGAGAAAAATTTCAGGTTTTTAGGATGAAAATTTTCCAAGATATGACAGTTTATGTGAGACAGGGTCAAGAACAAGTGAAAATCCAACTCGACTTTGAACTTCTGATGTTCATTGTGAATTGTGTGCTTTGAATAAGACCTTGTGGATTTTAGGTATGTTTCAATGGTGATTATATAAGGTTTAAAAAAATCAGGTCATTTGATTGTCAAGTTTTTATGAACGAATGTTAAGAAGATAAATTGGTCTAAAACCCTAATTAAACCCTAGCTAGGACTAGTCTGCAAAAGAAGAGGTATAGTGACAAAATTTTGATTGATTCATCAAAAGTGATGATTGGATGATGTATATTACTCTCTTATATTTCCATAAATGTATGGTTTAGGTCTTGGTGATTAGTGGGCCCCACTCAAACATGTCAGTTTATAAAGAAGAAGGTTTTGGGACAAGGTTGTCCAAATGAAGTATGTGCTAAGTTGATGGTATGAAATGTATGTGAGATTATATTGTTGTAAATGAATATTTTAGGACATGTTCATCAGGTACATGGTCATTTTAGGTCCATTCAGGTTGACTGGTCAAAGGGTAGTTTTGAGGCCTTAAAAAGTAGGGTTTAGTAAAATGGCTATATCTTGAGCTACAGGTGGAGTTTGGAGATTATTAAAGTTTTGTTGGAAATATGATTCAGATATATTTCTAGTGATATAAGGTTTTATTCATGTTTAGGTCAATTGATATGGTTTCCAGGTCATTATTTGGACATGAAGTTTTTTGTCAATGCAAGACATGATGTGTTTTAGTGCAAGTTTGGAGTTGTTTGAAGAAAGAGATGGATTTTTCAATGCTTTATATCACTTGGAATGTGAATAGGGACAAATGTGTCATCCAATGAATCAATTTTTAGGTATTGAATGATTGTATAAATATGTTTATGAGCTAACCTTTGGAAATAGAGTTTTTGGCAGGTTGATTTGGTGAAGACAAAAATGGTTGTGGTTTGAGCAGGAGGTTGGGTCAAGGCTTAAAACATTTCTTATAAGTGTTCTACAGGTTATGTAATTTCCATCAAGTGGTTACATGGCATGGGTTGGACATCTTAAAGTAATTTTGTGTCCTAATGAAGTTTCCATGGCGTTGAAGGGTGTAGGAAACAACTATTTTGAGAAGTACAAAGAGCATTGGGCCCAATAAACGAAATAATTTGATTGGTTGAGATAAATTGTGACCATATATGATGTTTAAATGTTATTTTAAACATATGTGATGATTTTTAGAGCTTGAATAAAAATAGTTTTGGGATTAGGAGATTTTTGTCATCCCAATGCAAGGGTTTTTGAGATTTTTGGTGCATGGATGAAGTGTTTTTGCTAAGCCGACCTACATGGGTCAATTATGAATATTATAGTGATTCTTATGGGATGTTTTTAGGCTGGTATGGTCATGAAAGTGGAGGGAAATTGACCTATTTTGAATTGGAATCAAGGAGAGGCTATAAAAATGGAGTTTTGAGTATAGTGGGGCTAATATTTTGGAACCCCTTTTATCTTCTTTTGAAGAACCATTTTTTTGAAAATAAAAACACTTTGGGCCTAGCCTAAAACCTCTAGAATTCAATTATAGGAAAACAAATGGTTGTTTTTCATGAAGTGGATTTGAGCAAAGCAAAGTAGGTGTTATTTCTTTGAGAGCGAGTTGAAGGAGGGCTGATTTTAAGATTTGAGTTTGAATGATATCTTCTTGTCATATTGATGTTACTTGCAGGTGTATGAAGTATTTTTCAGATCTGATATTGAGTTGTAATCATTTGGAAATAAGTCTACCTTCTTGGATATTCATGTGATAAGATTGTTCATCTTGATACATCTTCATTGTACCTTGTTCATTATTGTGGAAGACACTACTCATTGTGATCTGATTTGAGTATCTATATATGTGTGTGTGGATCTGATTTGATTATCAATATAAGTGGCTTTATGTTTTTATCATTGCGATCCTTGCAATTAGCATATTTCATTGTGAAGACTATATGTTTTGATATGTGTTCTACATGAGTTTGTGTGGTTAGGGTTTGAAGCACAAGTGTGAAAGTTTTATTGGGGACTGATTCACACCCCTCCCCACTCAGTCCTTGTCACCTCCAATAGGGAAATATGCTATTTATGTAGAAGTTCAAATTATAGGTTGATTTAATCCACTTTATGTGGAATGGATAAAAGTTGTTCAAAGCTTATAAACTTTGCATCTCTCTCCTTTGATTGTAATGAATTTTTGCATATCAAAAAAATATTATAGGTACCATCCTATTTCCTATATGAATTCCTACATGAAGGGTTGTTGTTCAAGGGCACACAATTATGTGTATCGAACAGGTCAATGAGGGAAAATTTGGTCTGGGATAAATATTGTAGTAGAATATCAAGGCATTTTGGGATAAATAAGACCTTGGCGCAATTAGGTGAAAGAATTTATGGTCACGGATGGATAAATATGTGCTCAATTATGTACAGAGATATACGGTGTTTCAGTTGGAAAAGGGAAAGAGTTAGAGCATGTGGTTATATAGACCATTTCCAGTAATTGAGAAACCATGGGATCATTTGAGTGTGATTTTTTTTTTGGGATCTCATAGACTTTAGAGGGGTCATGAGTCTATCTTTGTGTGGTGGATAGATTCTCTAAGATTAATCACTTTAGTGGTTGTGAAAAGACAAGTGGTTCTCCCCATGCTGTGAATTGGATTTTCAGGGAAGTTGTGAGGTTGCATGAATTTTTCACACCATTGCATTATATGGAGATACAAAGGTTTTTTCCACTTTTTTGTGCACACTATGGAAGATTACCAACTCTAAGTTACATGTTATTTTGACGTATCACCCACAAATGGATGGCCAGACAAATATTTTCAACAAGGTCCTTTGTAATATTCTTATATGTATGAAAAACTCAAGTGGAAGAATATTGGACCAAGAAAATTCCAAAAAAAGATTATGGAGAACCCACATGAGCTATAGTTTCCAAACGAGATAGAGATCTCACTGATTTTCAATATCGCAGATCTATACCCATAAAATGAAGGGAAAATAAGTGGAGAAGAAAGTCACGCAATAGTAAATTAAAGTCACAAACTACCATAGCAAAAATGTGTATTATTGGAATGTATTTTAGAGGAATGTGTGATAAAGAAGACACGAAAAAAGGAAGATAAAGACTATATGGTGAATTAGAAAGGCAGAGAAGTCAAAGATGCATCTTGGATCATTAAGAAAAGATCATAGGATTTGTCCATTTTATTAGATACCTTTTAGAGTACCACTTGAGCAAGGGATAAAGTTTATTCTTACTTGACATGTATGATATAGAAGCATCCAGGTTCATGTGAAACCTTACATCAATAAAAAATACTCAGACTTAGTTACAAATGAATTTTTTCACAATCATGTGTGCAACGCCTTTCAGGAAATTATGCACCACTCATGAGAAAGCCAAAAAATGATCTCCTTTCCATAGCTCAATCATAGATTCCATGCAATGATGTGGATGTCACACAACACTACAAAAGTTTCAAATTACTATGAAAGACGTGTAAACTGTAAAAACCGTGTAATATTGTGAAGTTTGCACAAAACTTAATCATACACAATGTTGGGGATTCCACACAATATTTTATGATGCTGAAAAATCCTACACTAAACCGTAAATTACTATATAATTTATGCAACACTTTTACTAACCACCGATGTATGTTTAAATCCTCCAATGCTATCTTGAACTGCAAACATCTTTATCAGGTCATTAGATGTCTGTAGAAGCTGAAAAAAACAAGTGATTGTATTTACATAGTTGAAGCACCTGTCAACATTACTACAATTATTAGCATTCAAAAATGGACCTTGATCCATCCTTCACGTAAGGGACCACTTGGTTAAGTCCAATCAGACAAAGGGGAACATTCTGTGCAAAATAATGGCTAATCATGGACATTAGGAGTATATCATTTAGGGGATATTTACATGCATTTGGTATCTTTTCCTCTCACCTTTGCACACTTGAATTGTATTTGTATAGGAGTATTTTACCCTTAAAATATCGTTGATCTTGATTTAGGGATTGAAATTTGTTTTCACATGCTAATCTTGAAAATTCTTAATAGAATCTTTGTGGAGTCTCATAGAAAATTTTCATCGTGGTGTAACTGCATTATGATAAACTTTATAATTATTTCTTTACATAATATTTTTTTTTTTTTTGTTTTTTGTATATATTTTTTGTCTAAGATTTTTCCTATTGTTGATGTCTACTATGACAAGGGTTGCATGGTGAAAGACATCTCTTCATTGGAAATCTTGACCACAACTGCATCAAAATGTTTGTACATGGAAATAAGAAGTGTAGACATCGAATGTAGCACAATAAAATATCTAAAATAAATTACATGTCATGAAGTAAATGTACATGTAATACATGTGTTGTGTGTGTGTAGTAGATAACTTGAAAATGCTCTACATGAGATTCTCCCAATGTAGACATGCCCCCAATATGGAAGGTTTCCATCAGGAGTAGGACTTAGGAATTCCCAATCATATGTATGTAACTATAGAAAAGGTATGTCATGTAGATAGCTCATGTATACCATTAA
This sequence comes from Taxus chinensis, assembly GCA_019776745.2. NCBI lineage: Eukaryota > Viridiplantae > Streptophyta > Pinopsida > Cupressales > Taxaceae > Taxus > Taxus chinensis. Next base: position 312,706,364 of record CM034146.1, on the reverse strand, counting down.
ATTATAATACATAAAGAAGTAGATAAGTTATAAAGCATGATAACATCAATATCTGAGTCTATGTAATAAGAAAAATGTCACATAAAGGTCTTGTTTTGCATTTTATGAAAAAAAAAAAACCTTGTTTGAACATTTGAACATTTGAATACATCTAAAACATACTAGGGGATATGGGTCATAGGTTGTTGACAATAGAATAATGGGGATGTGGTCTTGGGTAATAATGATGCCCTTAACAATCGTATCAAACCCCTGACATGTGTTGCATCATTTGGTAATGTGATAATGCTCATTACGAAATATGTGTTAAAAGAATGAGTAATGTTAAATCAAGTAAAAATCATTGTTTTCAAAGCAAAATAAGAAAGTATGTGACAAATAAGTTATGTATAATAATCTATATAATATTTTGTAATTATGGGAAGCATAGGAATGTTATCCTATGATCTTGTCAATGAGATGATCGTGTGGAGGTCCTTCACTGAGAAGTGTAAGTAAAATACGGTGTAGGTCAAGAGTAGGAAGAGTGGCTAAATCATATCATAATATAATAAGTACTCGTGTGTGGTATAGTTATAAGAGACTTTGATGTTAGTAGTTTTTGGTATAAGAATTTATTGGTCACGAGTATTTCAAGTATCTTGTGGCATCCACTATTTATAAAAATAATGAACTAGTGTCTTTTATGGTTCACACTTACATCCTGTTGAAATAGTTGATGCAAGTTTAAATCAAGTAGCATACTCTGTCGAACACCAATTGTAGCCAATTTATATCAATGAGTGTTGTAGGATGTATTATAGGAAGAGAATTAACAATATGTTGAAGATGAGATTGAGGAACTATGATATATTACATAGATTCAAATGACATAGCATTACAACACATAAGTAGATTATTGTATTCTCCAATGATTTCTTCATATTTAGACTCATCATATGTCACATTTTATATTTTATATATGTCTATTTTATTTTATAAAGAAGAAATTTGTTGTATATAATAATGGATATCACCATGCATGTCATACTTTGAAATGGTAGTGCATTATTCACAGGTGGTTCCCAACGAACTTTTAGTGGCTTTGTATCAATGCATGTTAATGATATACTATTGATATTTGTCCTTGACATGTCACTTATCAAAACTGAATAATTTCTAGTATTAATCCTTGAAATGTGGCCTTTTCATCCTATTTCTTTATTATATCACTCTTTATTGAAATTATATTCCCACAAAATTCAAATGTAATGTATTCATGTTTTCCATTGATTTTTACTTCCATCTAAAATATTCATGGTTTTCCCAATATTGTATTGAATTCATCAATCTTATACACCATAAAAAATATTGTATTTATTACTTTAGGTCCTAATTCTACAAGAAATGTGATGTGCCCTAGATATCATTTGTGTTTAAGAAGATGCTCGAGTTCATTTGTATCAATTCCCTAGCTTCTTGAGACAATATATACTACACATGTTATAATATCATTTATTTTCAATCATGATTCCATGTCTATTTTCATTTTCCATAATGAATTTAATAACCATGGGTTCTAGTTTGCGTCACTGATTCAACACTTTATAATATGGAATTTCTTTTGAGACATCTAATTGTTGGAGAATTACCTACTCTTGCTTAGAAGATATGCTAAAGAAGTAATCTTAATCAAATTGATATTTTCCAATGTAATTAAGTGAAGTTTATCTTAGCCAAAATATTAGAAATGTCATCATGTATGTATTTTTCATCATCATAGTCAAAATCAATATCATCATTCTCACCATTTTTTAACACCTACATCTTCTTGTGAATTTTGTTCTTTACTATCATTGTAGACTTGCTCACTTATTGTCTTCTTTTATTTCATTTGATTTATGGTTGCTTTTATTTGTGTGGGTATTTGTTTTATACGACCATTTTGTGTTGGTACCCATTTTATCATATTTTGTAACTTCATGCCTTATTGGTCTATTATAATGTAGCCATAATGAATAAGTCCCTCATCCTATTGAACAAATCCCAACATTCATATGTTTTATTTTCATTGAGTCTATGATATCCATAAAATGGATTACCACATTGTCATTTTAATCATTATGTAGGGTGAAAGTAGATAATATGTAATAAGATAACATCTTCATCTAGTAGCTTTTATAAGTTAAAACTTAGTTGATATATAGGTGTACTAATAGGAATTATGAGACTTTATCGCATGGTTTTGAATTGATATTAGTACATACATGAAAAGTCTCAAAATACTTAATATTTTAATGTAAAGGGGTTTACTTATATGCCATGTGATTATCATGAAGTTTTATTTCTATGAATTCATGAATGTGACTTGGGTTTCAACCTCACCAATGGTGCATTGTAAAGAGTAAAATTCACTTAAAAGGAAACACAAATGTACATTTACGGGTCTGACATGTTAGGAGAGGATTTAAGGGATGAAATTTGGTTCATCTTATCATATCAAGGAGGGGAACCATATCATACAATAAATGAGCAATGAAATCCATTAAAATAATCTGAAAAAATAAGGCATATGACATCTCACTTACCAATTTATGAATTTGAAAGAGGATTGTTATCTAAGGCCATAGCTACATGTGGACAAAAAAATGCAAATTAATTTGGAAAGGTAAAAAGAAAATGATTGTTTCTAAAAATATGTGGTAAATTTTAACAAAAAAATGTTTTTATTGAAATTTCCAAGGGTATTGAAAATAAATATATCCTTCATCCCTTACACTTATTTTAGTGAAAATAAATAAACCCTAATTTCAAAAAATTCATGAAGAATTTTAGGAAACAATAAGAGGTTTTTGATCAACTCAATGTGAATAAGAAATGATTCTAAGGGTTTTTTAAATAGATTCATTTTCAATTTGATATCAGATGAAAAGTATGAAGACAAATAATAATCCCAATAGGATAAATCTTAAGAGGATAATAATAAGGAAACATTAAGGAAAATAAATCCAATGAGATTTTGTTCATATAGTAAGGGGAAATCATATTTTGACCTAAAAGTCAAACTGTAATAGGTAAAATGATGATGGGGTGGGAGTGGTGCGGTCAAGTCACATGGTTGTGTGCTTTCCCACCTGTGTTCAAATCCCCCTTAGCATGATCCTCTATGAGGTGGTTTCGTTGCTACATGTGGCATCTCTTCTCGCTGTAGTTACAACATGTTGGTTTCTTCACTTGCTACATTTATAATATGTTGGTTCTCGCTTCACTCCAGTTTCTACTTCACTCGTTGTGGTCACTGCATTCCCGTTCACTTCACTCTGGAGATTTATTCACTCACTCCGAATGTTGCATCTTCATTTCTAGTTACTAAGGATGCTTCATTTGGGTCCCTCATGTTGGTTTCCTTCACTATAACTAGGTTATGGATCCTCTCCAAAAAAATCCTCAAATGTACAAGGATGCGGGTCCTTTTAAAAGCCTCAAATTTACCCTCCTTCCCAAAAAAAAAACCATAATAGGTAAAGAAAACCATAGTGTGCGGTAATTTGATAAATGAAGCATGTTCATGAAAATGTAATAAAAAAAATTAGGGTGATGTTACTAATTTAATATACTATGCAATAATTATGATAGAATTAATACATTCTTAAATATCCTAAATTATGTTACTCTTGCATTTTCCAAAATATTTTCTAATGATGAATAAATAAATCACAAGTATGGTTAAAGAGAGAAGCTAAATCACATGGATAGGTTGTGTGATAGAGTGTTCATAATGTGTACAAAAGAGGATAAGAGTGTCATCAAGCTTCTCTAGAAATATTAGGACCTAATTTTTTTGTAATATAGGTTCATGGGTATCTAAGAACATTTATCGATGAACTTGTCTCCTAGGGCCAAAACCCTATTTTTTAGGATATGCACACTCAATTTGAATGTAGTGATCTGGTTCACCTATGTTTGAGGATTTAATTTTTGGGTCTGTATCCATTTGATGAATGTGTTATGATGAGATATGGGTTCTCCTTGCTTTGAAACCCTAATTTTGTTCCTTGGACTTGAAACAGGTTAATAGAATTTAGATCTGACTACCTCATCACACCCTCTACATAACTTCCTATTTACACATACACTTAGCACAATTATCATTCATTTAACATTATCTACCTTAGTTCATGACTAGGTAGTTACCTGATGGTGTAGCACATTTAACGCATATGATGCAATTGATGAGAAACATATATTACACAAGAACTCACCCAATATCTTCTACTATTATATCATATGCCATGGGGCCACAAGTATTGATTCAAGTTATCAATTTTCTCTTTTCAAATTGATACTAAAAATACAAAAAAAATGTTATAAAAATACAAAATTAGGACCTGCATATGACTTGTTTGGTCACTATCTAGATGCAAGACTTATTTAATCATTCATATTTAGCACTTTATATCTATCACATCCTCTTGCAGTTAAGATTTATAGTAAAATAAAGTGGTCATGATACCTTAACCCATAGACATTAGAAAATTTTACAATTATATAAGCCTAATACTCTAGGGGTAGCTCGCCACATTGGGGGCAAGTCTACATTTGGGGTGCATGTATGGAGTGGGTCCAAAAATTTTCCTTAAAACACATTTTGAAAACAAATTCATATGCACTATCATGGATACACACACTTTTTTGAATTAGGAACTCACTCCTCACATTATGGTTCAGTAATAACTGAACCAATATATATCTCATACATGGTATAATGCATAATATGCGAAATAACACATGTGTTCCTAAGTTCACACTATAAAAAAAATAGATGAGGGTTTTTTCCTTTTTTCCCACCAAAATCATGATTTTCTCTCCAAATCTCTCATGATTTGAAGATCATAGGGAAGGTTTTTGAGTACTAGTTTCAACAATGTAACAATAGAAAAGATGTAAGCAAATTATTTTGTGTAAATTAGAAATAAATTTAGTAATTTTATGATATTTGCATCGTTGTTTTGGATAAAAGCACATATCTTTCAATTTTCACATCCCCTCAACCCCCTCCATGTTCAGAACAAAATGCTTCTATTGAAATTGAAGAGGAAAACCCTCTAAATCTTCCTAACCCTCCTATAGTTCTACTAGAACCTCAACAAAGGAGGATTTGGTGACACATATAATCTAAAATAAACTACATATAGAGGATTTAATTAGAGTAATTAGGGATTTTCATTCTAGCAACCCCCAATGTGATTCCTTGGAAAAACACATTAGAGTAATTACTAGTTGAGGTTGACTCTATAACGTGGAAAATTGATAAGTGGAAATTTTATAGAGATTCATCTAGGAAATTATATGCTAACAAATCGGGAGTAGCTATACTAAAAAATAAAACTAGAAAACCTAATTTGTGCATTATCTAATGATCTTATAAGCAATGCACCTCTTTCGTTGTCATGCAAATGGATTGTAATCCAATGGTGCCACTATTATCTAGTAATAAACATTTTTTTTTACAAATGATGAATGTTTTTTTATCACCCACCTTGTAACAATAATAAGGTTCTTTTGTAATTTTCGAGGAAACTCAATTACAAGTTTATTCTTAATGATATTCCAGATAATTTTGATTACTCAAAGTTTCAAGGCCAAGGAAAAGGATCTTTATTGAATAGAGTGGGTGCACATCATGTGCCTAATCAACCTTCTAGATTCCCTATACAAAATCCACCTCATCTTGAGATTGTCCCCACTAGAGTGGAGGAGGTCATAGAGATTAAACAATTGCATGCGCTTAAGGTGTTGACTAATTTTTCAAGAACAAATTGTAATAAATTCATCACTACAACTTATTTATTATCGTGCTTGTAGTCCAATGTAATCAATTTAATTTAAAATATCCAAATTATTACTATACTTGTAATCCAATTTATTTGGAATATATAAAAACCATTCTTGTTATAAAGTTCTCTTTACTTAATTTGGATGGAATATGTCCAAATTTTTTAAAAATATTCCTTAACGAGCTTGGTCTATAATAAAGTTCATCGAAATATTTTAAAAATTGAAACATTACTTTGTTTCGTAAAATAAACTTTGAGTGAAGTTTTCAAGTAATTCATCTTTCTCATTATGATGTGAATTTTGAGAAAACATAGTTTTGAATTTGAGCACATAAGACCACCAATATGCTCATTAGGTTCTTGTCTAAATTGTGCAATTCGAGCAAAACAAACATTTTTACTAATGTTATAGAAAAATGAAATATCAAATCATCATCCAAATGATTGAAAACAAGTATAAAACCCACTGGTATAGTTTAAAACCATTAGTTGACATATCCTTTGAGACTTCATGGAAATATATTGGTTAATAATTTATTGTTACCCACATAATATAGACGTTCAACATAGAAAGTCTTGATATGTTGTTGTTCATCATGTTTGACATCATGTAATGTAGTCTTAGGTGTAACAAAGGCTATAGGAAATGTGTAACTAAGGATCTTAGGAGAAAAGGGTTGTGTAATATATTGAAAGAGCTCATCATACAACTCATCTTATTGGATCCTTGTTGTAATTGTATGAGATGGGTTTGGATAGCTTGAAGTCGTGATAATGCATTCTAAGTATGATTTGTAGCAAAATGTGTAATATTATGCACTTTTTTCGAGGAGGACCTGTAATAAAGATGTAACATTAGGAGTGGGCAGTGGGTAAAAGCATAATAAAATGTCCCACTTTTTGATATGTTTTGTACCTTTAAAAAAACATGAATTTTTAGTTTCATTGATTTTCTAAAGGTAATAGCCACAAAACCATACACATTCATGAAATTCAACAAAATAACGAAATGTTGTGTTTAGAGTGTAGAATACATGTACATATTTTTAATTTATTTTAGTGCCCAACTTTTTACAAACACACAATTACAACAGTTAAATACCAGGATAAAATTTTTTTGACTTACCTTGCTCACTACACACAACACAACAAGGGCTCCAAAACAGAAACTCGACTCACATATGACAATTACATAAGTCATCGACTCACATAGACACAAGAAAACAACATAGGCATGTCGATGCCACACTTTCCCAATGAACGAATACTAGCAATGCCCCAACCACAAGAAAAATGACTCAAGGATAGGCACACCCACAACACATATTTTCTTTAATTGTATTTTAGTTACGATTAACATTCAAAGAACATTATTGTGCAAGGATAAATTTCTCATTTGTCTACCTACAGATTCTTAAGTACATTCCGCGGTTAAAATACCGATCGACCCTTTTAAGCTGACTTTTTATTCTTTACAAAATTTTCCATAACTTGCTTACTTATTTGGGCATAATTTGAATGCACATAAAATACTTGTTGTTGCAAATCAGCAGCACCCCTGGATGCAAATCAGGTTTCTGAGTTGATGTTTCAGGCATCCAGTGTGATTGCACAACATTGAAACCTCTCTCCAAGTGTGGGACTTGTAAAATGAGAGAGGAATCTCCAGATTAGAGGTTGGTTCCTCAAACTCCTCTGATCAGATCTGTTATTTACACAATTGCAGAGGTTTGAATCCTAATCCTACTCTAAATTCGAAGGAGACAGAGATAGAAAGTGCAAAAATTGAAACTAAACTAATAGGTGATACACCAAAGGAGTGGTGAACACTTCTTGTTCATGCAAATTGACACAATTTCATAAAATGCAACATGAAACATCATACACAGGCTGATAAGATGTAATTAGAGGTCTGAAATGAAGCAAGACAATACAAACAAAGGACTGAAAATTGATCATAGAGTCTGCACTGTCATTTTTCACTGTCAAAATCCTTGCATTTGCAACATCAAAGAGGTAGAAACCTGTTACAATCATGAAGAAGGTTTGATACTTGCAAAAATCACTTGTTGAAGGTGAAAGAAGAAGCTTTCTATCAAAAAAAATTCCACCTCAAAAAATGAGCCAAATCTGGCTTTTACAATGCATGGGTCGAGCCCAGGAGAGAGAAAATGTGTAAAAAACGTGGAAGCCTTTCCCCATTGAATGAAGATGCATTAAAACAGCATGGGCGTCCTTACAGACCCATGCCTTGACATTTTTGGCCATGCTGAAGAAGAATGCAACCCATTTTGCATTAAAACTGGTTGTTGAAATGTCATTTCTGGCCATTACCACGTGCCAGAAGCATTTTTTTATTTTCTCTCTCCAAACTCCACTAAAATGTAAAATTGACCCCTGGAATCTTGTAGATAATTTCACCATCTTTCCATTGATATAAAGAATGCAAAAAAACGAGCTCTGGATCGAAAGTATGGCGATTTGAAGTTTTAGGGCAAAATAGGGCCAAATCGGGTCGCTTTGATATTTTTGGCCTGGACACGTGGCGAGTTCTGATTGGCTGCGGGCCTTCTAGGGGAAAATTTCCCACAAAAACTCTGCCGAGCCATAACTTGAAAAATACATGGAGTTAGGAGGAAAATTTTGCCTTTCTGGAAAGCTGAGAAAGAGCTCTATCCAATGGTGCCATTTCTAGAAGGTTTTGAGTGCCTGAAAAGCAAAATTTTGTGACTGAGGCACAAGAGAGGGAAGAATGAGAGGGGTTAGCCACAAAATGAGCAGGGGGCACATTTTAGATAACAATACTTAATTATCTTGTTCTTATGTTAAGAATATTCTTCTCGAACACATATTCAGTGTCTACTTTTTTACTCTTACAACTCAAGTGGATGTGACTTGGTGTCCATATAGTGATATTAGGTTTTAATGGAGATTTAGATGTGAGATAGCTTTTTTTTTACCAAAAACATACCTCGATCAAGGGTTAGTTATTTTCCCTATCATAGTTATTCTAATTCAATGACTTGAGGAATTCCATTATGATTTATATATGTATTTTGTTTTCTCGAATGTTGAACACACCAAAGCAATTCAGATTCTTTGAAACAAAAGAATATATTTAATTGAGATATAAGGTCTCCAAGAGTAGCACTATTTCGAACCTAAACTCTCTTCTTTCTCTTATGTGCTTTATTTTCTATGCCACATTATGGTCTTGTTATTAGCATTGTCTTGTAGAAGGAGTTACGAAATGTTTGTCTAACCTCTTGAAGGCATATATGATTAAGAGACTTGAAGCTACACAGGAACCCTAAGTTAACATCCAAATCAACTGAGGTTTAGGTCAATTCCAACTTCACCTAAGGGTCTACCCCTCAACTATATATGTGAGTTTTAAGCGAGAGGACATATTTATGCTAAACCACCTTCAGAAAGGACCAAGGTGTAATGTTGAGAGAAACCAAGGTAACACATTTAGCTGAGCAGAGCTAAGGAGTTCATTAATGAGAGTTTAAGACCTAGAACAACTAAGTCACAACCTCCATCTATGTCGTCTAGATCCAACAGGGATTTCATTCGATCAAGAATTTTAATTTTAAATCTATCTTTGGCAGACAAGGTAGTCCGCTAGGATACGAAGGAGGAGTTACCTCTACATACTCCAAGTGAAGTTTGACTGTGTCGCTCCTATCTACCAGGTTTATGACAATGTCACTAACCATACTAACTAAGATGATAAACCCATTCTTGGGCTCTTGTTTACTCAAGCTAGGATATTTCCATCAGGTGTAGGGTTTAAGTTCACTCTACGATTTTCAATGTCTTCTAGGGTAAAAATTAACACACATGAAAACAAGTTATGCTCTGATATTGACCAAGGGTAGAGTGTTTCCATTTAATTCTCTTTATTACATTTACAAGGTATGAATGCACAAGATGACTCATTGATCATTTAATGAACACTAAATATGCACTACAAGATATTACTTCAAATTTATTTACCTTATATAAATATCAAACCCTTTTTACCAGGTGTACTATAAATCAAAATTGAACTATGATTAAATGCACATTTCCTAGATGTCCTTGAAACTAGCATCGTCATACATAACAACAAATTATCAAATATAACCTTCTGTAACATGAGACTACATTATACATTTATTCATTTAACAATGAACTATATTAATTACAAAGATAAATAAATGAATTACACATCGCCTTTTCGTCGTCATTCTTTCATCCTGTAAAACCACGTGAGCATGATATCAACAATAATTCTCTGGCATGGCATCCACCCTAATCTAACAGAATTATCATTTTTTCAGTTTCCCACTTACATATGATAATAATTACAATTTGCAATCGAAATAAAAGGTTTAGAGACATGTATTCATTACATTTCATTTTACTTCATTTTGTAACCCATAAGAGAGAAAGAGAAGGGAAGAGAGAGAAAACACCATTTTGTCAAAAGTTCTATTTCACACAACAAGTTACACTATAGAGTTTTAAACAGTTATTACATGTGCTAAAAGGTTCCACGGTGGTTTGGCATCCCGACAAGGGTCCCACAACTTTCTATTCTACATTTTCTTACTAGCTACAAAACAGATTCAAAGGCTAAGAAACTGCTTCCAAAAGTTATCTTCCGATGAGAACACACACCACGATTAACTTTCTACGTGTCCCTTGATATACCAAGAGTTCATAGCAACTGACGGAATTGGGAAAAAGTGAACGGTTTATGTTTGGTGGCTAGTTTTTCGGGGCCACTGGTTGTAGTTAACCCAGTTGTAAAAGAACAAAAGTTAGTTCGATGGCTCAGAAATCCAAGTCCAAAAATGACGTTCGATGGATGAATGCGCCATAAAAAACTTCCTAAAATTCCCATATATATGGAGAATTCAACAGAGTCGATGGAATTCAGAACTAGAAAACAGTCTTCGAACGGTGACAAATTTCTGAAGCCACCAGTCCTAATTGGTCCAGTTTGACCTTGTCAAACTACGACCAGAGGCCTACAAAATGTCGTCACCAAAATATCCAGAAAAGTGTTTTCCCTAAACTGAAGGTTCCATGCAATTTTCTAGTAAGAACACTAGAGGTTTGCGAAGGCAGAAAGTAATTTCTCTATCCAGGGTTCAAATGGAGGTTCAAAACGAAAGCCAACTTTCTAGATTTAATAGCTTTCTACTGCTGTAAACTAGTGTAACGAGGCTCTTATAAGAGCGTCAAAAATATCACATATGTTAATTCAGGGTCAATCTAGAGGTCAAGGTGACTCCTCACATAACAAGGTACATGAATGAATCTTAACATCTCGTTTTTAGAGTTACGAAGGGTACTTAATGAGTCTCCGAAAAAAGTAAAAATTAACTATTTAAATCGGGAGATGGTCAACGTTATTACTGGAAAGTCAATCTCGTCTAGTCAATAAAACAATGTTGTAGCGATCCAGTTGGGTAGGAATTTTTCTACATCACCTCAGAATGAAGGTGGGAGTTCATGTTTTAATGAAAACGGGTTATTTTGACTTCATGAGTTACGACACGACATTTCTTTGCTTTTGCAACGAGTTGAAATAAACATTTAACAGTATTAAAATCCTAATATTTTAAAATTCTATTAAGTTGTAAAAGAGAACTAAAACATGAGAATTATGAGAGGTAAGGGAAGATGAACCATGCCTGTGAACGACGAGCGAAACTGGGATAAGGGGCTCTAAGTGGTTTACACTCATGATCCGTTGAGACCACCATTGTTGCCACATGATGCCAGCAAGTCACGTGAAAACCCAAGCCATTCGTTGTGCACCCATGTCTCATCAAAAAACCATTTTGTGTTTTCAAGAAGTCATCCCGATCCATGAGGTCGCATTTTCTATGTCAAACAGTTGGCAAGCCATCGCAATGCTTCCACATTTGCATACATGTGTATCAGGGAACTTACAACCATAACATCTGACCAAACAACCATATTTTATTGTTTGTACCCCGTTCCAAAACTCTTATTTTTCCATGGCTGAGATTATGTTGGAAAAGGTGGTTCTTTATCATCATCTCTACGACTGGATTTGGAATGCAACGAAGTGTAACAATAGTATAAGAAGCAACCCAACCCAACTTCATCTCCAACATAAATGGGTGTGGGGTATATACTAGACGAAACTCTACACTGCAGGGGATAAATATAATCGAATCACAAATGTCATAAAATGGTTGAAACCAATAGATTCTAGATCTAAATTTCGTGGATCTGAAAAGAATGACATCTCTAATGAACAAAACTCTGGCATGAAAGAAATAGTGTGACTGTCTTATGAGGGACCCACGTCTTTCCATGCACAACAGTAACCTTACTCTATGAGAAGTCGTCTCGTTCTTTCATTTCATCAAACACTATAGGAGCATCCACCAAAGCATTTGCAACTACAACATCTGACAAAAATCCCTCTATCTTATGCTTTGAGAGAGTTCCACGTAGGTCTGGGGGCTCTTTTTTTGACGCGGATTGGGAGAATGTTGGCACAGGCTGCAACACTCCATGAGATGACATCTAGCGAGGCATTTCTTTAAAAAAACAAAATAAACGCCCTAAGCAAATGGATCCGTGTACAGGCTGCGACCATATCATTCCGAGAACCACGTTTCCTTCAGGGATTTTGGCCCAATAACACACGTACCCTGCCCTGTGCGTCCACATTTTTGTAGCATATTTTTCAAGCGACCACAGCTAACATCCAGAAATAACTTCTTCCCTGGTTCTATTGGATTAACCTGCTCCAAATTCAAATCCCTGGCATGTGATAGAGGAGGATGAGACAATATGCCCCTGTTTTTGCTTTGCCACCACCCCCAAACTTGCCCATTCCCCAAAACGAGAGACAAACCCTAATTGAACATTTTAGAGCTTTTCCTTCCTACCTCATTTAGTTTTATTTTATTTTATATTAAATTTTATATATATATATATTGAATTAAGTGACATATAAGCTTATGCGTTCCCCTACATTTGCTTATTGGTTCTATGACATATATTTATTTATTTTTAATTTTCCTTTTACAAATATATTTAATAATCTTCCTTTGCATACAACAAACAACACATTGATAAAAAATAATTTCCTTTCATCCCAGAGGCGTTTGAAACCGTTTTCAGGTACGTATACATATCCAAATCAGTCAATATGTAAATATTAAAGGGAGGAAACCATATGGATACAGACTTATCTCTCTGTTTAGGATTATTCACCTCCACCTGTAGGGATGATTTAACCGAGAATGAGATAGAAATTTAGGACGGCTTGCTAGAGATCCATTTATCACGGTATGAGATTATACTAGCAGAGGGGGTTGATCACGTTTTGTCACCTATTCGTTGCCTTTAGACAAATGGTGCCAAATGATTTAAGGGGATGTCTAGTGTTAATATTAACAATAAATTAGGCCCATTCTCATATTTGATACTAGTACAAACAGTCCCAATTCCTTATCCACAATGAGCGAGCCATTACTCAGTCATGTCACATCTGAATACAACTAGGAAAAACGAGTCATGGCTTTCTTATTTGCTAGATGCACTGCTCAAAAACTGACCTGAGGCTCCCATTTAGCACAAACTGGGGCACACAGTCAAAGGATAAGGTGTTTGGATCCCAAAACTACCCTATTTTATGCATAGATATCCACTCTCACCCTGTCCAATTCTTCACCTTGGCACAAGCTATCAGTGCATTGAAACGAGAAATTTTTTGTTGGAACACGAAGAATTGAAAAGGTGGAATAGAATGAATGTTGCGTGAGGATGGATTTTTCTACTACGCCAACGAGGAGATAGTAGGGGCACTACATCTTCCTCCCCTTATAAGAGCATCGTCCTCAATGCGACACAACACCGAAGCTCGGAGGGGTACGTACGCAAGAAGCTAATAATGAAACATGTTGGGTAACAAAATAATTAGTTGTTAAAACATGATCACAAGGAAGAAAACTAAATTTGGAAATATCTTAACTTATAATGTTCTATGAAGATTGGTAGTTCTAGTTTACCGTATTACTTTGTTAGCATTTTCTTTTACAGTATTCCTTATCTCAAGATTATAATATTCATTGTTTATAAAAAATAATTTAGTTGTCTTAAGTTCTTGGGTGCCCAACAATAACTAGCATCAAGATGTCACAAAAAAATCAACACAACACAAACAAACCATGAGACATCTTGCTACCTACTTTCATGACTGTATCATATCACAAGGTCTTTTACTTCCTCCATGGAATGACAACAAGCAGTCTACATAGCAAGGAATTTCCGACAATTATGTCACAGATATAGATCTAGTACACAGATGTGACTGACAAACAAAATCATCGCGCAGATACATATACAACGAGTATCACAAGACCCAAAGAAATCCATGAATGTACTAAAATAGTGCTAAGACAATATCCAATAGTCCATACCAACCAAGGGAAGAGTCAAGCCTCAAAACATAACAAGGTGTCAAAAAGGCTCACAAGGGTACACATAACTCACTATACCAACTCCACACATCACAAAATATTAAGAAAAAAAACTCCATATATCTCCTAAAGTATCATAAAACAACTCCATATACCTCCTAAACCATCACCAAATAATCTCCATATACCTCTCATAGAGAAAGAATCATAGTGTCAAAACCAAGTCAGGTCACTCAACCATAGAGCCCCATCAAGAATATCAGGTCACTCAACTATAGAGTGCCATAAAGAATAATAGGTCACTCAACCATAGAGGCCCGTCTCCTTTCTCCTTTTAATGAGGTCGGGTCACCCTATGGCCCTAGGCACATAGAGCCCCATCACCCCCAACCCAAGCGACATAATAACTCGTGGTTCACAAACCCACTAGTTATCTGTAACTCCTTGGGGTGTACCCCCATACAACAAAGTGGGTCCAAAGGTTCAACCACTCCGTGGTTAATCCCATGACCCTATTCAGACACATTACGACATTAGAACCAGCATAACATTACCACAATTAATGCAACTATCACACTCTTGTGGAAACAACTTAAGTTGTTTTAAAAAATCACAATATATTGTATTCAAAGTAGGAAAAAATAGGACATCTATATATATTTATAGCCAAGAACAATAATGTTGGACATATTATAACACATGGGTAACAACTGATCTGGTGAATATCCAACAGCTTTATCAAGTTCATTTTAGAGAATAATATTAAAGGAAATTGATTTCACTAAGGTGTTGTAATTTATTTCATTGAGGTGGAGTTGGTGGTATTCCTTCCTTAATTTATTTACAAAACCCATACCATGATTTCCCCGGTTTAGGGGTACATTGTTGTAAAGGATCCAATGTGTGTGTGTGTGTGTGTGTGTGTGTGTGTGTGTGTGTGTGTGTGTGTGTGTGTGTGTGTGTGTGTGTGTGTGTGTGTGTGTGTGTGTGTGTGTGTGTGTGTGTGTGTGTGTGTGTGTGTCGTGTGTGTGTACATATATAGGTAGTGTAGAAGGTATAGATGAACAACCTGGAAAGGAATGTCTTGAAGGAATGGTGATAGATGGTTAAGCATTTTAATTTTTTTAGGGGATCTTCTATGAGGTTTTTATAATGGATAATGTTATCAGGAACATCGGGATCCCCTGAATCAAAAATTACACCAGTGATAAATGTGAGACGTGAATTGCACAAAGGCAAGACTAAACACACACATACAAATATGTAAGTTATGAAGAATAATGAGATAAAATGCAAAAAGGAAAGAATGGTTCCAAATAAATTCAATGCTCCATATCATAGAATGATGCAAGTTATGTACATATATAAGAGGACGAAATTAAAACTACCACCTAGATCAGTGGTGAAAAACTCTCACTAACGGATACTGGCAATATATTTGACCCCACACAACTAGGAAGCTAACTCAACACAACCGATACACCTAAGAAAGTATATCCCATGAGTGTAGGAAAACTCCAGGTAAATAAACAAATACAAGGACAATGAATATTGTACACTAACACATGTGGTCATGGTGGAGTTGACAATGAAGGTGATTGTGGAAATGTCTCTAGAGGTAACACTAAAGGTGGTCTAGGGGATGGAGGAGGATCCTCATCTGAATGTAAAGATAGTGATGCCCCACAACATAATTTTTTATTTGTATTTTTTTAAAATCATCTTGTTCATCAAATTTATATACAAATTATTAGACAAAATATAATCAAATTCTTCAATTTTTATAAAATCATATACAATTAAAGAAACAACATTATATTTTTTTAAAATAGTACATGAAATTCAATTGTGACAAAAATTAGGTTTCAAATAACCAATAGGATCCTAATTAGTGTCAACATTTATTTTTTCCTCAATCTCACCGGTGTTACTTTTCCTTTAAAACTATAGCTAATCAGAAGCTCTTCATGATCTTTGATATTTTTTATCGCTTATACCAATACATAAAGAGGTAATATTGGCCCTTTTATTACATATTCTTTTTCATTAGTACACTCTATAAATTGACAATAGGGGGATACGAGACACAAACACTCATGGGCAGTATTGATGAAACCAACAATATTTTTAAATGCATAAGGGAATCCATCAATGTTGATACAATCATGCATATGATGAATTTTCTTCTACGCTATACGAATTTTCTCTTCTCTTGACGTTTCATTACAATACATGTCATACCTAGACATACTAAATTTATAGTTCACCACATGAGTCCAATCTACAAACCGGTACATTGGGCCATAAAAAGGTAATATTGGTAGTGTAGACACTAATTTTGGTAATTCATGTCTTGCAATAACACAAATTATACAATGTCTTTGCACTAGTACAAAATTGTCCAGCTTAACCAATTATCTTATCCCTATCTATATCTCATTCATTCTTGTTCAGACACATAACCTATCTATTCATACAATGGTCATATTACTCCATCAAATCAAGTTATACCCTCGCACATTACAATCTTAACTTTCAGACCACATGCAAAAGCATCCGGGACCATTGTAGATATGGAGGGTCATAACACCTATACGATATGGGTCGACCTAGCCGCTTTAACCCCTCATCCTCTAACCGCACATTTTCTAATTCAAATTCCTTTGGGTCATTCATAGTCATCCTTATTCAATGTGTCCAAATCTGAAATGCATACATAAGCTAGTTATTTCATCCATTATCAAGGAGGAGATTATACATACTTGACACCCAAAAATCCTCATGAGCATACACTAAGAGCAAGCACAAGCAAGGACATTCCAAGAATCCCTTGAGCTCTATATACTCTGCATAATTTTTCTGGAGTAGTCATCCATTTATATCTATAAATAAAAGGAACACAACATCACTCCAAGTCAAGCTAAGGCAAAGGTGCAAGTATAATCATTGTGTTACAAGATCATAACTATCTATTTGGTTACATACATTCTAGAGATCACATGCTAGGTAAGAACGACATGCGGTTTGATCCTTCTTCAAATTAGTGGTGAATTCGACGGTGCATAGGGGTTCCCACAACCTACCTAATATTTGTTTTGCAAGACTTCTTGGCTATCTAGGGTTTTTAAGGTATCAAAGACCCAAATTCTAGAAAAGAGCAGAACAAGAAGCATTAATTAGATAGAGGAATTGCAGGAGCATAAACCATAGAGGGACAAGGGTATAAAGGAAGGACCATAATGTTATTACACTTTGGTTCATGTCATCGAATTTGGTACATGCAATAGTTTCATAGATAGAGACAGATCAGACCATTTCCAGCCTATTTCAATCATCAATCCATCCCATATTATCACATAAAGTAAGAGATCGGCTAATTCACCTTCTCTTTCCTATTTTTGAGTGCTTTGTTTTATTATCTATCGTTAAATGCATCATTTTTTTCATTGCTTACTAGTTATTCCTTATATTGTTGCAATTAACCTTCGAAACTAATTGATTAGGATAATATACCATCGGTTAACCACCCCCTAGAGAGAGATTAATCAACTTAAGTTAAATCATTTGGTGAACATGAATATTATATATTATGCATCAGAACCATATTCTTCTAGCGTTTCTAGCAAACCCTAATCATGTCTTAAGCTTCTCTTGAGACAATTACTATTGAGCATTCAAATGATCTAAATGAATACCTCACTTTCAACACTCAAAATCTAAATATTTTCTTGTATGCCTCTTGTGAGGAAGCACAACGACTCTAGGCTTCTATTGTTCTCATTTATACTCTTGTCACCTTCATGTACCCACATCTTCCATTCCCATTTCTTCTCCCCACACCTCCATGGGGGAATATAGTCTCAATATTTCCATTCCTATGTCTACCACTCATTTTTATTCTCCTCTCATATCTCACATTCAACTTAATTCTTCTTTCGGAACCCATGCCTTAGATAGTCTTTGGTGTGCAACCTACAAGCCCAAGTTATTCAATAATAACAAAGTACCACCATTCATCCTTCTTCTATGTATTCTTCACTTCTTCTACATAGTCCTCTTGCACCTGAGGTTTCCTCTTATCCTCTTACTCTCATTTTTATTTCACTTAATCTTCCTCTTTTTACCGATAAAGTAGATCCACAAGAGCATCTTAGATCCTTTCACATTGCTTTTTTAGATTATGCTTTCGATGACACATTGTTAACAAAATTATTTTTTAGAAGCTTATAATATTATGCATTACAATGGTTTTATGATGTTCTAATTCATTCTTTACAATCTTTTACTTCATTAGAAATTCAACTTTTAGCACATTTTTATATTAACATTGTAACTAAAATCTCTTATGTACAAAAGGATAAAATGAAACAATGACATAATGAGCACTGTAGTGACTATTTTTTATGTTATAAGACTAATCTTACGAAAATGAATAATATCCTAGCTAATTTTGAATTGCAAGATTTATTTCTACAAAGTATTTTTCCTCCTATCTAAGAGTCAATCATCTTTGACACCTTTCATTTCTTTGATCAAAATTTGTGTCATATCATTTCATATTTTAATGGGAAAACTCAAATATGGTGATCAATTTTCTGATCAATTTCATACTAAATTTAAAGGTAAAACTAATTTCAAGAGTAAGTCTACTGAGCCTCAAGTTGAGGCTAAAGCCATTGTTGATGTTGTGTCCCCACAGAGGAATCTCCAAACCCAACCTCCTCGACGAAATTTTACTAAATTTTAAATCGTACCTCGAGTGATGTTGCAACAAATCCTTGATAGTAATGTTATCTCTCTTCCTACACCTCTCAAATTGGATTCTAGTCACCATTAAGGAAAAAACTTTTATGAAAAATCATATTGTGATTGTCACTGATGCAACGGACACTCCCCCAATCAATGTTTTTAGGATAAACATGTCATCCAAGACTTAATTG
This sequence comes from Taxus chinensis, assembly GCA_019776745.2. Taxonomy (NCBI): domain Eukaryota; kingdom Viridiplantae; phylum Streptophyta; class Pinopsida; order Cupressales; family Taxaceae; genus Taxus; species Taxus chinensis. The sequence continues at coordinate 312,687,146 of CM034146.1, read as the reverse complement.
ACTCTGATGAAATTGAATGGGATGATCCTCTTATATCTAAGCCTACCAATGACAATGATAAGCTTAAGATATTTAATGATCTACTTCCTAAGCATGAAAAGGATACATCTGAAGCAATTGTTAATCATGTTTACCACACAGTTCCACATTTGAAACCTACCAATTGTCTTCTATACTTTCTTGTTAGTACTACTCCTACTCTACCATCAACCATTGCTTTCATAGATGTGGATTTCCATGCTTCTTTCACATATTACAGGCTTCACATTTTTACATCCATTGATAATCAAGCTCTCAATAGTGTCATGATCAATCCTAATTTCAAACATAATGAATGTTCACTACCCCTCTTGCATGCTATTGGTTTCTTGTTATCTCAAATCAAGCACAAGTCTTCCACTTTCTATGGGCACATAATTATTCTCATCATAGTTGGGACTCCCACTATTTGCTTTCCATTTCTTGTAGAATCTAGAATCAAGAATTTTGATATGGTATTAGGCCTTCCTTGTCTTAAAGCTATTATGTATATTCCATATATTTTACACTAATGTGTCAAACTTATACATGAGCATCAAGTCATCACTATTTAAGGTATCCCACCTCGGACCCCGTTACCTATTATCTCACAAGATTCATATGCCTCTATCAATAGTGTACCTCTTTCTATAGTCAGCATTACCCTTATTCCAACTGTTATCAAAGCCGCCCCAACAACCAGTGATGCTACTTTTATGGTTTTTTCACACACCCCTAACAATAGTCTCATAATTTCATCATTATATCCTATCCCACATAGGTCTCTTAGACCTTCACCTCCTATCACCCACTCTCGGAGTATCTCTAGGTATCATAGTCTGCCACATAGGAAGTTAGGCAGTCACATAAGGTTAATCTTACACACTACACATCTTAGTCTTCTAATAGGTCTGTTTCACCTCATACACAACGTATTTCCTTATACCACAACTTCCCTACACACACATACTCATGCAATCAATATCACATGACAATCCTCCCTTGATTCATGATCACATGCTTCTTTCAGTCACAATAAAAAATAGTGGGACCTCACCCAACACACTCATTGGATAATTCCCATGCTACTCTCCCACAATAGGGGCATCCACTTTCACCCCCTCAGTTCCTAATGAAACACTCTATTTACAAGTTTAACTTGACTATTGATGGAGCAGTTACACACCCAAACCTCACTTTGCACACATACACGGGGGTAAACACTACTTCCCATGTATATTTTCATACTCTATATTCATTAAAAGTACTAAAAATCTATATGTTCCCCTCGCTGAGGGAATTCTTGGATCGTACATCCTTCCCTTCCAAGAATAGGTTTTCATCTATACCCTCAAAGGGCCTTAAAATCTACAAACATTCAAATATGCTAAAATAAAGAAACATTCAAATATGCTAAAAATTAAAAAAAATAGTTGCATTGCTCTTGTTTGGTTATTTCTATTGCACACTTATACTTTTTGTATTACACTTTATTTAGCATGTTAGTTTGATACATAGTGTGGTATATCCTTTTTCTATACGCATGTTCCTTCATGTGGTACATTGAGTTAAATGTAGATACATATAGAATTTTGCATGATACATGATACTTGAAATTTCTCGTCATCAGTTGTTTTTGCGCCAACTTGGGTCATCCACTTTCTAATTTCCTACACACAGGTACTATCATTCCAATATTTACTACTTTACTTACTCTTACCTAGTTTACTTAATACATACATCATATCATACTCTTTATTACTCTAACATGTTAATGGGTGCCTCATGTTGGGTATATGTTTTCCAAAATAACAACGCGTACTATTTTGAACAACTTATCCAAGTTTCAAACTTAGGTAGCTTTGGATTAAGGACCCACAGAATGAAGAAGTTAGAGGGCTAGTCTTCCGTGACATGTGATTAATATTAGTGTTTCGTGGCTTGGAGATACAATGTTAAGTGGACATGGAAAATATGGAATTCTGCAGAGTTGGTTAATTCCACACAAAGAAGTATGTAGTCCTCCTAGAAGCATTCGTGATGCAAAGAAAAAGTGTCATGAGACACTATGCAATAAAATTTAAGCAAGTTTGAATGAAACTATGGTTGAAAGCTGTGGAAAAAAGAACATAGTGGTCCGTAGACATCAAAGACGTAGTATTCCACGAAGTTGAAAAAGTCATGAGACATACAAAGACCGCACAAGAATAAATCTGTAGGAAAAAGAAGTTGATTACCGTGGCATGTGGAGAGGGAAATTTGAATGTGGAATACATTAAGACCACAAAACATGAGAAGTTTCTAAACAAGGAAAGTCACATATCAAAGAGAAATCATCAAAATCCGTAGAATATTGCAAAGTCGTGCCTATTTTGAGCTAGATGCTTAACCACTCCACCAACCTGAATTTAATTTTGAGCAACATCATCTTCTTGCACTTGTGATCTGATGGCGTGCACTTGGAGAAATGTTAGGCACCCATACTTGGGTTTCGAAATCTATAATAATTGGTCTATGGTGTTGGCAGGTGGTTGATTTCATTAATCACTGGATGTGATCAATCTCTTCTCCCCTATCTCTCTCAAATTATATAAATGTGAGTTTTTTAGCACATAATACGGGTTCAATTATGAAAGTTGAGAGCTATACCTATGATCTCAAAAAATCTTTCTCACGACCTTTGTAACTCGCACTTGAAGTATTCTTTCCTCCGATCTATGTCTACAAATGGTTAAGTTTTGATATTAATGCAAGTGTGGCTTCATTTAATTTAATGCTTTGTATTTAGTGTGAACATCTTTATCCTCTTACATGCCTTCATTCTTTTCTAGTTTATTTCCTTTAAAGTTGTGTGTGTTTCTTCAATCTTCATTCACGGGTTCACATCTGTGTCTTTTCGATCCAGAAGTGATCCATTTTCTAATTTTGTGAATCATCTCCTCTCTTATTTTCAATTTTCTCTCTCTCAACATATATCCTTTGGATTCTTAGTTTAGGAATTATATAGTGTTAGAGTATAATCTGGTTACAGTAATTACAGTGAATTGGGGTCGGAGGAACAACCCTTTTACCTAAGGTTTGATCTTGATTTCCCCCCACACTTTCGAGATCATTTATGTCTTCACTAAAATGTTGAATTCCAAATTCAGCAAGGTTGTGAATTTCAATGACAATCATATATGTTTTGTAGGTCACTTCCAAACCAAGAATCAGTTTCATTCCACAACTTGTCTCTTGTTTTACACACTTAACTTATACTTTTAATTGTTTGTAGGAAATGCCTTATGTTACTTGTTTGTGGGAAACACCTTATATTACTTGATTGCTTCTTGTTGGCCTTGAGTGCCTCAATTGTCTTGCGACATCCTAAGTGGTGTCCTATGTATGTGGCTTATTATTTTCCATGACTATTCTACTGGCAGGGTTCATTTTAAGACACCCCTATAAAATTGAAGGTGGAAAATACCTGGCGAATATCCCCGTAACCACTTTCAGCGAAAGGCGAATTTGACAGTATTCAAAAACAAAATTTTCACCTGGTTTTTCAAGGCTAAATCAGAATCCTTAATGACGCACGTCATAGGCGCGACAATAGCTCCTAATGACGTGCGACACTGGAGCGACACTAGATCGTAATGACGCGCGTCAGTTGATTCTATTGACGCGCGACACAGTCACAAATTGACGTGCGACACAGTCACAAATTGACGCGCGACACAGTCACAAATTGACGCGCGACATTGACCTCTATTGACGCGCGACATTGTAAACAAATGACGCGTGACATTGTAAACAAATGACGCGCGACATTGTAAACAAATGACGCGCGACATTGTAAACAAATGACGCGCGACATTGTAAGACAAATGACGCGCGACACTATAAGACAAATGACGCGCGACACTATAAGACAAATGACGCGCGACACTATAACCAAATGACGCGCGACACTGTTATCTATTGACGCGCGACACAGCCATCTATTGACGCGCGACACAGCCATCTATTGACGCGCGACACAGCCATCTATTGACGCGCGACACAACCTTCAGGCTTCTATTGACGCACGACACTGCTTCCTATTGACGCGCGTCATTTGAAGCAAATGACGCACGTCAATAGGGGCAGTGACGCCTATATATAGGTTATAAATACCCTTATTCCGCTCATTTTCTCGTTTACGTTTTCCCGTTCTTGAATTTTTGCAGGTCGAAATCTTTGACAAAGACGCAATTTCAGCTACAATGTCGACTTCACATGCCTCCCAATTGCAAGTTCAGCAAGAAAATGAAGAGAATCCAAGTCAATCGATTTCCAAGATAACCTACAGGAATCCCTTATGCCCTCACATCCATACGGCTTTAAGGATGTCTCCAGAATATCAAGGTATAATTGAGGAGTGTGGATTTACAGGGTTAGTTAATATGCCCCATTTCGAAACAGATCCCGATATTTTGAATTACCTTCTGTCATGCTACAATTCAGAGGACGGTATATTTTATGTGACTCTGAACGATGGCCACATGTTCCAATTCACTATCGAACCGAATGACATACATCGGTTTACCGGCCTTCCTATCAGAAATTTACCAAATGTTACAACCAAGGCAACACTCGTGGAAGAAAACAAGAAATTTCTCGAATCAAAGTACGGTTTCCATGTTGATTGTAAGTATAATTCGTTTTAATTAAAAAATTTTATTCTGTTTTTTATTCTGATACAATTTGCTGTTATAAATTGATAGTAATTTTCACTGTTTCGCATTTGCAGCCCATGTCAATAAATCCAGGCGTGGTGTAGATACACAATCAATTGCACACCACTTTCTTGCTGCACTTATTGCATTTTTTCAAGCCAGAATTGTTATGCAGGGTCGCCAAACAGATATCCCAAATTGGGCCATTGCATACATTTGTGCCACTATCTCAAAACAAAAATTCGATTGGTGCACATTTCTATCCAAAAAAATTAGAGCTGACATATCAAATTCGAAAATGTCAGAAAAACCTTTCATTTATTCAACAAACTATCTCCTCGGCTTCTACTATGAGGCACTTTTAAATTTAAAAGCTAAAGAAATTCCTACTTGCTCTGATGAGGCTTTGATGAAATTCTCAATTCCATTTGCAGAACAACAGGTATAAACTATTTAGTTTGTAATTGTATTACAATTTTCTTCATTACAGTGCGAAGTTATTAAAACTTAAATTTTAATGTTTTGCAGAGAAGATATCTTGAAGCCATTCCCAAAAAAAAAAAGATGTCGAGAGGAAGAGGCCAACTACACGCGGAGGCTTCGGGGGACTCCCATTCCGAAATGGAAGCTCACTCCTCTCCAGACCCTCAACAATTTGAACTCGTTAAACGCCAGAGAAGTAATACATTCTCATATATTAATTACAAATTCCAAAGTTGCAGATTTATTTTTCAATTTAAATTTTATCAAACTGAATTGACAACACTTAATATTGATGAATAGCAGGGACTATGGAACCTTCTTCCCCAACTCACTCAATACAGTCCCATGCATTGATATCTTCAGAACAGCCACTGAGTACAACTCCTACAAGGCCACCCGTAGCACCGAAAAAAACAACCCCTCGACAACAAGGTACAACTTTTCTATAGAACGTTTAATTTCGTAGTTTTTACTTTATGAATTGTTTTAATATTTTTAATTTTTTCTTGTACTTTTCAGCACATGTCAGTCATGATCAAGCCACGGCACCGACACCCACTCAACCATTAATTTTTAAAATGCCAACCAGAGGAACAGTGAAAAAGACAATTGGTAAACGAATGCCTTTTGCTCCGGCCCCTAGTGGGACACTAAACCTTGACTCCTCGTTTCGAATTCCATCTCTCTCACTTGGTGGCTTGCCCAGTGCAACGGGCATATCTGTTTTGAACAATATAAATTTAGATGAAGATTATTTGGGCATTGATAGCAATGACCCAACTGGTTTTTTCGATACCCGCGAGATGATTCAAGGCCAGCAGGTATACTTCAGTCTTCAAATTTCAATTTTAATATTCTTTACAATTTTTAATTACATTCTGATTTATCTAAATCTAAATCTTCAGTCTTCAAATTTATTTATCTAAATCTTGATTTATTTTTTCAACAACAGGATCAGCCCACCCAAAGACAGAAACAAGGAGCAGTTGATCTTGGTCATGGTGAAAGCCCCCACTCTTCTCCAGCAAGATCTTCTGCATCAGATTCAGATAGTGAAGAGTTTCCACCTTTTCCTTTGGAGAACCTAATTGGTAATGATTGTCAATCCCATGTCAGTGAGTTTATAATTCCTCAAATGCAACAGCTTATAGAATGGGAAAAAAGGGCTAAAATTCTTATCAATGAGATTATTAGTCGTTATGAAAATTATTGGCAAAGGGATAGTTTATACGCTGCAGTCCAGAATCAACCTGCAAAGATGGATTCCTTACTTACCCAAGTAAAATGTGGGACTGTCACTTTTAACAACGACTATAAAGATGGCATTTTAGATAAGGCACTAAACAGATTGGAAAATATTAGTGCCGAGGCCCAGGCATATTTTAACAAATGGTCAAAGGACAAGGATTTGGTATCAATCGCAAATGCCGAAAGAGATAGAGCGGTTGTAAGTACTATTACATTCTAACAATCATTTTTGTTAATTTGAAATTTTGAATTTACATTAATACTTTCAATTGACGTTACTCTTTTTGTGCAGTTGAAATATGAAAATTTGAAGAGTCAGGCGAAGGTTTTGCAAGTTCACTTGGAAACAGCAAAGAGCAGCTTATCCGCAGCCAAAAATATGAAGCAAAATATTGTTTTGGTTAACAAACAAAACAATACACTAAAGCGGATCATTAAAGAGCATGGTCTCGACCCTGACATCTTGTTCAAAGCCAAAGCAGTTGCTGATCCAAATTTGCTGTCTCATGGAGATGCAACAAATCAAGAAGAAAGAATTATAAAAAATCTGGACAGTGCTGCAGAAGATCTTATAAGTTCAGGGGTTATTTCTGCTGTTGGGGAAAGGGTTACAACCATAGTGGAAGAAGCCGTTGGGGAAGGGAGCAGAGGAGTACAATTGGATAAAGAAAAAGAGGGTTAAAAACTAGAAACTTTTATTATTGGGGAAACTATAAATATTGAGTTTGAAAACTTCTAATATTGAGTATGGTATTTGAATTTAATTATATACAATCTTAAATTTTGATTACATTAGATGGTTGTGAAAATTAGAAACTTTTATTATTGACTAAACTTTTAATATTGAATTTGAAAACTTCAACTATTAATTATATGGTGATTAGATGGTGATTATCATGAATTATATGTATGTTTCTTGTTTACTTGCATTGTCATGAATAGTATGTGGACGTAGATGATGAATGATGACAATTGATAATCAATGATAGATGATGATGAAATACGATGATCGATTTAATGTGTATAATGTAAAATTTAGTGCCTGAATATCTTGTGGGACTTTAATTATCTTGAAAATTATGTCGTGGGACTTTAATTGTATCTGTGGGGTTATACTGTCTATGAAAGTAGACTTAAGGTTGATAGGTTAAGTAATAAGAATCTCTGTTGTACTATGATTTTTCAACGTGTTGAGGACTTCAAAGTGTGTTTGGAATTTATGAATGACCTTTATCAGTCTAAAATAAAGATATCCAAGTCAATGATGCTAAGGTCTAGCAATCTGTCCTGTTATCTAGTTGGTAAAGCTCAGTCAAGTGCAAGTTACTCTGTCAGTGCTTCAAGCTGACTCAGTCCTAGTTGGTGATGAAAATTATCAGTGCTTCATGATGTACAAAGTGAAAGAATTTCATCAAGGAGATTTATAATTCTCTAAAAGTGGTATAAGACCATGTCAAGCTGTTGATTCATCAATGTCTTGTAGTTCTAAAAGGTGACATATTAAGAGGACCTTGTTTTATGCCTTAAGAAATGTTTTCACATCTTTGAGAAAAGCTCAAGGTCTGTCAAGACCCAAATGTCATGCTATATGTCATTATGTGGTCTATCATGGTGCTGAGACAGGAATGTATTGCTACTACAAGAAGATGTATTGTGTAATAGAGGTTATACTTCTGATTCATGCTCAAAGTTGGGAAAAATGAGTATCTACAAATGTTATAAAGTTGAGAAATCTCATATTGATGTTACCTTGTCATAAGATTTGTGCATAGTAAGGAAGAGTATAACACATTGTTTCTTAAAGGATTCTATTTCTTAGAGGTCAATGCAAGGTTTGACAGTGGCTCCAGGAATGCGTTGATTAATGAAAGTGTGAAAGATGATGTGATATGTGTAAGGTAATTGGAAACAGTCTCTTCCAGTACAAGAAGATTCATGGTGTATGGTCAGGTTATCTAAGATGAGCTTTGTAACTTTGTTTGACCTGATGAGTGCAGTGGAAAAGTTTAAACAAAAAAAAGATCTTAAGAAAACTGATGGAACCAAGAAGGGGAAATTAATTGATGTTCCCAAACTTGATGCAAATCAAGCAGGAGGGAAGAATTCTGATCAATGTACTTTAATATTAACGGAGGGTGACTCAGCCAAGGCTCTTGTGGTTTGAATCAGGGAAATGTGAATATTGAATTTGGTAGTATTGTGACATGTTTCGACATCACTTTCCAATTTAATTTTTTGTTATTTTAGTTATCCTTATCCTATCAGGTGGCAGGAATATCTATTTTTTGGGAAGCTACCACTCACAAACAAATGGAGAATAAAGAGATAGTAAATAGAAAAAAAATCCTTGGTCTACAGGAAGATAAAATATATTAAAAATAAATTAATATAATTCTAAGAAATCAAGAAAGAATCATCACTGGTAAGAAATTAAACATAATTGCAAATATGCTAGGGTTTAGCTTACCTCTTGCGTATTAGATTGCTGTGAAATCATCAAGGGTAACGTGCTAGATGTTTGTTTCACATGACATTGTAGATGGAGGGGTGAGTTGCTTGACATTGTCAGTCCTGAGAAGTGCCAGCAACATCTTTAAATATATAGACCAACAATATCTTTAAAGGTCAAGTAAATATAAATATTATGTTGAAGAAGATACCTATTTAAAATTGAAATCATCAACGGTAATGTGCTAGATCTGTGTCTTAAAACATTCAACACAAAAAATTGATTAGTAGATAGATGGGTGAGTTGCCTGACGTTGTCAGTCCCGAGAAGTAAAAGCTTCCTCGGACGGATGTCAACCCACGTTTTCGAAAAATAAAAATTTTGTATTTAACTAAATGTAAATACATACACCTGTAACATTTTTAATTATAACCAGAGCTGAAAAAATGAATAGTAACAAACAATAAGATTAAGGGGAAAAAGATACCTGCTTAAAGTTGAAATCATCACTGCCACTGGTAACAATATAGATCTTTGTTTTAAAAAAATCCAACACGAGAAATGGATTAGTAGATAGATGGGTGAATTGCCTGACATTTTTAGTATATAGACCTGTAACATCTTTAATGATAAAGATAAAAGATAGATAAAGAAGATACCTACTTAAAGTTGAAACAATCCATTATCAGTAGCTTCATCAAAGTCGATGTTGTCTTCTGTAGAATGTGACGAAGAGCCAATTACACTCTCAAGGTTGGGAATATTTGTACTTGTAGCTGTATTATTCACATCTCTTTTTTCGCAAAGGGAATTCCAGTGAGCAATTGCTCTGTCAAAAAAATGAATAGTAACAAACAATAAGATTAAGGGGAAAAAGATACCTGCTTAAAGTTGAAATCATCACTGCCATTGGTAATGAGCTAGATCTGTGATTTAAAAAAATCCAACACGAGAAATGGATTAGTAGATAGATGGGTGAATCACCTGATATTTTTAGTATATAGACCTGTAACATCTTAAATGATAAAGATAAAAGATAGATAAAGAAGATACCTACTTAAAGTTGAAACAATCCATTATCAATAGCTTCATCAAAGTCGATGTTGTCTTCTGTAGAATGTGACGAAGAGCCAATTACACTCTCAAGGTTGGGAATATTTGTACTTGTAGCTGTATTATTTACACCTCTTCTTTCGCAAAGGGAATTCCAGTGCGCAATTGCTCTGTCAAACGGAAAGGTTTCGAGGGAGTATCGTGAAACGTAACACCTCATGCAACTTTCCAGATTTTTATCCAACCTGTTTCTCAGTTTTGATTTTATAAATGACAATGCACTGAAAACTCTTTCATCCTCCACAGACCCCAAAATCATTGTCTGGCATAATTCATATAGTCTGAAATACTCACTGATATCTTCTTGTAAGATAGAACTTTGATAGATTCCTCTCCACAGCCTTGTAATAGCACCACTTTCAGAAGGTTGATCTAAATTCTTATATTGGTTCCTCATTGTTGTTGCAAAATTGGTTGACTGAAACTTTAATAAATCGGCATTCAGTATACCTTTGATTTCCGTACCCTTGAGCTCTGACGTCTTAGTAAATTGTTCCATTATTGTACCCATTGATTTATGGAAATGCTTACTGACAAAGTCTGCACGGCCACCTTCTGTATTCCAAAAATTCGGATTCATCACACCCATGGCTTCCAGAATTTTATCTTTACAGAAACGTTCCCTAATTTCTGATGACAAGGTTTCTGAAATTTTTTTAAGCTTTATTCTGGTTTCAACTATCACAGACTCAAACAAATTACGTGTTACAGGAACATCTTCTCGCTCCGATCCTGTAATATCTTGACGTCTTTGCAAAATGTGCATAGGTATTTCCTTCCCATTAACAGAGATGCATAGGTGATCGTGGATATTAAATCTCAAATAGGTGTTAGGATTTTTAAGATCTAATAAATCTCTCCAATTTTCAAAAACAGGTGCATCAAAACTATCCTGGGAACAATACAATATATCAAGACTTTGACATACCATTTTCCTCATCCTTATAAAATCCACAATATAGATCAATCTGCCCTGTGCATGCTTCATCAGTGTATTGATCTCCTTTAACATTGGAAGAATACCAACCAATGTAAGCAAAGTCTCCAAATCAGTTAAGCGGAACAACAGGTCCCTTGCCCTATCAACTTCATGACGGTATTTGTGCATGAAACCAACCAATGAAGGATACTCCTCACGAACTCTGCATGCTGGTTCATACAAAGAGATCCATCTAGTCTCCACATCCTTCAGAAGTTTTTTTCCGTCTGTAATTCCAATTGCAAATTTTTGGAACTCCAGAAAACGCTTTGGGCTGCTTGACATATAGGCATGGAGTTCTCTTATTAGGTCTTCTAATTTAGCAACATTTTCATGGTTGCTTACCATTTTATACGCTAAATTCATTCTGTGAGCCATGCAGTGAATTGGTAGCATATATGGGGCCACTGTTGTTTGTAATCTAACACAGAGCCCTGTTCGGTGACCCTGCATGACAGATGCACCATCTGCTCCAACGCATACCAACTTCGTAGCAATTTCATAATCAGTCATACCAGCAACATCTTTCAAATGAGAAACAACTATTTTGTATAGGTTTTCAGCATTGCAGTTTTCAACCATTTTCATAACACCCAACAGATGAGGTGTCCTTATATGATTTTCTAATGTATAGATGTGGATACATACCCATGCGGTGTTGTCGACTGCTGTCACTTCATCAATTGAAACAGAGATAAAGTTTGCTTTTTTTACATTCTCTTTCAAATCTTCCTTCTCTATCATCGAGAGGCATTTTGCCATTTCCCATCCACTACTCTCAGACCAATGAGACTGAGGTACATTCAGCATTCCGTTAAATTGATACAAAACTTTGAAATCAAGGAAATCTGACATCGCCCTTCCTTTTTTAAGTATTTGAAAAAGAGTAGAGAATTGTATGAATTTTGCATGTAGATTTGTTTCTTTCATCTTACCAATATGCGATGTGATTGTTCCTCCCTTTTCCAACAGATGTCTGTGTTTTTTCTACTCTGCCTCATATTCCACTGCGTATCTGACATGCATGCACTCCTTTTCAGTTTTCCACCTATGTGTTTTGATTTTCTGGCCATCCGCCCCTGTTACAGTTAAATATTGTTTTCCACAATGTTTTTCTATTGTGTCCAGCTTCAGTTGCATTTTTTGTTGCTTTCCCAATTTCCACGTACATATTGTACATGTACATTCACATGGGATTTCTTCAGAATTTGATGATTGTACAGGTTCAATAAATGGAAATTTAACTGCCCAATCAAACTTGTATGTCCTGCCAATGGTCCACATATTCTTGTTTGTTTTCAATGCTTTACTTTTTTGAGTAGAATTTTGAGCAATATCGCAATCACCTGGTTTCCTCTTTGTTGGACCACAGTTTGATATTGATTTCTGTCTTCCATTTTGCTGAGTGTTTGTATCTGTGATATCTAGCTGCACTTCTGGTTGCACCCCAACAGGAACAATATCTTTAAGATCTGGCATATTATCGTAGGTTTCATTTGTTTGACTGTGATACTGTGCAGAATGCATGTCCACCTCAATAATGCCTTCCACACAGTCAGTATTCTGATTCTTTTTGGTGGCATCTATATGATTGGTATTTACATTATCTGTATCCGCAGAGTTTCCAAAATACTTGAAGAGTGATTTCTGAGATTTCTTACTTACTTTTAGGTTATTCGTATTCTTTGAGCTGGCACCTTCCATTATTCTGAAAAGAGTCCTGCGTCAGCAAAAGAACCAAGAAGCGACTCTGTACAGTCTCTGAGGTCTTGTCGCGCGGGAACTGTCAGATGTCGCACGTCAATACCTGCCAAGGGTCGCGCGTCAAGCCTTCCTCTGTCGCGCATCAAGCCTTCCTCTGTCGCGCGTCACTTCTTAGCCCAAGTCGCGCGTCAGTATTTCTCTTGTCGCGCGTCAATATACTGCTCTTGTCGCGCGTCAGTATATCTCTTGTCGTGCGTCAATACTGCACTTGTCGCGCGTCAACAATCACAGGATAACAGTAATATGAATCTCTGGTGCAAAGGGTATGCAAGTTCAAATTTCACAGTATTGGTAATTTGGTAAGCTACTTGAGGTATACTACCCGGCGAATCACATAGGTTTTTATAGGAGATGTTTTCAAATGAAGGCGAAGCCGACCCCCCAAAAAAAATATACTTTATATTTTAGGCGAACAGGACACCGACCCACTCCGAATAATTCGCCTTTTCAAATTTTCCTAAAATGTAATTTTCCGCCATATTACGAATATTCGCCGCTAAAATTATCCCTGTCTACTGGTGTGTATTTGTATGCTTTTGCTTACATATACTTTGGTGTTTTTATATTACTTGTCACAAACACTTTGCTAGATTTTCTATTATATTGTTATGTATGTGCCATGGTATACACCATCCACACTCCCATTTCCCCTAAAAAAAACCTACAACACATGTGCACATCATCTACATGTATTCTTGTTTGGGTCAAATTCACATTTCTCTATCTCATGTGCCCCAAACACGAGGAAAACCATCAAATGATATTTCATCCTCATAGTAGCTAAGAACTAGGAAATAATATAACAGGTATAAAATATGACATTACATAGGTTCAAAAATGGTTCAGAAATAGACTTGGGCCACAAAATGCACAGGGACCAAAACCATACAGCTAGGACCATAACTAATGGATGATATGACCCATTCTATACAATTCCATCCTGGGCCAAATTAATGAAATTTCTCTACTAGTATATGTTCTCTAGGAAATTTTACAGGTTTTTTAATTGGTTTCAGTTATAGAATTCATGGTATAGTTCAGGTTATAGTGACACCAAGGGTACGTGCACACTAGAATTTTCCTAGTACATTGTGTCATCATTTTCAAATCAATTAGGTTCATGTCCATTGAAGTGGCACTTATTCATGGGTCTTTGGAAGTTTTGAGGTGGCTATTATCCTCTTAGGATTGACTTACCATTGCTCATATTTTGTGGAGGGATGTGGAGAAACTAGAACGCTACCATATAATTCTCTTCATCATGTGGGGTACATTTGCACTTCTTCCTATTTTCCTTGACACATTCCACTTGGGGACTGATCACCCCCAACTTCTTTCAACCAGCTCCAACAAAAAGTTCAAAAAATATCCATGGCAACGAAAGCGGGAGTACCCTCTCCCACTCTCTCACAAAAAAATCAGGTGTACACTATCCTTTTATTTTATTTTCAATTTTTACATATTGTTATTTTCACATCAAGCTCAAAATTTTCATGTTTAAAGTTTGATTTCTTATACTGTGGACATTGACTACACTCTTTCCTATGCAAGTACACATCCTGGAAAAATAAACACAATCAGAATAAAGACAAATTCCCCAACACAAGCACAAGGCGCTCTGAGAGAAGACAAAGTGTGTCTACACACTTAGGTGACTTTTCCCTTAAGTAGGCAATTTTAAATTCTATACTTAAAGGGGGGGATATGTAGACACTCGTTTTGGTAGTTCGTGCCTTGCAACAACATAAATTTTACAATTCCTTTGTACTAGTCTACACTTATGCAACTTAACTAATTTATACTATCCATAGTTATATCTCACTCATTCTTTCTTATATACATAACCAATATATTTACATAATGGTCATATTACTCCATTAAAACAGTTTATACCCTTAAACATTACAATCTTAACTTCCATATCACCCATATAAGCATATGGGATGGTAGCAGAGGGGGAGGGCCATTGATCATGTATGTTATGGACTGACCTAGCTGCTTTGGTCCCTCCTCCTCTAACAACACATTTTTAATTCAAATTTCTTTGGGTTATTCCTAGTTAGCCTTATTCGAGGTTTACATATCTGAAAAACATACAAAAACTAGTAATTTCATCCATGATCAAGGAGGTGATCATACATACTTGACACCCAAAGATACTCATGAGCATACACTAAGAGAAAACACAAATAAGGCCATTCCAAGACAACCTTGAGCTCCATGTACTCTGTATACTCTTTCTATGGTATTCATCCACTCAAAATTTGTAAATACAATGAACACATCATCACTCCAAGTCAAAATAAGGCAAAGGTAGAAGTACAATCATATTGTTACAAGATCATGACTATCTATTTGGTTGTATAAATTCTAGAGATCACATGCTAAGAAAGAACAACACGTGGTTTGAGCCCTATTAGGAGTAGTGGCGATGTTAGGGGTGCCCACAACCCACCAAATATTTTTTTTACAATACTTCTTATCTATGTGAGGTTTTGAATATCAAAGCAGTTGCACAATGAATTTCACAAGGTATTGAAGGCCCAAATTCTATACATTTTCGAAACAAGAAGCAATAATTAGACACATGAAGTTGCAAGAGCATAAATTACAGAGGAACAAGGGAATACAAGAAGTTCCTTAGTGTCCTTACACTTTAGCCCTTGCTATCCAATTTGGTCCATGTAATAGTTCAGGACACGGTTCAGAGATAGATCAAACCATTTCCAACCTATTTTAGTCATCAGTCCAACCCTGATTATCACATAGAGTGGGAGATCAACTAAGTCACCTTGTCTCACATATTTGCAAGTACTTTGTTTCATTTTCAATCATTATTCATCATCATTTTTCATTGTTTATTGGTTATTCCTAATATTACTACAATTAGCCTTGGAAAATAATTGATTAGGATAATCTACCATCAGTTGACTACCCCCTAAAGAGATTAACCAACTTAGGTTAAATTAGTATACCAATTGAACATTGATTAGAACCAATATCAATTCCTCTCATAGTGAATAGGTGAAGGCCTATATTAGGAATAGTACGAGGTTGTGGCATGTAGCATTTCTTCCAAAATGTGAATTCTTTATAAGGTGTTGGAAGTGGTTTATACATTGGCCAAGCCCCATAATGTCACCATTTTGGAATATCAAATTAATCTTTCTTCAACACCTAAGGAAAAATTTCCAATTCATCTTTGGACTCTTTCTCATAAGGTGTAATATGATTTCCCCCCTTTTGCACGTAGATTACCCGCAATTGTTGACAACCTGTTGTTTCTCTATGTACTAGTGAAACTAATTTCAAACTCTTTCTCTTCAACACATTTTCTCAAATTATCCTTTATCATATTCATACTAACTTTATAATTTTCCATAATTTCCATATTGTCTACATACAAGTGTGTAGATGATTTTCGACGTCATGAAGAATAAATTGAATTTTCATAGGATGACATTTCTATAACAATAACAATAATTTTATTATTTTACAAATATTAGCTAAAAAACTGAATATTTTTTTTTATTATTGGCAAATAGTTTTTTGAAAGGGACTATACCCTTGTACAGCAAGGCTCAGAAGCCAGAATAGGAAAATAAAGCTCAAAAAAAAAGGATCAACATCCTGATATAACAATAAGGACCAAGTGCAGAACGCAGTCTGCAAAGAAACAATCAACAGCAACACAACAGCAAATAAACACCTGCTGGATAGTGATCAAACAGCAAACACGCAGTGGTCCGGCCACAAAAATGATAACAATGTACTCCGGCCGACCACTAACGGAGAAAACAACCAGACGATCATCACAAAAGAGCCCAACAAAAACTGACAAGGAAGGAACCAACAAAAGCAAAACCAGCTGCAACAAAACAGCAACAAAAACAACAACACAGCTGCCTAGCAACTGCGTAGTAGGCCATAAGCCAAAATGTAGCAATGATAGCGCCCAAAAAGACAATAATCAAATCTTGTCCGATATGGTGGGGGATTTAGATTTGGCATTACCCTTCTTTTTCCGATCCACCACTGTCCATTCCCTGATTTTCCACATCCACTACAGTCGGAAAAACTGCAATAGGTTTGATGGGGGAGTGAACCCAAATGGGAGGTCGGAATATCTTTAATTCACTGAATCAGCAGCCTGTAAAGAATAATCTGGAGGCTTCTCTGTATTGGTCTGTGAATCAACCATGATGGGTGAGTTAGCTTGCAGGGGGGGCACTCGAATCCTTAGCCGGATTTGAGTCGATTGTAAGATGTTCAGGTAGAGAATCCCTCCACCAGGTTGTTTTGGTCTTACGTTTGGAGTGTTCACAGTCATCTGTAACATGACCAGTTTGGAAGCAAACGCCTACATCTGAAGGCAAGTCTCTCATAGTCTATCCTCTGCACCCAGAGCCTGGCTCCAATCTGAAGATTGATTTCTGCTGGTAAACATTTGGAGGTATCGAGATCAAACCAGGATTCGAGCATAAGTAGTATGGGTTTGAATGGAGGTCTTATCATCAACTGCTACACATGAGCCTAAAGTATCCCCTATAGCAATGAGACAAGATCTGTTCCAAAGCTGCAATGGGAGTCCTGGTAGACGAACCCAAATCGGGTAGGTATCAAAAGACTCCTTTAATGGGTCGAAAGATGGATACCATGGTTTGGACATAAGCCCATGTTCCCCCAAACCCAATGTTGACTAAAAATTAAATCCCTATCTTCAGGGGTTTCAAAGACAGCAATGAAGTAAGCTTTAGCACAAGGATAAAGCTCAATCTTACCTTGTATTTTTTCTCTCCATCTCTGGGCTATCCAGTCATGAAGCTGAGAAAGCTTAGGCCAAAATTTGTGAAATCTGCATATGAGCCCCAGATGGGAGAGATTTTCCTCCTCCTTAAGAACCCTTAGAAGTAAATCCTCTTCGATTTTCAGCGTCGGGACCTCCTGGGAGGGTTTTAAGAGCTCATTTCTGACATTCTCCTTCTGTTTGGAGACCGCTGAAGCATAAGATCCGGACCTATTGTTGCTGTTTAGATTGTCCTGGTTCTGGCTTACCCCTGTACCTCTTCCTCCATCACCAGATCCACTCTTAGTCTCTTGCAACCTGCAGTTACCAGTATTGAGTTTTAAAGGAGATAATGAATCTTTGACTGAACCATCTTTACCTGTCCCATGAGTGAACACCCCCTGTTTTGATATGGGGGGTCTTGGTTAGTATTGCAAGCCATACCAATCCATGAGATTGGTGCTTTATTTTCCTCTACATTTTTGCATCCACCTCCCACAGATACCACTGGTTTCTCGCCGCCATTAATAGGGACCTCATTTCAAACTGAGAGGGGCTGGCAATGCTCGTGCCTCCTCGAACCCTTTTTTTAGATGAAGCCCGCGTAGAAACCATGGTAGCCGCGGAACAGTCGCGGAGCAATCTCGGAGCAGTTGCGGAGCAGCCGCGGAGCAATCGCGGAGCAGTCGCGAAGCAACCGCGAAGCAGACGTGGAGCAGCCGCGGAGCAGTCGCGGAGCGGGGGGAAAACGGATTCAAAATTTTCAGGGCCGAATTCTTTCCTATATTAAGAATATTAAGAATAACATGTTACAATAATATCATTATGTTGTAAAAACATGCTAATTTTTTTTTGGTTTACATTTTTATGTAATGTTCACTATTTTTCCCAAATTTCTATTATTTCTCTTCAATTTTCTATATTTTGTAACTTGGACATAAATATGAAATTATTACCAAGTTTTTTATTCAAATAGGTTATGAACATCATGGAGAAGGTACTATTATCATATGTTGTACTTGCAATTTCCTTGATAGATATGTACAAAAAAGGTGGTAGCATTAACAAGGAACAAGAATTTTTGGAAAAAATGATTGAAAGGAATGTGCTGAAGTGATTTTTGTCAAATGTTGTTTGTTGTAGTTTCCTAATAGATAAAAATGGTATAATCTTTTATTAATAAAATTTATAGGTTACAAATTTGCATATTTCCATTTTGAGGTAAGGCATGATTCCTAATGTACAATGTGGAAGCATATTGAAGATGTGTATTGTTGCAAAATGTAAATAAATCTGTACTATCAAAACATAGGGTGAGAATCATTTTGTATTCTCTATGTTTTATGTTGAAACAACTCTAACTTTCTTTTAAAGGGGCCACATGAGTCTGTAATAGCTAGAGATGTGTAGAAGGTTTGAAAAGGATTTATGTATTGCAAATAGAATGATAAGTGCATTCTTCAACCCATACTCTCTATATCATGTTGTGTGTTTGAGTTTGAGATTTGAATTGGAATTGTATGATTAAGTGAAGCATTGGAAATGTCTGTGTTATTCAATCTAATTCTACCATATTTCCACTTGGAAACATGTTATTGAGATCCATCATAAAGCATTAGAAAGTGTATTTTTTCATTTGTTACATTTAAAATGTTGTACTGTGCATATATGTGAAATATGGAAGCATACATGAGGCACATGAAATGTTTAACTAAATTACTGCAAAAAAAATACTCTCAAGGAATGCAATGGTTACATAATATTCACAAATTGGTTATAAAAGGATGATTTCAAACTATTCAAATTTATGAATCACTCTAAAAAACACCTTGACAATATATAATTTGATTGTGTTTATGTGTACACAACCATACAAGTTGAGTGGATGAGGACTATAAATCAAGAATGACATGACCGTTTTTTATTACTTTACACACACAATGAATCAATTTGTATTCATGGTTAAAATTCTTGGCCCATCTTGGCTATCTTGAGGAAGCTCTAAAATTTAAAGTCTAAAATCTAATTAAACTCTTGGTGGTTGAATGAGTGGGGGATATGAGAGGAAAATAACTAGTTGGTATTTATTAGCTGCCCCCACTACAACTGATTGTATCCCCAAGTTTATACATTGAATACAATTGTTGTGTGATGTAAAAATTTTCCATGTTACTATAGAATTCCTCAATGTTTGTGGTTCATTTTATAAGTGCGTATTTCATACCATTCCAAGAAAACATCTTTCTTAACTTCCTTGTTTTGATTATAATTATTTTTGAGTTTTGCATATTATCACTAAGTGAGTTACCACCTTGGTTGACCTTATACTCATTATAAGTATCTAGGGAGCTTTAGAATACCCTGTAATTACTTTTAATCATTATGTGGGGTGATCATTGTTTTCTTAGACATTTTATATCAAATGCAAAATTAGTGCAACAACCATATTTCACCTTGCAAAATCTATTAGAAACAATGTGAAAAAGGAACTCACATTTATTTTTCTTACAACCTAATGTCTTAATCATCATTTTAAGAAATTTAAATTCATGAATTTAATTATCTAGATAAATTCTACCTTAAGGGAAGATAATGCAAAATCATGTCAAAAACTTCCCATATAAAAATAATGGATAAAGTTGGAGTTCATGTTATATGAGAATAAAGTTCAACGAAATTCAAAAAAATTCACAAGTTTGGTGTAAAGATAGACTCCATGGCCTTTTTCACATACTCGAATCCCATGATAAAATGGGAGTTTCACTTTAGGGTATGGACGTGTATCAAAGTATAATGTAATTTTTTCATTGTATAATGTTATAGCTATTTGCATACAAAAAACATGAACTGTTTAAAACACCAACTCTAGGATATGTGGATGTGCCATGGAATGTATTTGTTTAATTTATTTTATTGACAAAATTACTCAAGGATATGTGATCCCATGGAATATTTTTTTATAACTTGTTTTATTGACACTAAAATAAAATCAAAAGCTTACTTGAACTTGATATCAATTCTTTATAAAAAATTAAATAAATAACTTACCTTTATTTTTACGTGGAAAAAAAATTAGGTTCTTCAAGCTCCTTCTCCTTCTTTGCAAGATTGAAAATGATAAGTGTAGTGAAAATGACATCCACTTGGGATTAAATAGGTAATGTGGGGCCATATGGTCAAAAGTAACATGACGAAGATACAACACAAATGTGGCAGAAAAGTGATGCAAATTACGTTGCATTTGCACCGCATTTGTGGTACTATTATTGTGTCATCTTTAGGTCGAATATTGCTTCAAAAATTTAAAAAATTTCCCAAACATGAACGTGAAATTGACCTCAATTTCAATGTTTTTAGCACTATATGTAGTAGTGAATGTTTATCCATTTTTAATGTTTTGTGTTATTGTATTTTTAAATTAATCAACCCTAATAGGATTTTGGGCCCAGTAGGAGATTTTGCATTCAACGATGCTTTCATTAGAGTTAAAATTGTAAGTGAAGATAACATTTGGTATTAAACATAAACATTACCATTACACAAAAATCTAACTAGAAAACCCCGTTAATCATAACGAATGGTTTTTGTAATTAGTCTTGCACCAATATGCAAATCTAGGAAAGGAATTTATTTTGGATATTTAAGTTAATTGGTATTCATTTTAGCTTCAAAAGTATTTCCTAGTAAAAATATTGTACAAATTCCTTCCCAATGGATAAAGAAATGTCACATAGATTATATCACATTGAATTATCATTTGGTTTTGTGTGGTCATAAGGTTTACTCATTGTTAGGCTCCTCAAAGCATATGAGATTATTTTTGACAAGGCCTTACATAAATTTGACGGTATGGGGCCCACCAAAGTGAAAAACCCCACTTCTTTTGAGACAGAAAATAAAGGGGTAGTGCTTTCTCATATGCATAAAACCAAAGAATGACAGAGGATTTTATGAGCAATTCTATTGTGTCGTTGAGTTGTGAAAATGAGGGTAAAATGAAGGTAAATATAACAAGTTTTTAGCTGCAAGCCATAATATAAGCCTTTCCTTTGGTGAAATTTATGCCCATAGTGAAGCTAACCTCCATAGAAGCATTATAAGCTAGGGTATCTAGAAAATATTACAACATTATCTATAAAATACTTGTAAGTGGGGATTTGTTCCTTTGTTTTTAAGCTCCTCTATTTGGTATTCAAAATACATGGTGATTTAGGAGGAGTTACAAGATTGATAGGCACAATAATGAAAAAGGTGTTTCGAAATTGAGATCATGGTAGATGATTGTAACACTAATCAAAAAATCAGGCGATTGTGATTGAGCACGGATGGTTGATGTCACCTGGTGCAATATTAGTTGTTCACAATGTAAATATGTACAACACATCCATTAGCTCATTTTAACCTACACCATCCACATTTTAAAGCTCCACATTATCCCATTATCCATTGAACTCCCATTGACGTAAATTACCATTTTTTTCCCTGTAAAATTTTACCATAGCGTTTAAAGCTTTATGATAATATTCCTAGCGACAAAAAAGTTGACAAAAGAGTAGTGATCATGAAAACCTTTCATGATATAAATACCCATGACAATTATTCAAATATAATGAGGGTTATAAACATAGAAATTTTAGGAGGCAGTGTCAACCACAAACCCACAAGGTTTATAATGATGGAGAAAAACACGCCTAAGCGACCATGTTTTATGGATCTTAAATTCAACTACTGCATTGACTCAACCTAGTACACAAATACCTCTCCACATGTCCCTATCTAAAAAGTTTCCCGGAACACATGCAATTGAGATATCCTTTAATTGGAATATATTCTAACTACCCACAAATCATAGGTGTTGATGTTGCAACCAACCAATTGTAACGTACCCCCATTTTCCTTCTAATGATTGGTAAAAATGACACATGGTATATATGTACCTACATGTAATGAAGAAGATGTTTGTATATGTTTCCCCCAACATTTTCTCCACCCCTATACTTCTCCTCCCTGAGTCCCCTTCTCCAGTTCTCCGCTTCCTACTACAATTTTTCTCTCTGTCAAGTTTAACGTCTTCAACACATCCCACTTTGACATTTCTATTACACCACTTGTGTGCAATTACCACTTTTTAGAACCAACCATACCAAATTATTTAGCTCAAAAAGCATATTCCATCTAGTTAGTCAGCATAAACGTAGTTATATATTCCCCTTCGAGCCACCAACTAGTTAAGTTTTCACTATCCTTGAAGACCATATAAAATTACCAACAAATAAACAAGACTTGAACCATTGTAGAATCCAAAGGAAGAGTCACAAAAAAAAATGAATATTTATATATGTTGATAACATAAATATATAATAATTAGGATTTAAAATTGACCAATAAAAATATTTAGTATACATTTTACTATTGGAACTACCCATTATATTAAATAAAATATATGAGAGTTACAAGAACAATGGCAACCAAAACACTCATATTCCCACAAAAAATCCACGAGGGCACCACTAAACACCTAAAGGGCCAACAGATAATGCCACGAGGGAAAACATGAGAACTGCATAAAACCAAAGAACATTAAGCACATGTCGCCACTCTAGGAGGAGGAGGAGGATCACCCTAAGGAGGGATGAAATCTCCCCTTGATATCTCATCTAAAGGAGGATCAACCTACTATCCATCTTGATCAGGAATTTTCATTTGTAGAGGCACCATAATTATCCAACCAAGGGACAGAGATCCTGCTAACATCTGAACTCCACACAGAGGAGAGGCCTAACAAAAATAACTTTCCACCACCTTCCCCTGCAAAGGAGGACTCCATCCCAACTTAAACAAGGACATAGCTAATGGGCGACCCTAGGGAGAGGTGGAGTGGTGGTTGCAAAAGTGGATTCTGTGATGTGGTCCTTGCGGATGTAGCTGATGTGGCAGAGATGGACAAGGTGGTGAAAAAAAGAGTGAGGAGGGACCTGACTCATCGTGCAAGGAGCACTCCCCTAATGTGTGAGAAATTCTTGCAAGTGAGCAAACTCTAGAGAAAAAATTTCGGCTTGAGCTTGAATTTGTATGCGCACAATAGAAAAAATAACCACTTTACCATTAGTGGAAAATAAAGCAACAATTTTATCACTCTGGAATATAGAAATATTAGGATCTTTCCAAATTTGAAAGAGAATACAGGCTCTAAACAAATGCCACAGAGTATCAATATAAGTAGGCCAAGAACTGAAATATCAAAATAATGTCATACTCTAATGAAATAATTTAGGGTGGTAGGGCTGAAATAGCATATGAATCTAAGACAAAATAGCTTGATGATGGGAACAAGACCAAATAAAATGCTCAAATGATTTAGGTCGAGAGCAGAAGGGGAATTTAGGATTGGGAATTCTAATTTTTCTAAGACACTCACCAACAGGAAGACCTTGATAGATAAGGCAACGCAAAAAAATGGTTGAGTTTAGGTTCTAGGAAAGGATTCCAATCATGGGAAATCCATCGAAGCCAAGTAGTAGGGGTAGATTGCAAAACCCAAAAGGAATTTATTTTGGAAATGGTAGGAAAATTAGGACTCAATAGTTGGTCAATGGTACTAGCATTATAGTGCAGAAAGGAAATATTATGATTCCATCACTAATCTTGCCACCACGCATCTTGAGGTTTAATACCCAGCTTATGAAGCATGACATCCGAGATCAACTCTTGAATTATGTGGATAGATGGAAGGTCCAAATTAGAAAGATTTAATTTCATCTTGAGCTTGGCCCAGGAGATCCAATATCTGTGGGAAACCAAATCTTGAATTGTGTGAATCCTCTTTCGAGATAAACGAAGAACTTTGATTCCTAAAGTTTCAACAAGTGAAATACTATCTTCCTTAATAATGGGATACCACCATACATTCTAGGAATTGAAATAGATCCTAGTGTGAAATCCATCGCAAATCCAACTTAGCAATGCTTTCACTACTTCAAAGGCCTTCCATATGCTTTTGGCGACGAAAGTGCTAATAATATTTATTGGTTCCTTGGTGATAAATTAGGTATGTAACCCTATATTATTCTAGCATATTTTTCTATAAGGTGAACGTGAAGTAATGCAATGGCGAAGTATAATTTTCTAGGCTTGATTTCCTGAGAGACATCATACCACCCATTTAGAATATAAAGTGATGATTTTCCTGTAAACATCAATAATACCTATGCCCCCTTGATCATGGGGAAGACAACAAACCTCCCAAGAGATTCGATGAAATCCAACTAAAGCATAAATTTTACACCAAAATTAATCCCAAAGCAGCTTGGAAAGTTTGGAAAAGGAAGCCCGAGATGGGCACCAATAAGAAAAATAGTAAACATGGGTGACCACTAGAATATTAGTACAAACCTAAAATTTATCGGCCAATGAGATATATTTTAAATACCATCGAGAGACCTTATGCTCAATTATGTCAATCACATATTTCCATAAATTTGTAGAATCACTATCAAAGGAAAACGGAATTCCCAAAAATTTAAATTGTTCGCTATGCCCAATTCACTTCCAGGGGTAAGCTTTCAACCAATTAAGCATAGGCCAACAAATTTTCTGATACCCCAAATTTTTGGCCATCTGAATGCTAGATCTTGAAGCAAGACAAAAATATGTCAAGGCATTTAAAAACTTCAACAAAATTCTACTCTTTTTTAGCAAGGGTAAGAAAAGAATCATTAGAAAAGTGTCAATTAATGAGTTAAGTCCAATGATCTAGAAAAAAAATTCTCCGAATGCGACCATGATCATCTCATTTAGTAAAAATATATCCAAAAGCATCAGTAGTTAAGACAAAAAGCGTAGGTGCAAGAGGGAAACCCTATCTGATAAAGTAGAAAAGGCCAATCGAAGATGATTGTTAACCATTGATAGTGAGGCAAAAAGAAGCATTGGAAAATAGAGTTCGGATAGCAGAGGTAAAAAAGTATCCAAAACCTAAAGATATGAGCATATCAACAATAAAATGTCATTTGATACGATTGTAATCCTTTTCAAATTCAATTTTAAGAAATAATGGTTGTTGCAGAGACAGCTAATCCCATTCCATTCCTTCCCAAACTGAAATGATATTATCCAGAATGTAGTGACCTTTGACAAATCCCATCTACTTGGGTCGAATAATTTTGGGTAACAGATCGACAATGTGCAGAGCAAGGTCCTTAGCAAGAATTTTGTATGAAACATTTAATAAAGTGATTGGCCGCCAACTAGTAATCATCTTTGGATCGCCTGCTTTAGGGATGAACTTAATGTTTCCTTAATTGATGAAGCTTCCTAAAGAATTGGATTGGATAGCTTCATTGTAAACCTAAAGCAAGTATGGGCCAAAAAAATACCAAGTGGATTTTTAGAATTCATAAGGAAATCCATTCACTTTAGGAGATTTATCATTGGAAAGACACAACAGATCAGCATATAACTCATCTAACGAAAGAGGGACATTACATCGAGCATGATCATTAGGAGTGATCTTGACTGGAAACACCTAAATACATTATTGGGAAGATAAATCCCACTCATTGGTTGTATCTTATGCTTGGAAAACTAAAAAAAAGTGTTTCAAAAAGCCATTAGTGGTCTCAAGAAAATCCATGAGCCAACTTTGAGTAACTTGAATAGCTTTGATCTGTTGATGAGCATCTTTGGAACGGAGGGATGTGAAAAAGTTCTTAGAAACTTTCTCTCCCACCTTGAGCCAATACAACTGTAGACACTAAATCACGCACTTTGGGTACATTACTAGGTCCTAACCACATACTACTATTCATATGCTTCTTACAGGAAAAGAGTACTAATTGATCATTATACTTGGCCTCTGAGTTTCCTCTCTAGCCTCCCTCTTGCCCTTACAAACCTCACTGCCTAGTTTGACCCTTCATACTTCACCTTTTCTAGTTGTGGACACATTTACCCAACCAGGATGTCAGTACCCAGGAACCCTTGTACCCTCTGGGTTCCCTAGACCTCTTTGTACTTTGCTCACTCCTTTTTGGGTCCTTTCTAGCCATTGGGTATCCCTATCTCTTAAGGGTTGGCCTTTTAGTGATCAATTATGAAATTTGAAAAAGAGAAGCATATAAATATATAATTATGTGACCAAATTAAAGGACCAACCTCTAAGCATCTATATAATCACCTAAGGTTACATCTTACAAGAACTTAAGAGCATCTTTGCATTCATCTAGCACCATTACAAGGGACAAGGGCTGGTTTTTTACATCACACACATAGGAGGGAAGTTAATTTTATTCCATGCACACATCTTTTACATCTAACAACTTTTCTTGCTATCAAGTGCAACACGCATAAGAGCCAACTATGGCATGATTCCACGCACACACACACACACATAAAACTACATTGGGTCTGAGATGTAGTGTAGTGCTTAGTCGTAAGATCACTTGTTTGATATCTGAGGATAGTCTGACCCCTTATTTTGCATCTTTCTTTTTTAGGATTTGATTTTCATTCAAGGTTTTTGCAAGTGATCTCTTTATTGTAGGTTATCAGTGACATCGGTGATCATAGTGCGACCATATAGTGACAAACAATGAGGGTTTTGGACAAATTTGTGACCCTGTAAAATTTATGTCTTGAGCTTTTGCACAAACCCTGATGCATAGGAAGGGATTCTTGTGCCCAGACACCCTAGTACAAGTCTAGGTGCCCTAATCCCTACTCCTCCTACACTCCTGCATTTTTCTGGGCTCGGTCGTGACTTGCTGCACTCTTTTTTTACTAGTCTTCTACCTTCGCACACTATCTAGATTATTGTGAAATTAGTTAAGTGTTCTAACTCTTCATTTCACTTAGGGTTTTATTTCCTTTTGCTTATTTTTGTGTGTCATTGTTGTACTTCACTATTATATCTTGTTTGTTGTGACATACATAAAAATTTAACAAATTAATCTACATATTTAGTTTATTTTTGTTAAATCATTTGGTGAACCTGTTTTCTTCACGCTCCTTTAGGGTCTTGATTTTATTATTTCTTGCATCTCCATTCATCATCATGGATATTTTCATCCATAATTACTTGCTTCTACATCCTAAATAAAGGGCTAAAAGCATCACTCTCTTGGTTATTACTCGCATTCCTACTGATATTCATCCAAACAGTTTACAACACATTTACAAATGCATTTTATTAGCACATCACTTTTTGAGATAATCCTCATGCTAACATTTCTCCTTTCGACAATGATCCCCCTTTATACATCATAATGTGCATCTATAATATAGGTTTCAAACAAGTTATAGTCGATAATGGCTCTGAGCTTAACTTATGCACTTTATCTCTCATTGAGGCTATAGGTATTTCAACTGCTAATGTTGGTCCTTCATATTTTATCTTCGTGTGTAATGGTTTGGTTCATCCATGCATAGGCCATATCACTTTACCCATCATGACTAGGCCAGAAACCCTTCATACAGTTTTCTTTGTCATTGAATTCCTAGTCTAATATAACTTTTTACTTAGTATATCATGGCTTCATAGCATGCAAGTAGTGCCTTCCACAGTGCATCGATGTCCCAAATTATTACATGAAGGTTTTGAATACACTATTGCTAGTGATCGTGAACCATTTAAATATTGTAGCCACAATCCAACTACTACACTCCCCACTCCATGATCCATTACTACTAACAAACCATAGCCTATAGATTATCCATCTCACCTAGAAGGAATTGTTTGCATGTTAGAATTTATTCCATCCACATATTTTCCCCCCTGTTACTACAAATTCTATGGTACTTTATTAGTGGCTTGTCCAGCCATTGGATGTCATTATGCATGCTTCACTCTCTCATGTGCACCCACCATCAACATGTCCTACCTTTACATGCATGATTTTCATGAATGATTCTTATTGGGAGCATATTCCATTTGATCCTACTTGCATCGACATTATATGTACACATGATGGCTTGACTTGACTAGGCTTTGCTTCCTAGCATCTTTATCCTCCACCTCATGTTCCTAATCTATATCATGGTTTATCACCATCACTGATGCTTATGGACTTCAAATTTTTTATCTCATAGTATTCCTTGCAATATCTCCTCGCTTTTCTCTACTTATACTCAAGCAATCTTGGCTTGATTACATTGGGGGAAAATTAGACCCTAATCATACTGAT
The DNA here is from genome assembly GCA_019776745.2 of Taxus chinensis. Taxonomy (NCBI): domain Eukaryota; kingdom Viridiplantae; phylum Streptophyta; class Pinopsida; order Cupressales; family Taxaceae; genus Taxus; species Taxus chinensis. The sequence continues at coordinate 312,658,429 of CM034146.1, read as the reverse complement.
ATCTCATTTCCTATGCCCTTTGGTAATGTATTCATCTGTAATGATTCATTTCTTGGTTACACACAAAATCTTACTTGATGGAATGAACATGGATGTCCATTACCTCCTTGTAGACACTTGTTTTTAGCACTTTCATGCCTTCGTATTATGTACACCCCTCACCCTCGCCTAACACTACCCCATTCTCATATTATTCTCAAACAATCGCACAATCCCTCCTAAAATCCTATTTTTTTTCCCATATCACATCTTACTTACCATTATCCTATCTATTTATCATCATTTTTATCATCTCCATTTATATTTATATCTTAAAACCACCATTAATCCCTAATCTACAATTAATTACTTAATTTTCCTAATCCTATCAATAAACCCTAATTTAATACCCTCATGGGATTCTCATTTCCTCTCATCATTATCCATCATTTAAAATCCTCCCTAAATACCCTTACCCATTAAATATCCCTTCATAGGAATGCAAGGCTAAAAATAGCCTTTTATCCATTACTTTCCCATTTCTAACTGTTTCTTATCCTATTCTCGCCACCCCATTATGATCCTAACGTCTCTTTCCAGACTGTCTGTGTCAATTGTTGGTGACTGATCCGGGTCTCCAATGACGCAAACCTTACATTATTTAAACACTCTCACGCCTCCTCTTTAGGGGTTGGAAAATCTTGAATCTCTCATGTGCTTTGTGATTTCCATTTCCTGCATCGTCTTTGGAGCTCTTACCATCATTTGAATCACTGGGTTTCTCTTCCACATACCTATTTTTAAAGCTTGAAGCATAGTGAAGAACATTTGGATACATCCTTTGTACACGCTCTTATTTATTTTGCAGGTTTACATCTCTTCTGGGAAATCTTCTCAACCTTTCTATTGTCCATTATTGATCTCAGACCCCTGTATCCACATTACCCTTTTTCCTACATTCTATTTCTACTCCGGTCGTCTCCGCCTGGATATGATCGTCATCAACCCATACCCCATACCTACTGAATCCACTTTATTTGGCATCCTATCCACCTTGTTTTACATCCCTCTCACATGTCTATATCCCAGCCATTTTACCAACGTCCTACCTACCCTTTTGGCACTTTGTCATCTATCTTGACACTTCAAAGCCAGTATCTACCCATGTTTTTACACATTTTGGGATTAGTTCTATTATGGTCACCGTCGACCATATTGTCTGTCTCAGGTTGTCATCGACTCTCTCTGGTTTGGATTTAATTTTGGCATTTCTAGTATTAGTCATCATTTTAGCTTATCTTAGCTTATCAGATATACTTCAGATTCTATTATCAGCATATTTCCATTTCATTGTTGATCATTTACGTTTGTTATCAAAATGTGGGCTGACATCCTTTTTAGGAGTCTTTCACTTCTCGAAATTGACTTTGTCAAGAAGCCCACCATAACTATCACTAATCATTTTTGTGGTTAGTCTTCATTGTTGTGTAGGTCGTTGATTCACCGTGAGGAAGATCTACTTTTGTGCACTCGTACCATAATCATCATCATCCACATCAAGAGGTTCCTAAACCCTCCCATTTTATTAGGTTTTCTTGATTTGTATTTTAGTCTTCACTAATCTGAAGCAAGAAACATGAAATCTTGACAAATATTCTAGCATGCCCAGTGGGACCATCCCTTCTTTGGTAAGGTCTCTTGCATTTTCATTTCTCTTGTTTCTAAGATAATTGAAGGATTCCATTGACTATGGATTTAATCAAATAAATTATACAACATTAATAAACTATGCTATATTAAATCAATAAACATCACACTATATTGCATAACAAATAAAGAAATACTTACATAAAGTAAATAACAAAATGACACAGGATTTATAGTGGAAAACCTGAAGGTAAAAAACCACTATGAAAAGTAACATTTATTGTAGAGAACCCTTTTACATCCAATAAATTACCTCCTTTAAAATCCTAATCACAATGGTATAACATTTAGGTGATATATATTTTCAAATATATTAAATGAGGACCCGAAGTCCCTTTTATATAAGGTGATCAGGTATGTCTCCTGACCCACCTTTTCAGCCTAAATGGTTGACACATATACCAAGGTTTAAAATATTTAATAATAGAAATATAACTATTTCTTATTATTAAATATTTAACCTAAAGTATATCCCTAGGTTTGAATATTTAATAATATAAATATAAATATTTCTTATTATTAAATATTTAACCTATAGTATAATGTTAGACCCATATTTAATTAAGGGATGGCCATCCCACTTAACCATTATGTTCCAACACTCCCCCTTAATGTTAAGTGGGATAACATATGCCAATAGATTACTTACCCGTGGTACATTACAATATTTGCAATCCTTAAACCATAAAGGTTTTAGGAAAGCATATAGGTTGAAGGAATTATAACACCTTTATCATACTCAAGTTACCTTTTGGTAAAAAAGGATTTGGAATCCCAAAGATCACCCCATGATCAGTGGCTAAGTATGATTTGTGAGTTTTACATGTTCTCACAAGTTCATGTAAAAGGTTACTTGAAACCAAGCATATAGGAGCCTTTTATAACCAAGGTCCTCCTTAACAATATGCTTACACTAGATGTTTACTAGTAAACTCAATAACACTAAAGAGTTTACTGAAGACCTCCTTTAAGTTCTTTCTACACTTCTTTCTAAAAAATAAGTCGAGGAGTTATACACATTCCCGAAGGTATTTTTACACTTTCTCGAAGGTCTTTATTACGATAAATTTTTCATTTTACAAATACAATGTTCCATTAGGAGGTGACATTGTCATATACACTCCCCCTCAAGGGAAACTCCAAAAATCCAAGTTTTTCACGAAAGTGACAAAAAATTACAGCACTCAGGGGCTTTGTGAAGATGTCAACAACCTTCTCTTCAGTCGGCATGAAATTGAGATCTATCACACCACTTAGCACCTGCTCACGGATGAAGTGTATATGTATCTCAATGTGCTTCGTCCTCTGATGATGTACTGGATTATGTGCAGGAGCTATGGTTCTCTGGTTTTCGTAGAACAAAGGAATACTACCTTGATCCTTCATCTTTATCTAGGCTATCAACCTCTTTAACCATAGTGCCTCTTTTGCAACTTCCATTACACTTCTATACTCAGCTTCAGTTGAAGAGATAGAAATAGTTGTTTGTTTTTTACTACATCAAGTAATGGTGCCTGCACCAAATTTAAACACATAACCAAAAGTAGATTTTCTATCTAATACATCACCAACATGATAAGAATCACAAAATCCAAATAAGTTAGCATTTTCATCCTTTGTATAATGCAACCCATAATTGATTATACCTTTAATATATCTAAGAATTCTTTTCGCAAGATTCCAATTATCTTTGTAAGGTTTCTGCATAAACCTAGAAGTAATTCCTGCTGCATAGGAAATATCTGGTCTAGTTATAGTTAGATAAATCAAATTACCAACTAACTGCCTATATAAAGCAGGATCAAATTTTTTGCATGCAGGTTTAGGTTCAAGTTTTATTCCAACTTCCATATGTGTATAAATTGGTTTACAATCAATCATATTAAAAAATTTCAGTACATTGGTTGCATATTGTGCTTGAGAAACAACAATAGAATGTTTATCTTGAAATACAACCATACCAAGAAAATGATTTAAGAGACCTAAATCAGTCATTTCAAAGTATTGTTTCAATTTTTCTTTAATCCTATGAATTAAAGCAAGACTATCACCAGTCATAAGCAGATCATCCACATATAGACATATAATGATAACGTGAGAACCTTATTTCTTAATGAATAGATCATTGTTAGAAGAACAATTAACAAAACCTGATTGTTTAAAGAAAGCATTAATTTTTGCATACCAAGCTCTAGGAGCTTGTTTTAAACTATACAAAGATTTTTTCAACTTAAAAACATAGTTTTCTTTACCATTTTCTTCAAAACCTTTATGTTGAGACATGTAACATTCACATTTTAAATCATCATTCAAAAAAGAATTTTTCACATCTATTTGATGGATTTCCCACCCAAAATGATCAGTAATAGCAAACAAGGTCCTAACAATGCTCATTTTAGCTACAGGGGAAAAGGTCTCAACATAATTTATCCCATATTTCTAAGTGAAACCTCAAGCAACAAGTTTAGCTTTATATTTTTCAATACTACTATCAACATTATATTTTACTTTGTATAACCATCTAGACCCTATAATGCTTCTTTTCTTGGGAGGTGGAATTAACTCCCAGGTTTGATTTTGAGTTAGGGAATTATATTCAACATGCATTGCATTGATCCACTTCTCATCCTGAGAAGCTTCTTCAAAACTTTTCGGCTCAGGTTCATACAAGGTCATTAATGCATGGCACGTATAATGGCTTCTGGTCATTTTCTTAAGGTGAATAGGATTAGAAACTTCTAACACCGTTTGAGCCCATTTTGGTTTCTTATCTAGGGAGACAGGAGATTCACAAACCTCCATAGCATTAACACAAGAAACATCATCATGATATTTTACCATATTTTCAATACCAGAACCAAAACAATCATTAGGAATATTGACAGGGTTAAGAATACCATTACTATTTGAAGATGAAAAAAACCATTTTTCTAAAACAATAACATTGCGATTTTTAGTTACTTCCCTTTTTACAGGGTCGTAAATCCTTAAACATGTAGTGTTAATACCATATCCAATGAAAATACAAGAAAAATAAGTCATATCAAGTTTCTTTCTTTTCTTTTTAGGGATATATAAGGAGGCAAGACTACCAAAGACTTTTAAATGTGATATATCAAGTTTTTGATTTGACCATTTCTTTAAGGGGGTCAAAAGGTGAATAGCTTTGGTAGGGAATCTATTTAGAATGTAGACTATTGTGTTCATTACTTCTTCCCACATAAATTTGGGAAGACCGACAAAATGAAGCATAGTGTGATCCATATCTAGAATAGTCCTATTTTTTCTGTTCGGCAACACCATTAGACTGGGGAGAATGGGGAGAAGTTAATTCTCTCTTAATACCACAATCAATAATGAATTTTGCAAATGATTTTCTAACATATTCACCTCCATTATCTTCTCTAAGCCTCTTAATTTTATAATTTGATGAATTTTCAACAAAATCTTTAAATTCCTTAAATTTTCCAAATACATCATATTTAATTTTAAGAAAATATGTCCAAATAATCCTCGTGAAATCATCAATAAATGTCACAAAATAAAAAGAACCATTTAACAAAGTTACTTCAATAGGTCCCCTAACTATATGTACACATGATGGCTTGACTCGACTAGGCTTCGCTTCCTAGGATCTTTATCCTCCACCTCATGATCCTAATCTATATCATGGCATTATCACCATCACCGATGCTTATGGTCTTCAAGTTTTTTATCTCATAGTATTACTTGCAAGAGATCCTTTCTCTTCTCTACTTACACTCAGGAAATATTGGTCTGATTACATTGGGGGAAAATTAGACCATGATCATACTGATATCTCATTTACTATGCCCTTTTGTCATGTCTTCATCTATAATGATTCATTTCTTGGTTACAAACAAAATATTACTTGATGGTATGAACATGGATGTCCATTACCTCCTTATAGACACTTGTTTTTAGTGCTCTCGTGCCTTCATATTACGTACACCCCTCACCCTTGCCTAGCGCTACCCCATTCTCATCTCATTCACGAAAAATGCCATGTTCCCTCCTTAAAATCCTATTATTTTTCCCCATATCCCATCTTTCTTATACATTATCCTATATATTTATCATTATTTTTATCATCCCCATTTATCTTTATATTTAAAACCCCCATTAATCCCTAATCTACCATTAATCCCTTAATTATCTTAATCCTATCAATAAATACCACATTTAATACCCTCATGGTATTTTGATCCCCTTTCATCATTATCCCTCATTTAAACCCTTCCTAAGTTTCCCTCTACCCATTTACTCCCTAAGATACCCTTACTCATTAAATATCCCTTCATAGGCATGCAGGGATAGAAATAGCCCGATATCCGTTGTTTTCCCATTCCCACTCGTTTCTTATCCCATTCTCATCACCCCATTATGATCCTAACATCTCTTGGCATAGACTGTTCTGTGTCAGTCTCTAGATGATTGACCCGGGTCACCAGACGACCCAACCCTGCATTATTTAAACACTCTCACGCCTCCTCTTTAGGGGTTGGAAAATCTTGAATCTCTCATGT